>OX451736.1:1189433509-1190000643 GCA_948472305.1 Vicia faba
CGGCGGAGGGCTCAACAATTGGGAGGCGAAGGATTTCATTCCTATTACTTTTATTCAAGAGTAATCGTCTTTTAATATTTTCAGGCTTGTAATATTTAAACAATTCAGACTTTTTAAAACCTTGTGTCTTACCCGAGGCACAATGGTCCATCTGTAAGGGTTGTCACTTCATTCTCATATGTCATTAATGAATCATGGACGTTTTTGCATCAAATTTTATTTTCTTTGTCTTTTATTTCTTACATTTTTATTTCTTTCAAAGGTAGCTGTGCTCTTACACACACTCACATATTGAAAATGCATATCTACATCCACTCAGGATCCCATGGGTAACAGTTCTGCTATGGCCAATTGTGACTTTGAAAATCCGATCTACCAAGCCGACGACGAAGGTGAGGAAGATTATGAAGTGCCAGGAGAGTTGGCCAGGTTGTTGCAACAAGAAGAAAGGAACATTCAGCCACACGAAGAGCCGGTCGAGACAATTAACTTGGGAACTGAAGAAGATAAGAAAGAGGTCAAGGTGGGTGCCAACTTGGAACCTAATGTCAAGGAGCGTCTGATTCAGTTATTGCACGATTATGTTGAGATCTTCGCCTGGTCATACAAAGACATGCCAGGACTGGACGCAGACAATGTGGTACATCGTCTGCCTACAAAGGAAGATTGTCCCCCAGTAAAGCAAAAGATTCACCGTATGAGACCTGATATGTTTGAAAAGATCAAAGCAGAAGTTATGAAGCAATTAAATGCTGGATTTTTGGCTGTCACCTCTTATCCCCAATGGGTGGCCAATGTTGTTCCTGTACCTAAGAAAGACGGTAAAGTGCGGATGTGTGTGGACTACAGAGATTTGAATAGGGCAAGCCCCAAAGATGATTTCCCACTTCCCCACATCGACATCTTAGTTGACAATACGGCTCAACACAAAGTGTTTTCCTTCATGGATGGCTTCTCGGGCTACAACCAAATCAAAATGGCGCCTGAGGATATGGAGAAAATGACTTTTGTTACACAGTGGGGCACTTTCTGCTATAAAGTCATGCCATTCGAACTGAAGAATGCTGGGGCAACCTATCAACGCGCTATGGTAGCTTTATTTCATGACATGATACACCATGAGATAGAGGTCTACGTAGACGATATGATAGCCAGATCGCAGACGGAAGAAGAGCACCTCGATCACCTACAGAAGCTGTTTGAAAGGCTGAAGAAGTACAAGTTGAGATTGAATCCAAACAAGTGCACATTCGGAGTACGGTCTGGTAAACTCTTGGGTTTTGTCGTCAGCAACAAGGGTATCCAAGTTGATCCTGCCAAGGTTAAAGCGATACAAGAAATTCCGTCTCCTCGTACTGAGAAAAAAGTCAGAGGGTTCTTGGGACGTCTGAATTACATAACCATGTTTATTTCTCACCGGACAGCTACTTGTGAACCAATCTTCAAACTCCTTAAGAAAGATCAAATAGTCAGATGGAACAACGAATGCCAAGTTGCTTTTAACAAAATCAAGGAATACCTGAAAGAACCTCTTGTGTTGTTGCCACCTGTCAAAGGAAGGCCATTGATCTTATATCTAACTGTTTTAGAAAACTCAATGGGGTGTGTGCTGGGGCAGCATGAAGAGTCTGGCCAAAAAGAGCATGCTATTTATTACCTGAGCAAAAAGTTTACCGACTGTGAAACAAAATATTCACTGCTCGAGAAAACTTGCTGTGCTCTGGCGTGAGCTGCTCACCGGCTGAGACAGTATATGCTAACCCACACTACTTTGTTGATATCTAAAATGGATCTGATAAAGTACATCTTTGAGAAGCCTGCTCTTTCTGGGAGAATAGCAAGATGGCAGATGATCCTAACAGAATACGACATACAGTATAATACCCAGAAACTATAAAGGGTAGTGTATTGGCTGATCATCTTGCTTACCAAGCTGTAGAAGACTATCAGTCCATGAAGTTTGAATTCCCAGACGAAGACATCATGACGTTAGACAACTATGAAGAGATTAGACCATATGACGGACCTGAACAAGGATCCCGATGGACCCTGTTCTTTGATGGGGCATCCAACGCACTTGGAAATGGTATCGGCGCCGTACTCATATCTCCTGAAGGATGTCATACTCCCTTTACTTCCAGACTTTGTTTCTACTGTATAAACAACATGGCAGAATACGAAGCGTGCATCTTTGGTCTCAAGGTTTCCATAGACTTGGGGATCAAACACTTGGATGTATTTGGATATTCAACCTTGGTCATCAGTTAAGTCAAAGGCTAATGGGATACCAAGCACCCCAACCTTATCCCTTATAAAGAACATGTGTTGACATTGTTGCCGCATTTCGAGAAGATTACCTTCGAGCATTTCCCGCGAGAAGAAAATCAGCTAGCAGAGGCATTAGCTACAATGTCATCTATGTTTAAACTTAATTGGGATAACGACGCTCCTCAAATCACCATTAAACGGATGAATGAACCAGCCTACTGTCACGAGATTAATATCGAAGAAGTAGTGGACCAGCCTTGGTTTCATGAAGTCAAGAGGTATCTCGAGTCTCAGGAATATCCATAAGGAGCTTCGGTGAATGACAAGAAATTCCTGAGAAGGTTCTCGGCTAAATTCTTCCTTAGTAACGACATTTTGCACAACCGTAGTCATGACTCTGTATTGCTTCGGTGCGTAGACAAGGTTGAGGCTGAAAGGATCATGGGTGAGCTACACGAAGGCACTTTTGGTACATATTCCAGTGGGCATACAATGGCAAAGAAAATCCTACGGGAAGGCTATTATTGGTCTACCATGGAGGCAGATTGCTATCAACACTCTCGGACTTGCCATAAGTTCAAAATCTATGCCGACAAAGTACATTTACCTCTGGTTCCTCTGAATGTCTTGACGGCTCCTTGGCCCTTTTCTATGCGGGGAATCGATATGATCGGGGAAATCAAGCCAACAGCCTCCAATGGACATCGCTTTATCTTAGTGGCCATCGATTATTTTACAAAGTGGGTTGAGGCAGCTTCCTTTGCTTCCGTTACTAAGAATGTGGTCGCCCAGTTCATTAAGCAGAATCTCATCTGTCGATACGGTATCCCAGAGAGAATCCTCACTGATAATGGTACAAATCTGAATAATACTATGATCACCGCCTTGTGCGAGCAATTCAAGATTCAACATCACAATTCTTCCCCCTACCGGCCAAAGATGAATGGTGTTGTAGAAGCTGTTAACAAAAACATTAAGAAGATCATACAGAAAATGACAGTCACATACAAAGACTGGCATGAGATGCTACCGTTCGCTCTCCATGGGTATCGTACCATAGCTCGTACATCAACTGGGGCAACACCTTATTCTCTTGTATACCGCATGGAAGTTGTCTTGCCTATTGAGGTCCAGACCCCCTCTCTAAGAATCATGAAGGATGCTAGTTTAAATGAAGAGGATTAGATTCAGACTCGGTTTGACCAACTAAACTTAATTGATGAGAAGAGGCTTACAACTATCTGTCATGGACAGATGTACCAAAAACGCATGATCAAAGCTTTTATTAAAAAGGTCAAACGTCAGGTATATCGGGTCGGTGACTTGGTAATCAAGCGTATCATTTTGCTACAAGGTGATCCCAGGGGAAAATGGACCCCTACATATGAAGGGCCATTTGTAATCAAAAGCATTTTCTCTGGTGGAGCAATGATCTTGACTACTATGGATGGCGACGACCTCCAGCACCCTGTAAATACGGACATAGTTAAAAGATACTACGCATGATCAAAGAACCGCTAGGTTGACTGGCCTAGGAAAAAATAAGGGCTTCCCGGCGAACCAAAAGGGTTCGGCAAAAATAAGGGATGAAAATAAAAATATCTGTACACCCGACAAGTCGAAAACCCGAAAGGGCGACTTGGGCAAAAAAGGGTATCCCGGTGGACTGAAAACCCGAGAGGGCGGTCCAGGCAAAAGTTATGGATTAAAGCGTATGACTATGTCCCGTTGGATCATCTGGAAAACAATCATCAGCGTCAACCAATCAACTCATTTGGCTCTAAATCAATCCAATCGACTTCGCCGAGGCGACCAGCGGACAAGACATTCAGAGACATGAAGACTATAGCAGAACGGGAACCCCATGGGATTATTTCACATAGCTATCTTTTCTTTGTATCAATTTTCATTTTCTTACGACGACATTCTCTTGCTAGAATGCTTGTCTCGTTGTACAAAAACACTTGTTCAAGTTAATACAAAGATATCTCTTTTGAAAGTGCAAAACCATCGGTTTTTCTTTATTTCTATGTTTTATTTACAAAAACGTCCAATAATTTATTTTTGAACATATACATTTGAACGTTATTACTGTTACAAATAAACAAAAATAAAAAAAACGGAAAGACAATTACTAATGACTTTAAGAAATAGAATAATATCTGTTAAGCCATTCCATAAAACCCTCGCAGGTGCTTTCTCCAGCCAGAGCAAAAAAATTTTTTTTTTCCAACCACTGGTCCAAGATGTCCCCAGCAAGTTTCCCAACTGCTCAGATTTCCCCAGCAGGATATCACAAGCAATGACTGGCTTTTCCCTTTTACGGAAGAGTTTATACATGGAAATTCACCCATCCGTACTTCAAAAGGAATTTATTTTCCCCGCTTCCATCAACGCTACGACACAAACAATCTTCAAATCTTCATAACATTGACAACTCAAGTGCATACAATGCAATCTCATTTATTTTGAGAGGCAAATATCACACCATGCATCGCATACATCATAGCATTGCATACAATTAACTCTTCACCCTTTACAAGAAAGAGCCTTTGGACAGTTATTATCAACAAACTTCCTACAAACACAAATTTTCAACAAGTCAAATGCAGATCAGTTTCCGAGAAAAGGCTGGTTTTTACTGGTTCAGATAAATCTCTTAACGGTTTATTCTGATTCGTCTCCAGATTATTTCACTGGTTCAGATAAATCTCTCAACGGTTAATTCTGATTCGTCTCCAGATTTTTACTGGTTCAGATAAATCTCTCAATGGTTTATTCTGATTCGTCTCCAGATGTCACTGGTTCAGATAAATCTCTCAACGGTTTATTCTGATTCATCTCCAGACTATTTCACTGGTTCAGATAAATCTCTCAATGGTTTATTCTGATTCGTCTCCAGATTTTTACTGGTTCAGATAAATCTCTCAACGGTTTATTCTGATTCGTCTCCAGAGTATTTCACTGGTTCAGATAAATCTCTCAACGGTTTATTCTGATTCGTCTCCAGGTTTTTACTGGTTCAGATAAATCTCTCAACAGTTTATTCTGATTCGTCTCTAAATGTCACTGGTTCAGATAAATCTCTCAACGGTTTATTCTGATTCATCTCCAGACTATTTCACTAGTTCAGATAAATCTCTCAACGGTTTATTCTGATTCATCTCCAGACTATTTTTACTGGTTCAAATAAATCTCTCAACGGTTTATTCTGATTCATCTCCAGATTATTTCACTGGTTCAGATGAATATTTCAACGGTTTATTCTGATTCGTCTCCATATTTTTACTGGTTCAGATAAATCTCTCAACAATTTATTCTGATTCGTCTCCAGATTATTTCTTTGTTTCAGATAAATCTCTCAACGGTTTATTCTGATTCGTCTCCAGATTTTTATTTCATTTGTTTCAGATAAATCTCTCAATGGTTTATTCTGATTCGTCTCCAGATTATTTCTTTGTTTCAGATAAATCTCTCAACGGTTTATTCTGATTCGTTCTCTGTTCAGATCCAGTTCAAACTTTCCGTCAACAATCACCTTTGGATGGCATCTATAAGCCCATCTCTGACAATTCTCCTCTGTTTCTCCAAATGGCATCTTTAAGCTCATTTCCATACACAATCAAACCAGCGCGTCATCAAGTGCAAATTTCTGGGCACTCTAGTGTTCAATCATCTTCCACTTTCAAGCCACAAATGACAAACATGTCGATCTCGCTTTTCAAGTTTAAGAAGATTGAACAGGGGCAGCTGTTGTACCCCAAAATTTGCCCTCCCATTTTTCATACAAGATACAATCCTAGGGTTTCCCAGATATTCAAGTTGGCTCAGAGATTGAACAGACAGATTCTCCTCTGAGGCAGTAAATCAGCAATTAGGGTTTTGCAGTTCTCAAAAGAAAATGAGTTTTCAAAGATTCAAACGGTCTTTATGGTCCTTCATGTGTTATCAGAGATATTTGTGCCAAGTTTCAAGCTTCGCATTGTGAGTTTGCTCAGTCAGTGGTTCAGACGACTAAAAATGACTCCAGTAACCCAAAATATGACCTTTTGCGACATAAAGTTCAAGTGACTGTAACTCTTTCGTTATTCGATATTTTTTGGGCGTTTCTTTTGCGTATGACTCTCCTTGATGTCATCACTATTTTCTCTTCACAAGTTAAGACTTAATTATGTGCAAAAGATCATCAGAAAATTCGAATGCTTTAAAGGTCATTTTGCAAATTTGACCTAGTCACAAGAAACTCCTGTCCAATTTTTGAGATTCACAACTTCTTCAATTTTCAAAGTCATGAAATGATTCTTTTTGCAAAGTATCATAAATATTATTGTCTATAAGATTATTTCAACGATCAAAGTCAAAGTGCGTTTGGAAGATCATGAAATTTTACAAGACATTCATTAATACTTTCAAGTCCATTTGTTTCTCATGCGTTCATTTCAAATTCAATGTGCTAAATCCGTGGGTTCAAGGTCAAGTTCAAACGATTCAAGTTTTGCTAGACGCAATAAGTTTGTTCATAAACTTCATTCAAAGTCTCATTATCCATTCAAGTTCAAAAGTTCTACATGAGAATCGAGTCCATATCGATTTTACATATTACAAGGCGGGGTTTATTCCAAATTTCCATTCTCAATTTCAAGTCCTAATCTTATTCCAAATTCAACTTTTCAAGGATATATTCAAAAATCAACCCATCATTCTTCATTCAAATTTCATAAGAAGCTTACAAGACTACAAAGTGATTTTTGAATACTTAAGTCCTCACCATTATCATTCAAATTCCTTTTGGTACAAGACTTACATCCAAAATAATTGTTCAAAATCAAAGAATGTACAATTGCTAAAGTTTTTACAAACTTGCAATTACAAAAAAAAAGTTATGTTACAAATTCTTAATAATGCATTAAAACTACAAAAGAGTTTTCTTCATCATCAAGCTTTCTTCAAGTGCTTCAAGACACTCGTCGTCAATCCAATGGGCCGTACATGTAAACAAAAAAAAAGCATTGGTTAGCAAAATTCATGTTGGAATATTAGAAAATTTCAAAGAAAATCTCTATATTTTCATCATTAGGGATTGGTAAAAAGAATCAGAAATAAGGGGACAACGTTTCGTCCGTATTTGGTCCATTGCAAATTGCAATTTTCTATTGGTTCAGAGGACAAAATAAAGAGAAATGCAAGTCAAAATCAATGGTTTTATCATAGTTTCAAATGCTGGAAAATCAATTTGCATCATAATAAAAAAAGGGCACAATCACAAAAAGCCAAAATGCTGTCAAAAAGGGACTGCATTGCAGCCCTCCATATGCTGTTCACAAAAGGCCAAATTCTGTCCAAGTAGCTGCAAACATACAACCCAAAATTACACAAATTTAGGCCAAGTCAAAACTGTCACAACATGAAGCAAAAACAGCATAGCATATTTGTTTAAACCCATTGGCTTTTCCCCCTAAAAAAGTTTTGATTTTTCAGCATAAAATAGGGCCATTCGGCACAAGCAGAAGAGGAGAAAATATATTCATTGTCCAAAAAACAGCAGCATACAAACAGTATAATAAAAGCATACCAAAAAACCCAAGGGATTATCATCATTTTCTCAAGTACCACCCTTCAGAAAAGAAGAAAAAATACAGAGAAAAGAATAGAGTTCAACTTCCCTGTCAAGCAAAAGCCAGCATCAAGGTAAAATCTCTATCCCTTTTCTGCATTCATCTTGAATCATTTTTTTCTTTTTTTCTGTCATCTTCATATTTATTGTTAAGTAGTCAGTTAAGAAAATAACAATATTAGAATAAGAACAAAAAAATGCAGTAGGCTGAATCTTTGTTCAAGCTCAGAACTAGCATCACCACAAACTAATACAAACCACCAAATTAGTAAAGATCAGAAACAGAGCAAACCTGTTACCATCTAAAACTGTCACCATAAACCAACAAAAAACCAAAAATCAGTAAAGATCAGAAAAGAGCAAACCCGTTACCGTCTCAAACTGTCACCATAAACCAACAAAACCAAAAATCAGTAAAGATCAGAAACAGAGCAAACCCGTTACCGTCTCGAACTGTCACCATAAACCAACAAAAAACCAAAAATCAGTAAAGATAAAAAACAGAGCAAACCCGTTACCGTCTCGAACTATCACCATAAACCAACAAAAAACCAAAAATCAGTAAAGATCAGAAACAGAGCAAACCCGTTACCGTCTCGAACTTTCACCATAAACCAACAAACCACCAAATCAGTGAAGATCAGAATAAGAGCAAACCAGCAAATTCCTAGAACATTACCTTAGAGCCTTTCGCGCCGAGGAAAAGAAAACGCCGGAGTAGCCGAGATCTTCGCCTCGCACCGAAACTCCTGGAGCGACAAGGAGGAAGGTCCCTTGCATCGAATCGACGCCGCGTCAGAGGAGATCATTGGGTTGAGAGGAATCGTGGAAGATTCTAAGGCGTTTGCCAAAGAGTCAGAGAGGATGAGATACCAAGCTTGAGAGCAAAGAGAAAGGAGAATGCATGAGTTTTTTTTTGTTTCAGAGTGAGAGAAAACGTTTGGTATGGTTTTTTATCTAATTAGGACTATTAATTAGGCTTAATTGGGGGTTATCATTTATTAAACTGCAACTTTTTTCTGTTTCCAACATAAACCAGCGCCGTTCTTTGCCTCATTAGGGTTACCAGAGTTATTTTCTTTTCCTTGTCCATGCCAAAAACCGGGTCGGCCCCCTTTGGGCCTGTTGGCCCAACCCGTCATCGTTTTCTTTTCTTTTTTAGTTTATTTGAGGCTTATTTTCTCTAATTTTTGGATTTATATTTAGTTTTAATTCTAAAATTCAATTAAGCTTAAAATATACATTTTTTATAATTAATTTGATTTAGACTTTGTGAATAATCTTTATCAATTTCTTTTTCTTTATTTAATAAACTTTGTTTTAAATTTAATTTACATATAATAAAACACCAAAAAATAATAGAATTTAGTTTTTATTTAAGTAAATAAAATACAAGAATAATACATACGATTTTAATTTCTTTCAGTCAATTATTTCATGTTTAGAATAGGTTTTACTTTCTTTCTTTCAAGTAAATACTTAAAATTTTATTTCCATATTTCATTGGTTAATTTTATTTTCATGGATTATTGTAGCTTTAATTAATCGTTAAAAATTCGATTTGGTTGTATTGCTTGCTATTTGGACCTTTCTATCGCATTTGATTCATCCCCATTTATAAAAATTGTACCCCCATTCCCGAACACTTTGTAATAGCGTAGATTTTCAATTCCCGCAATTTACTGTTTTCCTTATACTGTATAGTAGTTAGGCGTGTATGGCAAGATTCAAAAATCAATCGCTAGATGACCTAATCAAAGAATAAAATAACTTGAAACCAACACACTTTTTCACACGCGCACCTCTAGGGTAACCTCGCTCGTTGCCTCGGAAATACAGTCATGTCCCTCAAATATGGGATGCTTTAGTAATGACCCTTCGATAAAAAAGATCGTAGTCCCTCGATGACCCTCGACGTTACCTTCGATAAAGCGATCTCGTCCCTTACATAAATTGCTAAAGCGTCTCATAAGTTGCTTTCGATGACTGTAAAATTGACCCGCGCCTGTCCCTTCACATCCAACGATGGGGCTTCTTGCCAAATTAATAGTAAGATAGGCACATTAAGAGGAGGAAGAAAAGAACAATTTAAGACCTTTCGAGTAGATAGATTCGCTCCTAGTTACTCGCTTGCTCACGATAAAAACATTTTTACACCTACACTTTCATTTCAAAACATTTTCAAAAAGAAAAAACATTTTGTATACGTTCTTATAGAGATGAGAACCATTGCGAAACATCTTTTCAAAACACTTTCCGAAACACGATTCATAAACACATCTTTGAACCACTTTTCGAAACAAAACTTTGTACGCGTTCTTATAGAAACGAGAACCATTACAAAGAGATTTTTCAAAATACTTTCAAAGCCCACACCACAAGCACACTGTCAAATGAAAGCAAGTGATCTAAACGAGTAACTAAGAGCCCATGGAAAACCATGGATGAAAAGGGTTCTAGTACCTTCCCTTTTCATAATCTACCCCCCGAACCCGAGAAATAATCTCGAAAGGTATTTCCTGTGCTTTTTTACCTTTCCTTTTGGATAAAAGAAAAGTCGGTGGCTGTGATACGGTGGGAGAGAACTGGCTGTTTTTTGGAATGCTGGTTTGCATTTTGCGTTTGTTTTCACAAAATGTCGCGGTAAGCAAGAGTCGCCACCGTCTTTTATTTTATCCAACAAGGAAAGGAAAAAAGCATATAAAAATTCCTTTTTCGAGATGTTTCTCGGGTTCGGGGGGTAGATTACAGAAAGGGAAGGTATTAGCACCCTTTCTATCCGTGGTTATCCACGGGCTCTTAGGTACTTGCTCATATGTTTTCAAAATTTGCTTTTCTTTGTGTTTGTGGGTTTGAAAAAGTCTTTGTTTGAAAAGGAGTGTAAGTGTGAAAAGTTTTGTTTTGTTTTGGAAAGAGCAAGCACTTGAGAACCATCTACCTACTCGAAAAAGGAATCGTTCTATGCTATCTTCCTTTAGACAATGCTATCCCACTATGAATGAGTAGGTAGCATCGTCGTTAGAGTTTGAGGGTCAATTCGAATTTAGGGACGTGCGGTCACTAAAGCAACGTTAGGACGCCTTAGCGGTAGCCCTAATGTCTTAGATCATTTTATCCGAGGCAACCGTTTCGAGGCAATTATGATCTTTGGACAAGAGGACGACCTATAAAACTTCATATACTTAATGACTGCGTTACGAAAGCAACCAAGTGAGGTGGACTCTAAGAGTGCGCATGTGCGAGTGTGTCGTTTTCAGTTATTTTGTCTTTGTACATGTCAATGGTTATCTATGTTAATTTTAGGTTAAACATTCAATCTTGTCATGCATACCTATTATCAATCATCTAACAGTTTATAAGTTGCGGAAATTAAATTGTGAAAATTAAATTACAAGGCGTCGGGTATTTACATCGCCAAAAGCAACCCTTTGAAATTTAAATGCGGAAAATAAATAAAGCGATAAAAATAGTCCTATTAAGCTATTACATTGCGGAAACAAGTACAATATTGAAATAAAATGGATCGCGTGCGGGAAATTAAACTGGGCGCAAGTTTTTAGGGTTTTGACCCTTTAATTATTAAAGAAAAGATTTTTTTGGTTATTTTTGACTTTTAAGAAATAAACTATCCTAAATTAATTATCAAATTAATAAACTAATTAATTAATTAAAGAAAATAATATTTTTGGATTTTTGATATTTAAAGAAAGAAAATAAAATTAATCAATGTTAATAAAAAACCTAATTATGTCTAAGTTAATTTTAATTATTGCAAAATATATTAAAAGTTATTCCTAATTAAAACTAAATTAATTAAATTAATATTGTTAACAAAAATAAAATACTGAAATTTAATTTAAAAAAAAAATATTTTTGGTTTCAATTTTATAAAGAAAAAAAATGTGATTGGTTAGTTAATAATAAAAATAATTAAACAAACAAATAAATAAAATAAATATGAAATAGAAAGAATTAGAGGTTTGGGCCTGATTGGGGAGTCTGAATAGAAAATTCCATGGCCCAATTGTGCAGGCCTGGTTGACTTTCCTGATTCCATGTACACGCGCTGACTTTTGCCCATGGTAGACCTCCAGGTTATGGCCACCAGATTTGGCCTTTGGCCATCTGGCTATTGAATAATTGAGAGACCATAGTGGGCTGCACGCTTGGAATTACACTGGATCACCTGACTGGAAAATATAACAAATAAC
Organism: Vicia faba; assembly: GCA_948472305.1. NCBI lineage: Eukaryota > Viridiplantae > Streptophyta > Magnoliopsida > Fabales > Fabaceae > Vicia > Vicia faba. The sequence continues at coordinate 1,189,445,603 of OX451736.1, forward strand.
ATGGGGACCTGGGATTCGAACCCAGGCCCGGTTGGTACTTAGATGCACGCCACTACCACTCAGCCACTTTACTTCAATTGTCAATATATTAATCAGTAATAATAATATGGGTTAATCAATCAGATGCCAAAAACATATAAAAAAACGCGCCAAGTTTGAATCAACCACAGGGGGAGTGCCACGTCTCCACCCCTAACCTCCAGCCCTGTAATTTTTCCTGCGGATTTAGATCCGCAACTAAATTCGTAGGTCCATCCTAAAATCAATTCTAGGCCATGAAAATTCCTCCCAAGACCATGGTTATGCTTGTCTTCCTCCTCCGGTCATGTCTATGTCCATCAATGGAGCTAATTTTTCCTGTGAAAGAAACGCCCAAAAAAAAACTACAAAACCCTAGATTCGGCTATGGGGTTACAATCCATATAAATGCAATCAAACAATGCCAAAAGTTCAGAAATTTCATAAACATCACAAATATGTCAAAGATTTGCCAGAAAAATGCAAGAATAAAGAGTTAAGGTTTTGGAAACAGGGCCACGAAACGGGACACTTACAACGCGTTTTGATGGCTGTGAGAGCTTGCTTTGGATTGATTCTGACTCAGTGATTGTCCAGCAAGCGACTGGTGTTGAGTTTTGCTTCTGAAAATGCCTCTAAGTGTGATTTTGGTTTCACACTTTTTCCACCTTTTTTCAAGTTTTGTTTTCAATGTTCTTGCAGCCTCTAGGTCCAGTTTTCGTGTGCTTTGGCTTGTATATGTAATATGCAATGTGTTAGGTCAACATTTGTGGATTGAATCTTTGCACATCATGGCTTTGGGATTTGATTTAATCCACCATTGAAAGCTTGCCTATTTTGTCAAAAATCCAATCTTTTTGCACATGGAATGCTTGATACGAATTTGATACACTTGATGATGATGATTCAATCCTGAAATAGCCAAAAAGAGATCAAATAACCAATGTTTGGATTTTATTGGATTTAATTTGATTAAAAATGAAATAATTCATTAAAAAATCAAATAAAATAATAAAATTGATAAATGGACACAAGGATGAAGCTAGGACACGTGTGCAATGTGACAAGATCAAATCAAGTGGAAAAGAATGGGCCCATTTGACAAAATTTGAAGTTCTGGGGATAGTTGTCTTTTGGCAATTTTTGTAAACATGCCCAACTTCAACAATGCATAACTTCTTCAATTTTGAAATTTTGGAAGTGTTCTTGGACTTTTTAGAAATATTGAGATGTCCTATAACCAACCCTTTTGGTCTCATCTCATTTTGATATTCCATGCTCAAGTTATAAGTTTTGGCAAAAAAGGTGTTTTTGTTGACTTTCAAAAATAACCTATAATGTCCAAATTTGTAACTTCTTGTGAGTGCATTATTTGATCTTGGGGTGTGAATATGGATTGTAGGAAATTGCATACTCTTCAAAATGAGCTTTGGATGGGTCATTTATAATAAAGTATGAGAAAGTTATGCTTGGTCAAAGTTGGTTTGACTTTTCCTACAAAACCCTAATTTAGCAACTTTTGAGTCTTGATGAATTTTGAGAAATCCTTGATGAACATGATCAACCCTTGATAAAATGATGAAATATCCTTCAAAATGAGAATGTTGACAAAAAATCTTGAGGTTTGACTGTATTTGGGTCACAATTGACTTTTGCCCTAGCATAGTCGATTTTTGGACCCTTTGAGCAATTGACTGAGCAAACTTCCTCTGCAAGGCTTGAAATTTGACATGGATGACCTTGAGAACATATTAGGACATTAGGGCGCATTTGAGGTCATTTAGACCCAAGGATCTTGATGCAACACAAAACCCTAATTTGGGGTTGACTGCCTTAGGAGATAGCTTGACTGTTCAACTCTTGAGCAATCTTGAGCCACTTGGAGATTTTTCTTGCCATGTTTTGAGAAATATGGGAGGGCAAATTTTGGGGTACAACAACTGCCCCTGTTCAATCTTCTTAAACCTGAGGATGTAGATTGACTTTCGTGTTTTTCGTGATCCGAAGGTGGAAGATGATTGAACACTATAGTGCCCAGAAATTTGCACTCGCATGAAGTGGTATCAGCCTGATGATGTCGGGAATGGGCTTATAGATGCCATTTGGAGACTGTTGATAGGAGGTCTGAACTTCGACTGGAATAAGAATCAGGGAGATCTTAGCGTCGATCTGACTGAACCAGAGAAGGTCTTGGAATATCTTCAACTGGAATAAGAATCAGGGAGATCTTAGCGTCGATCTAACTGAACCAGAGAAGGTCTTGGATTAACTTTGGCTGGATAAGAATCAGAAAAATCTTAGAATCGATTTAACTGAACCCGACGAAATTCTTGGAATATATTCAACTGGAATAAGAATCAGGGAGATCTTAGCATTGATCTTACTGAACCAGAGAAGGTCTTGGATTAACTTTGACTGGATAAGAATCAGAAAAATCTTAGAATCGATTTAACTGAACCAGACGAAAGTCTTGGAATATCTTCAACTGGAATAAGAATCTGGGAGATCTTAACGTCGATCTGACTGAACCAGAGAAGGTCTTGGATTAACTTTGACTGGATAAGAATCAGAAAAATCTTAGAATCGATTTAACTGAACCCGACGAAAGTCTTGGAATATCTTAAACTGGAATAAGAATCAGGAAGATCTTAGCGTCGATCTGACTGAACCAGAGAAGGTCTTGGATTAACTTTGACTGGATAAGAATCAGAAAAATCTTAGAATCGATTTAGCTGAACCAAGTGAAAGTCTTGGAATATCTTCAACTGGAATAAGAATCAGGGAGATCTTAGCGTCGATCTGACTGAACCAGAGAAGGTCTTGGATTAACTTTGACTGGATAAGAATAAAAAAAATCTTAGAATCGATTTAACTGAACCAGACGAAAGTCTTGGAATATCTTCAACTGGAATAAGAATCAGGGAGATCTTAGCATCGATCTGACTGAACCAGAGAAGGTCTTCGACATAGTTGAGAACTTTAACTGTATCTTTCCTGAAAGGTAAAGGTCAGTTGTATGTAATGCATGATATATATCAAGCAATGATGCTCTCAAAATAAATGAGATTGCGTTGTATGATGCATATATGCTTGTATCATGATGTATGGAAATGTAATGTTTCTAGCTGAGGAAAATAAATCCCGGATAGCTGTTGAAGAACAGAGTTGGGTTCTTCGTTTCCATTGGGGATGGCGAACGAAGAGAATAAACCTGCAGGAGAGGATGATTCCGTTGGGGGAATAAATCGATGAGGAGATTACTCTGTGGGGAAGAGATGTTCTGCTGAAGATTCCACTGATAAATTCCGTCGGGATGAATTACCGTTGCTGGTGATATTGAATCCTATTGGGGATTGAATTCCTGTTTATGAAAGGAAAGAACTCCGCTGGGGACGATCTCTCAGTGGCGACTTTACTGGGGATAACCTGTTAGACTTTTGTGGGGATAATCCTTTGAACTCGGCTGGGGATAAACTTCTAGAGTCTACTGGGGATGATTCTCCCAACTCCGTTGGGGAAGCTTTTTCAGACTGCGCTGGGAAAATTTTAACTCCACTTGGGATATCCTGTATTCTGCCGGGGAATATTCTTATACTCCGCCGGGGAATATTAAGACTGTCGGGGATATCAAGCCTTTTTAATGCTGATAGTAGATAAAATCTGCTTGGGGAGAATATTACCGATTCAGTCATTCACAGTTGCAAGCCTTAGCTGGGGAGAGCTATCTTTACTGTCTTACTCTGCGGGGAGTGAAAGCGTCTCAACCATGTTCTTCAGCTGAATTTACCTTGTACCTGGTGGATAAAGCAACTGCAAAGTTTGGACAAACCTTATTGCCCCTATTTCTGATATTACCAGCAATGGTCTTTTTGTTTCGCATGTAAATATTTATGAGCAGCAATTAATGTCAAATGCATATATCAAAAATGAACATTGGACATTCTTTGCAAAACAAAACAGATAAAGGAAAACAATTTGAAATTTGTCTGAAAATGAGTTGTATTGATTTTGAAGTTTGGCCTGTAAATAGGCGTTTTTGTACAAGAGGCTGACGTCCTAGTAAGAGAACACCGCCGAACAAATAGAATTTATACAACTTGTGAAAAGAAAACAAAACAGCTATGTGAATAATCCCACTGGGTTCCAACTCTACTATTGCCTTTATGTCCTCGAGCATCTCATCACTTTGCTACTTGGTTGAAGGTAGATCAGATTGATTAGCGTCGTCCGAGCTTGATAGTCGATACTGAAGTCTGGATGCAAGGTGATCCAATGAGACATAGTGTTACGCTTTGATCCCTAATTTTTGCCTGGACCGCCCTTTTGGGTTTTCAGTCCACCGGGATACCCTTTTTTGCCCAAGCCGCCTTTTCAGGTTTTCGACTTGCCGGGTGTACAGATTTTTTTCATTTTCATCCCATATTTTTGCCCGAACCTTTTTGGTTCGCCGGGAAGCCCTTATTTTTGCCTAGGCCAGTCAACCTAGCGGGTCTTTGATCACGCGTAGTATCTTTTCACCATGTCTGCATTGACGGGGTGAGGAAGGTCGTCACCATCCATGGTGGTTAGAATCATGGCTCCTCCTGAGAAAATGTTCTTAACCAAAAATGGCCCTTCGTAAGTAGGGGTCTATTTGCCCCTGGGATCCCCTTGAGGTAATATGATGCGCTTGATTACCAGATCCCCAACTTGATACTCTTGTCGTCTAACTTTATTGTTAAACGCCTTGATCATCCATTTTTGGTACGTCTGACCATGACAAATAGCAGTAAGTCTCTTTTCGTTGATTAAGTTTAGCTGATCAAGCCGGGTCTGAATCCAGTCATCTTCGCTCAAACCTACATCCCTCATAATCCGAAGAGAGGGTATCTGAACTTCAATGGGCAAGACTGCCTCCATGCCATAAACCAAGGAATAGGGTGTTTCCCCTGTTGACGTCTGTGCTGAGGTACGGTACCCATGAAGAGCAAATGGTAACATCTCGTGCCAGTCTTTGTATGTCACTATCATCTTCTGCACAATCTTCTTAATGTTCTTATTAGCCGCTTCGACAGCCCCATTCATCTTCGGCCGGTAGGGAGAAGAGTTGTGATGTTGTATCTTGAACTGCTTGCAGAGCTCAGTGATCATTTTATTGTTAAGATTGGTACCATTGTCCGTAATGATCCTCTCTGTTACACCATATCGACAGATCAGATTGTGCCGAGGTGCCACGACGTTCTTGGTTACCGTAGCAAAAGAAGCTGCCTCAACCCACTTCATAAAGTAATCAATAGCCACCAGGATGAAATGATGCCCGTTGGATGCTGTAGGTATGATCTCTCCGATCATATCAATGCCCCACATTGTGAAAGGCCATGGAGCTGTCAAGACGTTCAAAGGAACTGGAGGTATGTGCACCTTATCAGCATAGACCTAACACTTGTGACATGTCCGAGAATGCTGATAACAGTCGGCTTCCATAGTGGACCAAAAATATCCTGCCCGAAGGATTTTCTTTGCCATGGTGTGTCCATTGGAATGAGTTCCGAAGGTACCTTCGTGTAATTCTGTCATGATCCTTTCTGATTCGTTCTTGTCCTCACATCGCAGTAAGGTCGAATCATGGTTACGCTTGCAAAGGACGCCATTGCTGATGACAAACTTCGCTGCGAACCTCCTCAGAAACTTCTTGTCATTAACAGATGCACCCTCGGGGTCTTCTTGAGCTTTAAAATACCTCTTTACTTCATGAAACCAAGGCTTTTCTGTTACCTCTTCAGTCTCAATGTCACAGCAATGTGCAGGTTCGTCCAATCTTTCAATGATAATCCGGGGAGCTTCATTATCCCAATTGACTTTGAACATAGAAGACATCGTAGCTAGCGCGTCTGCCAACTGATTCTCCTCTCCTGGGAAGTGTTCAAAGGTTATCTCCTCAAAGTGCGGAAGTAAAGTCAACACATACTCCTTGTAAGGAATAAGATTTGGGTGTTTCGTATCCCACTCGCCTTTGATCTGACTGATCACGAGAGCGGAATCTTCGAAGACACTCAGAAACTTAATCCTTTGGTCAATTGCTGCTCGAAGACCCATGATGCGCGCTTCATACTCTGCCATATTGTTGGTGCAGTTGAAACATAGTCGGGCGGTAAACAGAGTGTGAGAGCCTTTAGGAGATATGATCACGACGCCAATGCCATTGCCCAAAGCGTTTGAAGCTCCATCAAAGTACATAGACCATCGGGATCCCTTCTCAGGTCCTTCATCCGGTCCAGGTTCCTCACAGTCAGTTACTATCATGATATTCTCGTCCGGAAATTCAAAGTTCATAGACTGGTAATCATCCACTGCCTGATGTGCCAAATGATCTTCCAACACACTTCCCTTAATTGCCTTTTGGGTCGTATATTGGATGTCGTACTCAGTCAAAATCATCTGCCATCTTGCTATTCTTCCGGACAAGACATGCTTCTCGAAGATATACTTGATTGGATCCATCTTTGATATCAATAGAGTAGTGTGAGTCAGCATATACTGTCTCAACCGGCGAGCAGCCCATGCCAAAGCGCAGCAAGTTTTCTCGAGCAACGAGTATTGGGCCTCGCAGTCGGTAAACTTTTTGCTAAGGTAATAAATAGCATGCTCTTTTCGGCCAGACTCGTCATGTTGACCCAGCACACACCCTATTGAGTTATCGAGTACTGTCAAGTATAAGATCAAAGGTCTCCCTTCAATTGGAGGCATCAGAATGGGTGGCTCTTGGAGATACTCTTTGATCCTTTCGAAAGCGGCCTGGCATTCATCGTTCCAACGTACTACTTGATCTTTCTTCAGTAACTTGAAGATTGTCTCACAAGTAGCAGTCAGGTGCGAGATGAATCAGACAATGTAGTTCAGTCGTCCCAGGAAGCCTCTGACTTCTTTCTCTGTTCTGGGAGCTGGAATTTCCTGTATAGCCTTTACCTTTGCAGGATCCACTTGAATATCTTTGTCGCTTACGATGAAGCCCAGTAGCTTACCAGATCTCACCCCGAAGGTGCACTTGTTCGGGTTTAACCTCAGCTTGTACAATTTCAACCTGTCAAACAGCTTCTGAAGGTGGTCAAGATGTTCTTCCTCCGTCTGGGATCTTGCAATCATGTCGTTGACGTATACCTCAATTTCATGATGGATCATGTCATGAAACAAAGCAACCATGGAACGCTGATACGTCGCCCCAACGTTCTTCAATCCAAAAGGCATAACCTTGTAGCAAAAGGTACCCCCATTGAGTAACAAAGGTTGTCTTCTCCATGTCTTCGGGAGCCATTTTAATCTGATTATAACCGGAGAAACCATCCATAAAGGAGAATACCTTGTGTTGAGCGGTGTTGTCAACCAGAACGTCAATATGAGGCAGAGGGAAATCATCCTTGGGGATCGCCCTACTCAGATCCCTATAGTCAACACACATTCGAACCTTACCATCCTTCTTCGGTACAGGAACCACGTTGGCCACCCACTGTGGGTAAGAAGTAACTTCTAGAAAACCGGCGTCAAACTGTTTCATAACCTCAGCCTTGATTTTCTCAGACATCTCTGGGCGCATTCGGCAGACTTTCTGTTTCACTGGAGGACAGTCTTCCTTGGTAGGCAGGCGGTGAACCACAATGTCGATATCCAACCTAGGCATATCTTCATAAGACCAGGCAAAGATCTAAACATAGTCCCGCAACATCTGAATCAACCGTTGCTTCACACTAAACTCCAGGTTTGCACCGATCTTGACCTCTTTCTTGTCTATCTCTGTACCCAGATTCACTGATTCCACCGGCTCTTCGTGCGGCTGAATAGCCCTCTCTTCCTGAAGTAACACTCTTGCAAGTTCACCAGGCACTTCGCAATCATCTTCACCTTCGTCTTCGGCTAAGTTGATCTGATTTTCGAAGTCATAACCGGCAGTAGCAGATTCGTTACCAGTAGGATCCAGAGTGGATGTAGACCTATATGTGAGTGTGTGTAAAATAGCTGTTTTGCAATATGTAATAAAGGAAAAACAAAGAGCGCAAAATTTGAAATGCAAGAAACGTCCAATGCTTTTATTAATGATATATGTAAATGACACACATAAAGCCCTCACAAATGAAGCCACGGTGTCCCGGGTAAGACACCGGGATGTAAAGTTTAAATTATTGTCTGTTACAAATTCAAAACAAAAGTTTCATTACTGGGTAACAAAATAAATAAGGATGAAGTCCTTTGCTTTCCAGTTGCTCAGTTCTCCATCAGTAGTAGGATAAATCCAACTGTCGAACTCAGACTCTTCAATGTCATCTTTAATGGCATTTACTCCTGAATTGCTGATGAACAGGGGAGGTCTTCCGATCCGTGCATTCCGAACAACCTTTTGAGCTTCTGCAGTGAAACCCAAACCAAACTTGTTAGTCTTCTATGCAAAATCAGGGAGTTGTCCCCAATTTGCACACCCACCTTTCTCGACAACAGCCCGGGCCTCCTTAAAGGAAGCCATCTTCATAGGAGAATCTTGGACAACAGTCTCAGTTGATGCTAGTGTCTGGGGAACCTCTTCAAAATTCTGGAATAGGGTCTCAATGAACTCCCCATCCATCTCTACATATCGGAAAGAGTTGAGGTGGCTCACCATGTACTCTTCTTCTCCTTGTACTTTCACAATTTTCCCTTTGACCGGGTACTTCAGCTTCTAGTGGAGTGTAGACGTCACTGCCCCAGCTTTGTGGATCCATGGATGACCCAACAAACATGAATAAGATGGACGAATGTCCATCACGTAGAATATAGAGGCGAAAACCTAAGAACCAACCTTAATCGGAATAGCCACTTCTCCATGCACCATCCTCTTAGACCCATCAAAGGCCCTGACGACAATGTTACTTGGTTTCAGCTCCAACCCTTCACAGTCCAACCGGTCCAGAGCTTTCTTAGGCAAAACATTTAATGAGGAACCGATATCCACCAATACATGAGCAAGAGTAGTGCCCCTGCATTCAATGGAGACATGCAGGGCATCATTGTGATTCTTCCCCTTAGCAGTCAAGTCAGCGTCAGAGAAACCCAACCCATTATCAGCAGTCAAACTAGCCACGCAATCTTTAAACTGATCAGCCAACGTCTCTTGTGGTTCGAGCGCAGTCTTCAAGAAGGCAATCAGAGCCTTGGCATGGGCTTCTGAGCATAGCAACAGAGATAACATAAAAATCTTGGACGGGGTTTGCCCCAACTGTTCAACTACATTGTAGTCACTCTTTTGATGATCTTTAAAATCTCTTCCATCTCTTGTCTAGAGGCTTCAACAGTAATCTTTTTCGGTGCCTCCGTTTGGGCAGGCTCATCAGTGGTCCCTTTGCCCCGAGTATTAGATGACTCGGCAACAGGGGTAAGAATGGGAACTTGAACAAGAATAGTAGCAGGTACACTGGCAGGTGTAATAACAAAAGGTTTCCGGGCATTTGGTGGAGAGATATCGGGTGAGAAAAGTCTTCCACTGCGGGTGACTTTGGCAGGTCCAACAATATTGCTGACATCAGTATCAGCATCCAACTCTTGTTTAACTCCATGAAAATAAACATCAGCCCCATAGTGCCAAGGGACAGCTTTATCAGATGTATAGGGGATAGGCCCAGGAACAGTGATGATCAATGGTGCGATTCTTGGAACATATGTAATTCTAACAGGCTTTCTCGAGGAAGCCTTGGAAGAATCGTCGAAAATGGTAATAATAGCAATTTCTTCAGTGTGAACTAAAGGAACAATAGTCTTCTCAAATAGAATTTCTTTACTATCCATCAGGCGTTGGACACCTGATTTCAAAAGTTGGCAGCCGGTAGGTAGAACAGAACACATGCGGCAACCTTCATCACATCCCGGAAATAAACCGACTAGCAAACGGTTCTTTTTCACAGTCAACAATGGAGTAGCAATATCCTTCACATAAACCACAAACAAGTCTTCATCTATAGCATTCACTCCATGCTTAGGCATAGGAGCAGTCACAACATTAGGTCTTTCGGGCGCCTCGAACTCAATCTCCTTAGCATCAATTAAGTCCTGTATTTTGTTTTTCAAAGCCCAACAATCATCTGTATTATGTCCCGGGCTATCAGAGTGAAAAGCACAACGGGCATTAGGGTTGTACTTAGGTGACGCAGTGTTGGGATTCTGCGGAGCCTCCCTTGGAGTCACTAGATTGGTTTTCAATAACTGCGGAAGAATCTGAGACAAAGTCATGTTGAGATGGGTGAATTGCCTTCGAGGTCTCTCGGCCTTTTGTTGATTGTTGCACTGAGGAGCCCCAGCAGGTCTTGAAATAACAACCGCATTAACAGCTTGGCGGCGTTCAGGTCTATTCTGCCTTTTCAAACTGTAGACAACACTGGACTCCTTCTTAAAAGGCTTTTTCTCGGTGCTCGATGAAGCACCCTTTTGTATCTTACCAGTCTTAATACCAGCCTCAATCCTCTCTGTGATCGGTGGATCTGGAACTGACTGTTTAACGCTGGTTCGCGAAATGTCGCGGAAGCACGAGTGGCCACCGTCTTTTATTTTCTCCAATATGGAAAGGACAAAAGCACAGAAAAATTCCTTATTGAGATTAGTTCTCGGTTCGGGAGGTAGATTTATAGAAAGGGAAGGTGTTAGCACCCTTTCTATACATGGTTATCCATGGGCTCTTAGATACTTGCTCATTTGTGTTTTCAAAATGTTTGTTTGCTTTTCAAAGGTGAGTGGGTTTGAAAAAGTTTCTTTGAAAGTTTCAGATCGACTCTTGTGTCAGTCCTCAAGAGTGTTTGAAAAGTTGTTTTTGAAAGCTTTTTGCAAAGTGTCGGTGTGAAAAGAAGTTTTTGATTTGTTTTGAATTAGAGCAAGTATCTACGAGTCATCTACCTACCCTAAGGAATTAGTCTGTGTAAATGTCCTTAAGGTAGTGCCATCCCACCATTGAGAGGTAGGTAGCACCACCATTGGAGGTGTTCGGGTCAATTCGAGTTTAGGGACAGTATGGTCACCAGAGCAATAGGAGGATACCTTAGAAGCTACCCCCATGCCATGTTCATGGACATGAGGACTTACTAAAATGTCCTCTACTCGACGACCACGTTTCGAGGGGCAAGGCAACAGTGAGGCGTACCCTAAGAGTGGTGTGTGAATTGTGTGTCATTTTCAGCTTATGTTTTATCTTGATCATGCATTGGGTGTTCTACGCTTTGATTTTATTTTTGGCCATTCATTCTTTCATGTGATTATTAACAGTTAAAAGGTGCGGGAATTAAAATGCGGAAAATAAAGGTCCTACGCTATTACAAGGCGCGGGTCTACATCGCCAAATTAAACAAAGACCCGATTTAAATAAATAAAATGCGGAAAGTAAATGTCCTAATTATCTATTACAAGGCTTTGGGGCAAATACATTACATTCATAAAAGAAATAAAAAAATAAATGCGCGAAAAGAATTAAGAATCGAGTGCGAGGGCGTTGGACCCTTTAAAGAAATTAAATTGGAATTGAAAATTGATTTAATTATTAAATGAGAAAAAGAACTTATTTTTTATGTTTTTGGATTTATGAAATTAAAGAGAACTAATTGGAATTAAAAGTTAAATAAAACCCTAGTTCTAAATTGTTTTTAATTTATTAAAGAAAATTGTTTAAGTTTAACCTAATTTAACCCTAATTAATTAATTACAAGTATTTACAAAAATAATTAATTATTAATAATAAGAATAAGATGAAATTATTTTATTGAGAAACAGAATAAAAATCTAAAACCTAATTTCTACCTTTTTTAGTTATTTAGAAAACAAATTAAAATTTAAACCCTAAATTAAAACTAAATTGATTATTAAATTTATTTACAAAAACTATTAAATAAAACATATTTTTTATTTTTATTTTTCTGATTTTTTTTGTATTTTTTGTATTATGAGAATTAATTAAAATAATCAAGATAAATTAAAATAAGTAAAAGAGAATAAAAAAGAATGGAAAGAAAATACAAACATATGGGGGATGGTTGTCCCAATTTGGAGGTAAATTCACAGCAATTTGGCCCAATAAGGGTGAGGCCTTGTTTGACTTCTCTGATTGCATGTGGACCCATTGACTGGCATGTATGATGAGCCTCTTTGGTGGCCTTCAGATTGGAATCTCCAGGCGCGTGGCAAGCCAGATGGTGAAGGCATATGGTAGACTTTTGGGCGTGTTGGGTACCTGAACATGTTATGAGAAAAAACATAGGGAAATATGGGGGACCTGGGAATCGAACCCAGGTCCCATTGCCTGCGTGACAACACAACAACCACCAAGCCAAGCGCGTTTCTTTGTTTATTTAGTGGGTGATGAATATTATATGTGACAAATAAGCGTTATACCTGACAAATGAAAAAACGCGCTAACTTTCAAATATACCAATCACATGTTTACAGCTCAGTGTCTTCCTCACGGCTCCTTCGTTTTTGACTGAAAACACAAACAGATAGCGGGGGTTTTAAACCCCCACTAAATGGTACCTACAAAAATAGAGAATAGAGCATAGTAAAAAAGAAAAAAAGGCGCGAGGCGGCCAATCGTTTCGCCCAGATGCCCTGGTTTCAATGGTGTAGGTCTCGTTGCCTAATTTTTCCTCATGAAGAAGCCCCCAATTTCAAGCTTATGAAAACCTAGAAAACGTCAATGGCAACTTTCTATACAGGCAAGATTAATTCAATTCAATGGCACCATTAGCTTCAGTATGATCATATTAGTGTAAAACAAGCATTAAAATGTATGGAAAATGCGTGCAAATCAAAATACGAATATGCAAAAATTCATGAACAGGACGACTTCATTCTACCAGTTCTTTGCGTGTGGAGGTCTGATTTTGATTGGGAAAGCTTCCTGGAAATCTCAGCAAGCCTTTGGAATGGTTTTGGGACCTTTAATCACACTCTAGCTATGAAATCAGTCTTGAAGTTTTTTGTGAAAAATGCAAATTTGTTTTATCAGTTTGGGCGCAGCTTCCTTCTTTTTCTGATTAGGGTTGTGTTTCTGCTTATATGTGGAGTGAATTAGGTTCACAAAACAAGTCCAAAAACCTTTGCATTGATGATTTGTATCCTTGATTTTCCATGTAATATATTTCAATCTTTTTCATGTCAAAACATTGCCAATCATGGGAGATTCTTGCCTTTTTGAGTATGCACGAAATATTGAGGCTTTAATGAGAGAATATGTTGCACAAAAGGATTGGAAAACATGATTTGCTATTTTTGTCATATTTTATTTTAATTAAATGAATTAATAATAATAATAATTCAAATAATTAATCAAAAATGATAAAATAACTCCCTTGGATGTCAATGGGTCGTGCATGGCCTTTGGGTGATGATTCTTGGAAGAAATTGTGGCCCATTAGCAATTTTGAGGCATTTGAAGCAAAGTTGACTTTTCAAAATTCCCAAAAATTTCCTAACTTCCACAAGGCATATCTTGCTCAATTTTTAAGCTTTGATCATGTTATTGGACATTTTGGAAAGGTCTTGAAGTCCTCTAACCAATTTATTTGGTCCCATGTCATTTTGATTTACCAATATCAAGTTATGGTCTTTGACTTAAAGTGCCTTTTTGTTGACTTTTGAAAATGACCTATAATGTTGAGATTGATAACTTTTTGTGAGAGCATTTCTTGGACTTTAAGAGTGAAGATGAGTTGTAGTAAATATCATTCTCTTCAAAATGAGCTTTGGATGGAATTTTTCTGATAAACCATGTGGAAGTTATGCCCTGGTCAATTTGCAGTTGACTTTTTCAACTGTCCAAAAATAGCAACTTTTGCATCTTGAGACTTTTTGAGCCATGCCTTGAGAATCATGATCAAGAATTGATCAAATGATGTTTGTGGCTTCAAAATAAGATGTTGACCAAAAATTTTGACTTTTGACTGTCAAATGACCATTTTGCCCCTGCAGTTGACTGTTGAGCAATTAGGGTTTTTGACTGTGCAATTTTGTGCTGTAAGTCTTGAAACTTGGCATAAGGATGCTTGACAATGTTTATGGGAATGTGGGACTTGTTTGGACCCTTGGAAACTTCAATTTCTTTGCCAGAACCAAAACCCTAATTTTTGACTGTTAGGAGGCAACTGGACTGTGCAACCCTTGGGAGATTTTGAAGCATGCTCTTTGCAAATCTTGAAGAATATGGGAGGGAAAATTTTGGGGTACAACAGTTGCCCCTGTTCAATCTTCTTAGACATGAGGATGTAGATTGGCTGACGTGCCTTTCGTAATCCGTAGGTGGAAGATGATTGAACACTAGAGTGCCCAGAAATTTGCGCTCACATGTTGGCAGTGTGATGTGGGGAATGGGCTTACCGATGCCATTTGGAGATTGGATATGTGGATGGGCTTATAGATGCCATCTGGGTGTCGATCGCGTAAGAGATTCCTTAGCGAGAACTTGCGTACCTGAAAAAGAAAATGATTACCTGGCCTGTTACAGGAGCTGGTCTTCAAACCCTTTGTGTAGATGTGCCCTGACTGGTTACAGGAATCGAATCTTCAACCTCTTCAGACGTGCCCTGGCGAGATACAGGAATCGAGTCTAGAGCTTCAAAAGGTGATGAATGAATCAGGGATGGTTACTACCTCACGGGATGGTGAGAGAACCTTGAGCGATTACTACCTCAACAGTAACGGTGAGAGAATCTGAGGAGATTACTACCTCAACAGTAACGATGAGGGAATCTGGGGCGATTACTACCTCAACAGTAACGATGAGAGAATCTGGGGCGATTACTACCTCAACAGTAACGATGAGAGAATCTGGGGCGATTACTACCTCAACAGTAACGATGAGAGAATCTTGGATGTCTTCTACTGAGTCTTCATCAGGAAAATCTTTAGGAATCGATTTAACTGGACTAGAGAAGGCCTTTGACTGGATCGGCATCAGAAAAATCTTTAGGAGTCGATTTAACTGAACCAGGCAAGGTCTTGAAATAACTTCAACTGGACAAGAATCAGGGAGATCTTAGGGTCGATCTGACTGAACCAGAGAAGGCCTTTGACTGGATAAGAATCAGAAAAATCTTTAGGAGTCGATTTAACTGAACCAGGCAAGGTCTTGGAATCTTCAACTGGAATAAGAATCAGGGAGATCTTAGGGTCGATCTGACTGAACCAGAGAAGGCCTTTGACTGGATAAGAATCAGAAAAATCTTTAGGAGTCGATTTAATTGAACCAGGCAAGGTCTTGGAATCTTCAACTGGATAAGAATCAGGGAGATCTTAGGGTCGATCTGACTGAACCAGAGAAGGCCTTTGACTGGATAAGAATCAGAAAAATATTTAGGAATCGATTTAACTGAACCAGACTAAAGTCTTGGAATATAGATGAGAACTTAACTGGATCTTTCCTGAAAGGTAAAGGTCAGTCATATGCAATGCATGATATGGATCAAGCAATGATGTTCTCAACATAAGTGAGATTGTAAGACATGATGCGTACATGCATGCTATAATGTATGGAAATGCGATGTTTATGAATGTATGTTTTTGTCTAGGAAAGTAAATCCTTGACGGGTGCCGGGAAGTCATATCCTGGGCTGATGTTGGAGAATAATGCTTTGTTGTTTCCGCTGGGGATGATAGTCGCAAGAATACCGGTAGGAGAAGATAACTCCGTTGGGGAATAAACTTGGCGAATGATTACTCTGTGGGGAGAAAATTACTCTAGCTGTCTTGCTGGGGAACAAATACTCTGTGGAGAGAGAGGTATGCTGTTGAGATGTTGATGGTAACTTCGCTGGGGATATCGTTGTTATGTTGGAAGTGTTAATAGACTCCGCTGGGGATAGGAAGACTTCGCCGAGGACGATCTTTCCGTGGCTTTTGGCTGAGGATAACCCAGTTATATCCTGGTAGGGAAATAACCTTTGAATAAAGTCGGGAGACGTGTTCGTGCCCTGTAGGGGGGGAAGCTTCCAGAATCTGCTGGGGATAAGCTTCCTGCTGGGGAGATGATTCAAACTTTCCTGGGGAAACTTTAAACTGTATTGGACTCTCCTGGGGGGATCTTAAGATGTACTGGAAGTGACTCCACTGAATGCCTGGTATACCGCCGGGGAACAGTCTTAGACCAAGATTGTCGGGGATGCTTATTAAGAATGTACGTATATTGTGCTGGGGAATGTTGAGATCTGCTGGAGGATACTCGGCTTCCTCGAGGCTGATAGTATAGCTTTGCTTTGGGAGAGTGCATTGACTTGCTGGCTCAGTCTCTGGGGAATTAAGGCATATTGGTTACATTCTTTAGCTGAACCTACCTTGGTACCTTGGTGGACAGAACAATTAGATCGCTTAGACCACTCATTATTGCCCCTGTTTCTAATGTTACCTGTAATTGATCCTTTGTTTCGTATGCAAACATTTATGAGTTAGCAATTATTGTCAAATGCATATATCACAAATTGAACCTTGGACGTTCTTCGCAAAACAAAACAGAAAAAGGAAAAACAATTGGCAATTGTAGCTGAAAAGTGAATTTATATTGATTTTTGAATTTTCCTGTAAATAGGCGTTTGTGTACAAGAGGCTGACGTCCTAGTAAGAGAACGCCGCCGAACAAAAGAGTTTATACAATTTGGACAAAGGGAAAACAAAACAGATGTGTGAAAAGAATAATCCCACTGGGTTCCAACTCTGCTATCGCCTTTATATCTTCGGGCGTCTCATCACTTGATGACCTAGCTGAAGATGGAGCTGATTGATTGATGCCTTTTGAGCTTGACAGTTGATACCGGATTCTGGATGCAAAGTGATCTGATGAGACATAGTATTACGCTTTATCCCTAACTTTTGCCTGGACCGCCCTTTCGGGTTTTCAGTCCACCGGGATACCCCTTTTTGCCCAAGCCGCCTTTTCAGGTTTTCGACTTGCCGGGTGTACATATTTTTTTCATTTCATCCCTTCATTTTGCCCGAACCCTTTTGGTTCGCCGGGAAGCCCTAATTTTTTCCTAGGTATGTCAACCTAGCGGGTCTTTTTTCATGCGTAGTATCTTTTTATTATGTCTGCATTGGCGGGGTGAGGAAGGTCGTCACCATCCATGGTGGTTAGGATCATGGCTCCTCCTGAGAACACATGTTTAACCACAAATGGCCCTTCGTACGTAGGGGTCCATTTTCCCCTTGGATCACTCTGGGGAAGGATGATACGTTTGATTACCAGATCCCCAACTTGATATTCTTGTGGTCTCACCTTTTTGTTAAATGCCATGATCATCCACTTTTGATACGTCTGACCATGACAAATAGCAGCAAGTCTCTTTTCGTCAATCAGGTTTAATTGATCAAGTCGTGTCTGGATCCAATCATCTTCGCTCAGATCTGCATCCTTCATTATCCGGAGAGAGGGTATCTGCACTTCAATCGGTAAGACTGCCTCCATACCATAGACCAAGGAAAAAGGAGTTGCCCCGATTGACGTCCTTGCTGAGGTACGGTACCCATGTAGAGCAAACGGTAACATTTCGTGCCAATCTTTATAAGTCACTGTCATCTTCTGCACGATTTTCTTGATATTCTTGTTCGCTGCTTCTACAGCCCCATTCATCTTCGGCCGGTAAGGAGAAGAGTTGTGGTGCTGTATTTTAAACTGCTCGCAGAGCTCAGTGATCATCTTATTATTGAGATTGGTACCATTGTCTGTAATGATCCTTTCTGGGACGCCGTATCGACAGATCAGGTTATGCCGAATGAACCGTGCCACGACATTCTTGGTTACAGTGGCGTAGCAAGCTGCCTCAACCCACTTCGTGAAGTAATCAATTGCTACCAGGATGAAGCGATGCCCCATGGATGCCGTAGGTTTAATATCACCGATCATATCTATGCCCCACATTGCAAAAGGCCAAGGTGCAGTCAGAACATTCAGAGGAACTGGAGGAACATGCACCTTATCTGCATAAATCTGGCATTTGTGACACGTCCGAGAATACTGGTAACAGTCGGCTTCCATTGTGGACCAGAAATACCCTGCCCGAAGGATTTTCTTCGCCATAGTGTGTCCACTGGAGTGTGTTCCGAAGGTACCTTCATGTAGCTCTGCCATGATCCTTTCTGCTTCAATCTTATCCACACAACGCAGTAAGGTTGAATCATGGTTTCGCTTGTACAGGATGCCATTGCTAAGGAAGAACTTCGCAGCGAACCTTCTCAGAAACTTCTTATCGTTGACAGACGCACCTTCAGGATACTCCTGAGCTTCCAAGTATCTCTTCACCTCATGGTACCAAGGTTTCTCAGTCACTACCTCAGTCTCAAGATCACAACAGTATGCCGGTTCGTCCAGTTTCCAAATGATGATCCGGGGAGCCTCATTGTCCCACTTGACTTTGAACATAGAAGACATCGTAGCTAACGCGTCCGCCAACTGATTCTCCTCTCTTGGGAAATGTTCAAAGGTTATCTCTGTGAAGTGGGGGATCAATGTCAACACACATTCTCTGTAAGGAATAAGATTCGGATGTTTCATATCCCACTCGCCTTTGATCTGATTGATCACGAGAGAGGAATCTCCGAAGACACTCAGAAACTTGATCCTTAAGTCAATCGCAGCTTGGAGACCCATGATGCATGCCTCATACTCCGCCATGTTGTTGGTGCAGTTGAAACATAGTCGGGCAGTGAGTGGAGTATGAGTGCCTTGAGGAGATATGATCACAGCGCCGATGCCGTTACCCAAAGCGTTGGATGCTCCGTCAAAGTGCATAGACCATCGGGATCCTTCCTCAGGTCCTTCATCCGGTCCAGGTTCTTCACAATCAGTCACTATCATGATACTCTCGTCTGGAAACTCGAAGTTCATTGACTGATAGTCGTCTACTGCCTGATGTGCTAAGTGGTCTGCCAATACACTTCCTTTGATGGCTTTCTGGGTCGTGTACTGGATGTCGTATTCCGTCAAGATCATCTGCCATCTTGCTATTCTCCCAGACAGAGCAGGCTTCTTGAATATGTACTTTATAGGATCCATCTTTGAGATCAACAAGGTAGTGTGAGTCAGCATATACTGTCTCAGCCGGCGAGCAGCCCATACCAAAGCGCAACAAGTTTTCTCAAGCAATGAGTATCGGGTCTCACAGTCGGTAAACTTTTTGCTAAGGTAATAAATGGCATGCTCTTTTCGGCCAGACTCCTCATGCTGCCCCAGCACACACCCCATTGAGTTGTCAAGTACTGTCAGGTATAATATTAGAGGTCTCCCTTCAACCGGTGGCATAAGGATGGGTGGTTCTTGGAGATACTCTTTGATTCTGTCAAAAGCAGCCTGACATTCATCATTCCAACGTACTACCTGATCTTTCTTCAGCAGCTTGAAGATTGGCTCACAGGTAGCAGTTAGGTGCGAGATGAACCGAGCAATGTAATTCAGGCGTCCTAAAAAGCCTCTGACCTCTTTCTCTGTCTTAGGAACTGACATCTCTTGAATGGCTTTAACCTTGGCAGGGTCCACTTGAATACCCTTGTCACTTACGACAAAGCCCAGCAACTTTCCAGATCTTACCCCGAAGGTGCACTTGTTCGGGTTCAACCTCAGCTTGTACAACTTCAGACGATCAAACAATTTCTGCAGATGATCAAGGTGTTCTTCCTCAGTTTAGGACCTTGCAATCATGTCGTCGACATACACTTCTATCTCATGATGGAACATGTCATGAAATAAAGCAACCATGGCGCGTTGGTAGGTTGCCCCAACATTTTTCAACCTGAATGGCATGACCTTGTAGTAGAAGGTGCCCCACTGAGTGACAAAGGTAGTCTTTTCCATGTCTTCAGGAGCCATCTTGATCTGGTTATACCCTGAAAAACCATCCATGAAAGAAAACACCTTATGCTGAGCAGTATTGTCAACAAGGACATCAATGTGAGGTAGAGGGAAGTCATCTTTGGGGCTGGCCCTGTTCAGATCCCTGTAGTCGACACACATTCTGACCTTACCATCTTTCTTCAGTACCGGCACCACATTAGCAACCCACTGAGGGTAAGAAGTCACTGTAAGAAACCCGACATCAAACTGCTTCATGACCTCAGCTTTGATCTTCTCAGACATCTCTGGGCGCATACGGCAGACCTTTTGCTTAATCGGAGGGCAGTCTTCCTTGGTAGGCAAATGATGGACCACAATGTCGGTATCCAACCCAGGCATGTCTTCGTAGGACCAGGCGAAGATCTCCACATAATCATGTAACATCTGAGTCAACCGTTTCTTCACGCTGAGCTCTAGGTTTGCACCAATCTTAACCTCCTTTCTATCTGTCTCAGTACCCAAATTTATCGTTTCCACCGGCTCTTCATGTGGTTGAATTGCCCTCTCTTCCCGGAGTAACAGTCTTGCAAGCTCGCCAGGCACTTCGCAATCATCTTCACCTTCGTCTTCGGCTAAGTTGATCGGATTTTCGAAGTCATAACTGGCAGTAGCAGAGTGGTTACCAGTGAGATCCAGAATGGATGGAAACCTGTATGAGTGAGTGTGTGTAAATACAGCTGTTTTGCAATATATAAAGGAAGGAAAGAAAGAAAAGGAGCATAAGATTTGAAATACGAGGAAACTTCCAAGGTCTTTATTCATGATATATGAAATGACAATTAATATGCCCTCACAAATGAAGCCACGGTGCCCCGGGTAAGACACCGGGCCATAAAGTTTCGGTTTATTGTTTATTACAAATAACAAAAACAAAGGAATTCATTACTGCGTAACAAAAGTGACAGGTAGGTTGTCTTTTGCAATCCAATTTCTAGGTCCACTGTCGGCCGTCGGATAAATCCAGCTGTTGAACTCAGATTCTTCCACTTCATCATCCTCCTTGATAGCATTCACTCCATGATTAGGCATGGGAGCAGTCACCACATTGGGTTTCTCAGGTGCCTCAAATTGTACTTCCTTGGCATCAATAAGGTCTTGCACCTTGTTCCTGAGGGCCCAACAGTCGTCAGTAGAATACCCCGGGCTATCGGAGTGATAAGCACAGCGGGCATTTGGATTATACTTGGGAGAGGCAGTATTCACAACCTTTGGGGCCTCCTTGACAGTCACTAAGTTGGTGGATAGAAACTGCGGCAAGATTTGCGACAAGGTCATACTCAGCCGGGTAAACTCTCTTCTGGGTCTTTCAGCCCTTTGTTGATTAGTTTGCCGAGGAGCGGCAGCAGGTTTAGCAATCACCACCACGTTGACAGATTGGCGGCGTTCTGGTTTATCATGTCTTCTAGGCCCATACACAGCGCTGGCCTCCTTCTTAAAAGGTTTCTTCTCAGAACTTGAAGATGCACCTTTCTGAATCTTTCCAGACTTCATTCCAGCCTCTATCCTCTCCCCAGTCAGAATAAGGTCAGTGAACCCTGCAGATGAATTATCGATAAGATGATTGAAGAATGGCCCGGAGAGGGTTCCCAAGAACATATCTACCAGCTCACGGTCAGTTAATGGTGGCTGCACCCTGCCAGCCAGGTCCCTCCACTTCTGTGCATACTCTTTAAAACCTTCGCTTGATCCTAGCGACATACCCTGGAGTTGGGTACGTGTAGGAGCAAGGTCGGCATTATATTGATACTTCTTGTAAAAAGCAGTAGCCAACTCCTCCCAGTTACGAACTTTGGTCCCATACAGCTGATAGAACCATTCGAGATGAGTCCCTGAAAGACTCTCCTGGAAGAAGTGGATCCACAAGTTCTTGTCCACTGTGTACGGTTGAATCTTCCGTACATAAGATCTGAGGTGTAGCTTAGGGCACCCCGTCATACTTGGTGAAGGATGGTGCTTTAAACTTGTGAGGAATGATCACACCAGTAGATAAGCCCAAGTCTCCGAAATCCAGCCCAGGCACTTGTTGTATTTCCATGGCATTCAGTCTGTCTTCCAACTGCTTGTACCGGTCTTCAACAGGAGGATACTGTTCCTCATTAAAATCAGTCTCGTTGTCAGAGACTACTGGACTAGGAGCCTTTCCCCCCTGGGGACTGTCTTTGCCTACAGAAGAACCAGCTTCCTCATTCTGCAGAGTATTACCAAACCTCCGGCCCGAGTTGAAAAGAACAGTTCTCTTCTTCTTCTTCTCCTTCTTCAGGAGCAAAGCCTTCAGCTCTTCTTGGCCTTGAGCCAAACCCATGATTAACTCTTGAAATTGTGCGTTCTGTGCCTGAAGGGCCTTGATAGACATCTCGGTTGATGATTCAGGGTTCATGATGTTGAAATAAACAGCGAAGAACAGTAAGCAACCTGAAAAGAAGAATACCTGCTATGCACATGATGAATGGAATGCGTATGATTTATGTTTTCAAAGACAATCGGGAATCAAATTTGTAAACAAAAAAGGAACACACTTCATTAGATTCAACTTTGAAATTTAAATTGTTCAACAGGTTGCCCTTAGGCGTTACATGGAATGGAAATACTGAAAAGGGAAATAAAACTGTAAAAGAACATCCAGAGTTCCTTATTGATCCCATGGTCTCCTCTTCTTAGTACGGATGTAGTCATTCAGAGCTCGCTCATTCTCCAACTGCTTTGTTAGCTTCTGGATCTTCAGTTCCTGCTCGTTGAACTTTTCCCGATAAGAATCCCGTTCTTCTCGCAGTTGCGACCAAGACCTCTTTAATGTCTCATAATCAGTAGATATCTGAGGAGGGAGGACAGTTGGAGGAACCCCATCTTTGTCAGGATACTCAAGAATGACGGGTCTGACAGCTTCGTATGGCATACCTAACTTCTGAGCACGAATGCGAACCCATTTGTAGTACGCTTCCATAGGTAGAGAAGTCTTTGGCCCCAACTCTTGTGGGTCAGCTTTATGAACTATGTCCCAAGCCTTGATGAACCTACGACGTAGCTCGTCACTATCCACCTGAAACTCAAAACTGATGTAAGGCACCAGCATCTCATGAGGTCCTGCTCTTCTGGCTCTTCCAAACTGACGGAGCGCTAGACATGGATTGTAAGAGATTCCTCCTTGAGTACCAATCAAAGGAACATTAGGGTATTCTCCGCAACGATCAATAACAGCTATCTCATCCAAACCTCTGAAAGTCCAAATGATGTCTTTATCAGTGAGAGACATTAACCTATGAGCCCAACCTCTTCCTTCTTGGTTCTTCAGCACGAACTTAGGGAGGTGCGAAATAAACCACCTCACCAACAAAGGGATACAACACCACAGAGTTCCTCGTCTTCGGGCAGTACGAGCATAAAGTTGTTGCAGGATATCACCCAAGAGAGTGGGCACAGGATTCCGAGACATGAAGATCCTTATGGCAGTGACATTGATGAAGTTGTCAGGATTAGGAAAAAAGACTAGCCCATAGATTAAGAGAGCCAGGATGTCTTCATATGCCCTAAAGTCCAAGTCATTCCAGAAACTGTTAGCTTTACCAATCAGAAACTTGGCCAAGAAACCCTTAACTCCGCTTCTAGTCACCCAGTTGTCCATTACTTCTTGATGGGTTAAGGGAAGAGCTGCAGCAACCTCCTCAAGCCTAGGAGTCTTTTCCCAACCATTGAAGGGAGTCTGATCCAAGATAGGGATACCAAGCAAATCAGAGAACTCTTCCAGGGTAGGGACCAACTGGAAGTCTTGAAAGGTGAAGCACTGGTACAGAGGGTCATAGAACTGGGTCAGGACACTCATCAACTGTTGATCCCACTTTGCAGTGACTAAACTGAGAAGAGAACCATGCCTCTGGATGAAGGAAGTGGTATTTGGAATTCTGCTAACCAACTCTTCCAGCAACTCAGGTGGGTGAACAAAGTTGAACCGGATGGTATTCCTTCGCATGGGCATCATGATGTCCTACAAAACAGAGCAAAGGTGAAACCCTCTTGTCTTTGAAATGGTCAGTCCTTATGCAGGATGCATGCAATGCTCATGATGTTATGATGTTATGATAAAGCACACCACAAATTTTTACAAAGGCAAACATGATAAGGCACACAAGTCACACAAGACAAGCCCTTAAAGTTTAGGCCAGCATGGGGTCTAGGTATTACCCTCTTTCAGTTTGTTGGTTCATACCTGTCCTATCAAAAGTAACCGGGTTCTTAGAGGATCCCAATATCATTGACTACCCTCAATCGGTCATAACTCCAGCATCGCAATGTTTTCTTGCAGCCAGAACCATCACGAGAGTTTAGCCTCAATGGGCGTAGCATACTGCTACTGTTCTATTGGCCAAGTTATGTCATTTAAGGTTCTATGGTCTGTTGGTGCTTAATGACTCCTTAGAAGACTCATATTCTCCTCGTTGCAACACAAGGGATATCGGTACAGACCAAGGTGCCACACCAACGTAGCCACTGCTTCACCCATGTCGGTCTACGCGGGACATGTCCCTCACAGCTTATACTACCTAAACAGGGTATCCCCAAATCCGGGTTAGGATCTATGTAACTCCGATGCAACCCACAATTTAAAGCAAACAAGTCAAAACAATTAAAAACACAGTTATGAACTATCCTAAGGTACACCTGACTTTAAGTGTCCCCAGCAGAGTGGCCAGTTCTGTGATCGGTGGATCTGGAACTGACTGTTTAACGCTGGTTCGCGAAATGTCGCGGAAGCAAGAGTCGCCACCGTCTTTTATTTTCTCCAATATGGAAAGGACAAAAGCACAGAAAAATTCCTTATTGAGATTAGTTCTCGGTTCGGGAGGTAGATTTATAGAAAGGGAAGGTGTTAACACCCTTTCTATCCATGGTTATCCATGGGCTCTTAGATACTTGCTCATTTGTGTTTTCAAAATGTTTGTTTGCTTTTCAAAGGTGAGTGGGTTTGAAAAAGTTTCTTTGAAAGTTTCAGATCGACTCTTGTGTCAGTCCTCAAGAGTGTTTGAAAAGTTGTTTTTGAAAGCTTTTTGCAAAGTGTCGGTGTGAAAAGAAGTTTTTGATTTGTTTTGAATTAGAGCAAGTATCTACGAGTCATCTACCTACCCTAAGGAATTAGTCTGTGTAAATGTCCTTAAGGTAGTTCCATCCCACCATTGAGAGGTAGGTAGCACCACCATTGGAGGTGTTCGGTTCAATTCGAGTTTAGGGACAGTGTGGTCACCAGAGCAATAGGAGGATACCTTAGAAGCTACCCCCATGCCATGTTCATGGACATGAGGACTTACTAAAACGTCCTCTACTCGACGACCACGTTTCGAGGGGCAAGGCAACAGTGAGGCGTACCCTAAGAGTGGTGTGTGAATTGTGTGTCATTTTCAGCTTATGTTTTATCTTGATCATGCATTGGGTGTTCTACGCTTTGATTTTATTTTTGGTCATTCATTCTTTCATGTGATTATTAACAGTTAAAAGGTGCGAGAATTAAAATGCGGAAAATAAAGGTCCTACGCTATTACAAGGCGCAGGTCTACATTGCCAAATTAAACAAAGACCCGATTTAAATAAATAAAATGCGGAAAGTGAATGTCCTAATTATCTATTACAAGGCTTTGGGGCAAATACATTACATTCATAAAAGAAATAAAAAAATAAATGCGTGAAAAGAATTAAGAATCGAGTGTGAGGGCGTTGGACCCTTTAAAGAAATTAAATTGGAATTGAAAATTGATTTAATTATTAAATGAGAAAAAGAACTTATTTTTTATGTTTTTGGATTTATGAAATTAAAGAGAACTAATTGGAATTAAAAGTTAAATAAAACCCTAGTTCTAAATTGTTTTTAATTTATTAAAGAAAATTGTTTAAGTTTAACCTAATTTAACCCTAATTAATTAATTACAAGTATTTACAAAAATAATTAATTATTAATAATAAGAATAAGATGAAATTATTTTATTGAGAAACAGAATAAAAATCTAAAACCTAATTTCTACCTTTTTTAGTTATTTAGAAAACAAATTAAAATTTAAACCCTAAATTAAAACTAAATTGATTATTAAATTTATTTACAAAAACTATTAAATAAAACATATTTTTTATTTTTATTTTTCTGATTTTTTTTGTATTTTTTGTATTATGAGAATTAATTAAAATAATCAAGATAAATTAAAATAAGTAAAAGAGAATAAAAAAAAATGGAAAGAAAATACAAACATATGGGGGATGGTTGTCCCAATTTGGAGGTAAATTCACAGCAATTTGGCCCAATAAGGGTGAGGCCTTGTTTGACTTCTCTGATTGCATGTGGACCCATTGACTGGCATGTATGTTGAGCCCCTTTGGTGGCCTTCAGATTGGAATCTCCAGGCGCGTGGCAAGCTAGATGGTGAAGGCATATGGTAGACTTCTGGGCGTGTTGGGTACCTGAACATGTTATGAGAAAAAACATAGGGAAATATGGGGGACCTGAGAATCGAACCCAGGTCCCATTGCCTGCGTGACAACACAACAACCACCAAGCCAAGCGCGTTTCTTTGTTTATTTAGTGGGTGATGAATATTATATGTGACAAATAAGCGTTATACCTGACAAATGAAAAAACGCGCTAACTTTCAAATATACCAATCACATGTTTACAGCTCAGCGTCTTCCTCATGGCTCCTTCGTTTTTGACTGAAAACACAAACAGATAGCGGGGGTTTTAAACCCCCACTAAATGGTACCTACAAAAATAGCGAATAGAGCATAGTAAAAAAGAAAAAAGGCGCGAGGTGGCCAATCGTTTCGTCCAGATGCCCTGGTTTCAATGGTGTAGGTCTCGTTGCCTAATTTTTCCTCATGAAGAAGTCCCCAATTTCAAGCTTATGAAAACCTAGAAAACGTCAATGGCAACTTTCTATACAGGCAAGATTAATTCAATTCAATGGCACCATTAGCTTCAGTATGATCATATTAGTGTAAAACAAGCATTAAAATGTATGGAAAATGCGTGCAAATCAAAATACGAATATGCAAAAATTCATGAACAGGACGACTTCATTCTACCAGTTCTTTGCGTGTGGAGGTCTGATTTTGATTGGGAAAGCTTCCTGGCAATCTCAGTAAGCCTTTGGAATGGTTTTGGGACCTTTAATCACACTCTAGCTATGAAATCAGTCTTGAAGTTTTTTGTGAAAAATGCAAATTTGTTTTATCAGTTTGGGCGCGCAGCTTCCTTCTTTTTCTGATTAGGGTTGTGTTTCTGCTTATATGTGGAGTGAATTAGGTTCACAAAACAAGTCCAAAAACCTTTGCATTGATGATTTGGATCCTTGATATTCCATGTAATCTTTTTCAATCTTTTTCATGTCAAAACATTGCCAATCATGGGAGATTCTTTCCTTTTTGAGTATGCACGAAATATTGAGGCTTTAATGAGAGAATATGTTGCACAAAAGGATTGGAAAACATGATTTGCTATTTTTGTCATATTTTATTTTAATTAAATGAATTAATAATAATAATAATTCAAATAATTAATCAAAAATGATAAAAATAACTCCCTTGGATGTCAATGGGTCGTGCATGGCCTTTGGGTGATGATTCTTGGAAGAAATTGTGGCCCATTAGCAATTTTGAGGCATTTGAAGCAAAGTTGACTTTTCAAAATTCCCAAAAATTTCCCAACTTCCACAAGGCATATCTTGCTCAATTTTTAAGCTTTGATCATGTTCTTTGAAATTTTGGAAAGGTCTTGAAGTCCTCTAACCAATGTCTTTGGTCCCATGTCATTTTGATTTACCAATCTCAAGTTATGGTCTTTGACTTAAAGTGCCTTTTTGTTGACTTTTGAAAATGACCTATAATGTTGAGATTGATAACTTTTGTGAGAGCATTTCTTGGACTTGAAGAGTGAAGATGAGTTGTAGGAAATGTCATTCTCTTCAAAATGAGCTTTGGATGGAATTTTTCTGATAAACCATGTGGAAGTTATGCCCTGGTCAATTTGCAGTTGACTTTTTCAACTGTCCAAAAATAGCAACTTTTGCATCTTGAGACTTTTTGAGCCATGCCTTGAGAATCATGATCAAGAATTGATCAAATGATGTTTGTGGCTTCAAAATAAGATGTTGACCAAAAATTTTGACTTTTGACTGTCAAATGACCATTTTGCCCCTGCAGTTGACTGTTGAGCAATTAGGGTTTTTGACTGTGCAATTTTGTGTTGTAAGTCTTGAAACTTGGCATAAGGATGCTTGACAATGTTTATGGGCATGTGGGACTTGTTTGGACCCTTGGAAACTTCAATTTCTTTGCCAGAACCAAAACCCTAATTTTTGATTGTTAGGAGGCAACTGGACTGTGCAACCCTTGGGAGATTTTGAAGCATGCTCTTTGCAAACCTTGAAGAATATGGGAGGGCAAATTTTGGGGTACAACACTCTCACCGGTCATAATTAGCTCTGTAAACCCAGATGAAGAACTTTCGATCAGATGGTTGAAAAATGGACCAGACAAGGTCCCCATAAACATATCCACAAGCTCCCGATCAGCCAAGGGTGGTTCCACTCTTCCGGCGAGGTCTCTCCACTTATGAGCATAATCTTTGAAACCTTCACCCGTTCCCATAGACATACCCTGGAGTTGGGTACGTGTGGGAGCAAGGTCGGAATTGTATTGGTACTGCCTGTAGAAGGCAGCAGCCAAATCTTCCCAACTGCGGATACTGGCTCCATCTAACTGGTAAAACCATTCAAGCTGAGTCCCTGAGAGACTGTCTTGAAAGAAATGGATCCATAGGTTCTTATCAGCGGTGTACGGCTGAATCTTCCTTACATATGACCGGAGGTGCAACTTCAGACAAGAAACTCCGTCATACTTAGCAAAAACTGGTGCTTTGAATTTGTGGGGAATCACCACCCCAGATGACAGACCCAGATCGCCAAAGTCCAGACCAAGCACTTTCTGAACTTCTATCACACTCAACCGGTCTTCTAGTTGCTTGTATCTATCCTCAGCCGGAGGATACTGATATTCGTCGAAGCCCGTCTCATTGTCTGAAACCACAGGGCTAGGAGCCATCCTTTCTTTCTGACTATCTTTCCCTCCAGATGAGGTGGTCAAATCAACTTCATCTCGCAAATTGTTTCCAAATCTGCGACCCATGTTGAACAGGACCGTCTTCTTCTTCTTCTTATTCTTCTTCTCTTTCAGAATAAGGGTCTTCAGATCTTGCTAACCCTTAGCTAAATTCATGAACAACTCTTGGAATTGGGAGTTTTGCGCCTGTAGGGCCTTGATTGCTTGCTCAGTTGATGGTTCAGCAGACATGATGCTGAAATAAACAGCGAAGAAGATAAGAGACCTGTAATGGGTACCTGTTATGAAGTGCATGGGATGAAATGCGTATGATATGATTTCAAAGACATCGAGAGATTCAAATTCGTAAACAAGAAATGAAACACACTTTTATTAGATAAACTTTGAAATTCAAATTGTTCAACAGATGCCCTTAAGGCGTTACAAGAAAGGAAATACTGAAAAGTAAATAAAAACTGGAAAGGAAATAATCAAAGGAGAATCAGTGCTCCCATGGCCGCTTCTTGTTGGTGCGGACATAGTCATTGAGGATCCGCTCGTTCTCCAGCTGTCTTGTCAACTTCAGAATCTTCTGCTCTTGCTCGTTGAACTTTTCTCGGTAAGCATCCCGCTCTTCTCTCAGCTGCATCCAAGACCTTTTCAGTGCCCCAATGTCAGTGGGCATGTAAGTATGGAGGATGGTAGGAAGAACCCCCTCTTCATTAGCAACTTCAATAATGATAGGCAGGACGACTTCATACGGCATACCCAGCTTTTGGGCACAGATACGAACCCATCTGAGATATGGCTCCATCGGAAGAGAAGTCTTTGGACCCAGCTCGTGTGGATCAGATCTGTGAACTCTATCCCAAGGCCTTATGAATCTGCGGCGTTTCTCGTCGCTATCCCCTTGAAAATCAAAGATGATACTAGGCATTAACAGTTCATGAGGTCCTTCTCTTCTGGCTCGCCCAAACTGACGTAAGGCCAAGCATGGATTGTAGGTAATCCCTCCATTGGTTCCTATTAGTGGAACATTGGGGTATTCCCCACAACGATCAATAATGGCCACCTCATCCATACCCTTGATAGTCCAGATGATGTCATTATGAGAGAGAGACATAACCCTATAGGCCCAGCCCATGCCTTCTTTGTTCTTCATCACTGATTTGGGGAGGTGCAAAATAAACCACCTTGCCAATAATGGAGCACAGCACATCAAGGTTCCCCGTTTTCGAGCAGTACGGGCATAAAGCTGATGAAGAATGTCACTCAAGAGAGTGGGTACAGGATTACGAGAGATGAATATTTTCACCGCATTCACATCAACAAAGGAGTTAGGGTTCGGAAAAAATACTAAGCCATATATCAGAAGAGCCAGAATATCTTCGAATGCCTTGAAGTCTAGACTATCCCAGAAATAATTAGCCTTACCAACCAAGAATTTAGTCAGAACGCCCTTTGCTCCACTTCTAGTCTCCCAATTAGACATCACTTCAGCCTTTGTCAGGTGGAGGGCTGAAGCAATCTCTTCCGGCCTAAGGATCTTCTCCCAACCTGTGAACAGGGTCTGCTCCAGAATAGGGATACCAAGCAGATCAGAGAACTCCTCTAAGGTGGGGACCAACTGGTAGTCTTAAAAAGTAAAGCAATGGTACACTGGATCATAGAATTGGACCAAGACACTCATCATCTGCTCATCCAATTTAGAAGTGACCAAGCTAAGAAGATGCCCATGTCTTCTGATGAAGGAGGTAGTATCTGAGATCTTTGCAACCAACTCCTTGAGCTGAGTGGGAACTTGGACAAAGTTGACCCGAATGGTGTTCCTACGCATGGGTATCATGACCTACAAAATAGAAAAAAGATGAATCCCTCCTGTCTTTGAAATAGGTTAGTCCAATGCAAGATGTATGCAATGTTATGATGTCATGATGTCATGATAGAAAGCACATCACAATTATCCAAAAATAGAAAAAATGGTAAAGGCACACAAGTCACACAGAGAGCCCTTAGATTTCAGGATGGCAAGGAGCTTAGGTACTACCCTCTTTCAGTTCAGTTGGTTCAAACCTGTCCTAAAAATAGTAACTGGGTTATAGAGGATCTCAATATCACTGACTACCCTCGATCGGTCATAATTCCAGTTTAGCAACCTTTTCTTGCGGCAGAAGTCATCGCGAGAGTTTAGTCTCAATGAGTGTAGCATACTGCTACTGTTCTATGGCCAAGTTGGTAAATTTAAAGGTTCTAAGGTCAGTTGGTGCTTAATGACCCCTTAGAAGACCCATATTCTCCTCGTTCCAACACAAGGGATATCGGTACAGACTAAAGTGCCACACCAACGTAGCTACTGATTCAACTGTATCGGTATATGCCATACAGTTCCCTCACAGTTTATTGCTACTTACCTAAAGGGTATCCCCAGATCCGGGTTAGGATCTATAGTAACTCCGATTCAAGCCCACAAATATAAATCATACAAAGCAAACAATTGAAAACACAATGATCTAATCCTAAGGTACACCCCACTTATTAAGCTTCCCCAACAGAGTCGCCAGTTCTGTGATACGGTGGGAGAGAACTGACTATTTTTTGGAATGCTGGTTTGCGTTTTGCATTTGTTTTTGCAAATGTCGCGGTAAGCAAGAGTCGCCACCGTCTTTTATTTTATCCAACAAGGAAAGGAAAAAAGCACAGAAAAATTCCTTTTTCGAGATGTTTCTCGGGTTCGGGGGGTAGATTATAGAAAGGGAAGGTATTAGCACCCTTTATATCCATGGTTATCCACGGGCTCTTAGGTACTTGCTCATATGTTTTCAAAATTTGCTTTTCTTTGTGTTTGTGGGTTTGAAAAAGTCTTTGTTTGAAAAGGAGTGTAAGTGTGAAAAGTTTCGTTTTGTTTTGGAAATAGCAAGCACCTGAGAACCATCTACCTAATCGAAAAAGGAATCATTCTATGCTATCTTCCTTTAGACAACGCTATCCCACCATGAATGAGTAGGTAGCATCGTCGTTGGAGTTTGAGGGTCAATTCGAATTTAGGGACGTGCGGTCACTAAAGTAACGTTAGGACGCCTTAGCGGTAGCCCTAATGTCTTAGATCATTCTATCCGAGGCAACTGTTTCTAGGAAACTATGATATTTGGACAAGAGGACGACCTCTAAAACTTCCTATACTTAATGACCGCGTTACGAAGGCAACCAAGTGA
Organism: Vicia faba; assembly: GCA_948472305.1. Lineage (NCBI taxonomy): Eukaryota > Viridiplantae > Streptophyta > Magnoliopsida > Fabales > Fabaceae > Vicia > Vicia faba. The sequence continues at coordinate 1,189,477,748 of OX451736.1, forward strand.
GGTGGACCCTAAGAGTGCGCATGTGCGAGTGTGTCGTTTTCAGTTATTTTGTCTTTGTACATGTCAATGGTTATCTATGTTGATTTTAGGTTAAACATTCAATCTTGTCATGCATACCTATTATCAATCATCTAACAGTTTATAAGTTGCGGAAATTAAATTGCGGAAATTAAATTACAAGGCGACGGGTATTTACATCGCCAAAAGCAACTGTTGTACCCCAAAATTTGCCCTCCCATTTCCTCAACATTTTCTCATCACAAGACCTTTGAAGATCAAGATCCAGTTAGGGTTTCCTCTGCTCAAGACTTCTCCTTGCACTGTGGACTCAAATTAGGGTTTGTGTTTGCCTAAGGATGTTTTGACCTGAATTGCCTAAGATGACTTTCATGCTTCATATTGGACTCCCAAGTTTACCTATACCAAGTTTCAAGTCTTGATTCCAAGTTTTGCCCAGTCAATTGGACAGTTGACCTAGAAATCAGCTGTATTGGGGAAAAAGTCAACTGTGGCCAATTGACAGTCAAACCTCATGAAATTTGATCCACATCAACATTATGAACTCATATGAACCATTTGATCAAGTTTGGATCACAATTCCACAAGAAATTTGATCAGATCACCAAAAGGGCAAAATGGTCATTTTTAGGGTTTTGACTGCACAAAGGCAATTTTTGACTGTTTGACCTAGCCAATGGCAAACCAAGCTCACATATGGACTCAAGGACCCCATGGAATTATCTTGACATGTTCATCAAGCTCAAAAGATCCCAAGTACACAAGATTGACAGTTGAATTTCCCAGTCAATTGATCAATTTTGACTGTATACTGAAAAGTCAAACTTTGACTTTTTGGTCAAAATCAAGAGTCAAGATTCATTTTTCATCAAAACATGCCAAATCATGAAACTTGTTCACCAAGAAATCTCAAAATGCAAATTAGGGTTTGAAAATGGAATTTTTCATAACTTAGAATTTTTCTAAGTTATGAAAAACCCTAATTTTTTCCCAACTTTGCCCCATCTTTTCACCATGATCCATTTGGATTCAAACAAAAGTCAAAACATGAAAGTTGTAGCTTGTTGCATAATCTACAACTTTGATTCACAAAGTTTTCTCATTTGAAGCTTGTATCTCAAGTTATAATGTTTTGAATAAGGGCACTAAACCATCTTTTAACTTAGTGAAATTTGACCTATTTTGACAAGGTTTTCTACCCTACTTCAAGGCAACTTTTCATACCCTTCCACTTGGAATTTTGATTTGCATTTCAAAGATGGATTGTAGTACACATTCCAAGCTTTCCAAAATGTCCAAGAACTCATCAAACAACCTCATAACTTGAGAGATTCGAATTTCACAAGTTGGCAAAAATTCACTTTTGTTCTTCATCAAAGCATGTTCATAAACTTGGCAAATTTGAACTCAGCATAGTTTGTGCTACTTTACAGGTCCTAAAACCAAATTACACTCCTTAATTTAATGCAAAACCATTGAATCAAGTTGTTATTCTAAGCCTTTGGTCATTACACAAGGAATTAAGCCTAAACTAGAAAAAGCATTATTTCCATTCTTGAAAAGAAGAACTTTATGTCAAGTTTGCAATCCAAGTGGTACAATCAAGATCTTCTTGGCACAAGTTTGTGAGCAAATTGCACTGATCAAGGAAAGGGATAGCAGCATAGTTAGGGGGCCTGTACTGACCTAGGGAGCCAAGTTGCACTTTGTAGCTTAAGTGTGAAGAAAGGTCCATAACTTATGCTAACTCTCATCTCAGCTTAGGAAGAGAAGAACAAAGTTATCAAACATATTCCATAGACCATATCCAAGCTTTGGCACGAGTCCTGAACATCTAAAGCACCCTCCATCTCAAAATCACCTCAAAACTGCACAAACAGGGGAGCCCCTGCAGTTTGAGTGCAAACTCCCAATCCCTTCAAGCATTTTGATTCAAACCTTTTCCTCTACCTTCCCTACAATATATACAAGCTAACCATGTCCTAAAATCAGACCTGTAACACCTCCAAGCCACTTCACCATTTTTAATTTTCTGTTTTGCAGTTGGAGTTCATTAGCTCGATTCAGGGAGTTTCAAGACAAAGTAGGAATTGGAAAAGCTTCCTTACACTTCAAGGAAGTTGTACAAGTCATCATTTCACTCTGAAACATCCTCCATTGCCAAGCTCGATTCCAACTGAACAGGTACATTCATGGAGTTCTATCTCCCTTGTTAGGCATTGTTAGCTTTAGATTTTTGAAGAAAACATGTCACAATCATAGCCCTGAACATGCTCATATGTTTAGATTTCATTTATATTTCGTGTGCTTAGAGAATTTCATGTCTGAACATTGATGAAAAGTTAGGTCAGAAAAGAGGGGGAGAGAAATTCTCCCTCATCTTAGAGAGATAGGTCATGTTCTTTATATGGTTGAAACCGTCTCTTAATGCTCTACACTTTTCATGTTATGAGTTTTGCTTGAAAGTCCAGGAATCCAGAGATAAAAAACGCGTGTTTTAGCTTGAAGAAGGCTGTACAGAGGTTGAAGAAGAAGTGGTCTGGGCTGGGCTTTTGAATTATTTCTTTTCACACCCCATTTCCATGTTTACACCCCCTGAGCCCATTTGCTTATTTACTTGACCTTTTTGACTTTTTCCTTTTTTGTTGACTTTGTTTATTTTTTCTCATGACATTAAAATTTTTAAAATATTTTTTTCATCATTTTTTGCATTTATTGCATATTTATTTGTTTATTTTCTTTGTTTGTATATAATATATATATATATATATATATATATATATATATATATATATATATATATATATATATATATATATATATATATATATATATATATATATATATGTATTATTATTAGAATAAATAAGAAATAATGTAAATACAATTTTTATTTTTATTTACTTTCTGAAAATATTTCACACAAAAAATACTCTTTTATTTATTTTATTAAAATATTAAATAAATATTTATTTTTTGTATAATACATATTTAGGGTTTAATATAAATATATATATATATATGTGATTATTAATATATTTAAGACAAAATATAAAAATACTTGATTTTTCATTTTATTTAATATTTGATACAAAAATACCTTTTTTCATAATACACTTCATTTTATTTTATTTTTATAAATAATAAATAAATAGTTGTATTAAATTAAATAATACCTTTTTTTCTTTAAAAATTAGGGTTTTTACCCTAAATTCAAAATACTCAAAAAAATAATACATTTTTATTTTCTTTTCTCTTTTACATGAAAAATATTTTCTCATACATATAAAAATTTTCTTTTTGCATTTCACATATTTATTTAATTTCCATTTAATTATGCAATTTATTTACCTTGCAAATATTCAAAATGATGTAATAATTTAGATTTAAATTCTTGTCAATATCCCCATTTGAACATTTGTACCCCCTTCCCATATTTGGTTTTGTAATAGCTTAGTAATTTTTAATTTCGCACTTTATTGCTTTCTAATGATAACATGTTAGAATTAGGGTTTGTATGCGAAAAAACGATAAAAAATAGTTTGACCTAATACAAGATAAACAAGCATGAAAATGGACACACAAATCACACTTGCACCCCCTAGGGTATTCCACTTGTTGCCTTCAAATAAATGGGCCATATTGCATGTTAAACTTCTTTGGGCAAAGCAAACAATTTGAATGATCATAGTCCCTCGACAAAACTTTTCAAAACAAACAAAAACAAATGATCAAGTCCCTTAAAGAAATTGCCCAAAGACATTTAACGTCGTTGCAATTATGGTCTAAAACGATGACTCGCGCCTGTCCCTTTCACATCCTAACACAAGGTTGCCCACCAAATACAATGGTGGAGCAAACTTGTTAAAAGGGTTAAAGTATAGCAATAATCTTTTGAGAAATTTAGGAGTAGATAACCTCTTAGTTACTTGAATTAACATGCAAAACAAAACACTTGCCTAATTTCAAAATCACACATCACAACACTTTCAAAATAAAACTTTCAAAAACAAAATGAAAACTTTTTTTCAAAAGACATACATCTTTGTATACATCCCCACATGGATCATTACAAAGGTTGCCACCACATTGGCCTCTTTTCAAAAACATTTTCAAAACCCACACACTCAAACACCATTTAAAACAATTGAAAACAAAAGGCAAGTGATCTAAGCAAGTAACTAAGAGCCCATGGATAACCATGGATAGAAAGGGTGCTAATACCTTCCCTTTCTATAATCTACTCCCTGAACCCAAGAAAACATCTCAAAAGGTTTTTGCTGTGCTTTTTAACCTTTCCTTAGGATAAAATAAAAAGTCGGTGGCGACTCTTGCTAAACCGCAACATTTGCGAATACAAACGCAAAACCTCAAGTCAGTTCTCCCACCGTATCACAGAACTGGCGACTCTGCTGGGGAAAATGCTCTAAAAGTGGAGTAACCTTAGGGTTTAGATCACCTTTGTTTTCAATTGTTTGCTTTGTTTTCTTTTATATTTGTGGGCTTTGCATCGGAGTTTCATAGATCCTAACCCGGATCTGGGAAATACCCTTTTTAGGTAGCATAATCTGTGAGGGACCTGTCCGGCGTAGACCGACATGGGTGAAGCAGTGGCTACGTTGGTGTGGCGTCTTAGTCTGTACCTATATCCCTTGTGTTGTAACGGGGAGAATATAGGTCTTCTAAGGGGTCATTAAACACCAACCGACCTTAGAACCCTAAATTGACCAACTTGGCTATTAGGACAGTAGCAGTATGCTACACTCATTGAGGCTAAACTCTCGAGATGGTTCTGGCCGCGAGAAAAGATTGCGATGCTGGAGTTATGACCGATTGAGGGTAGCCAATGATATGAGATCCTCTAGAACCCGGTTACTTTTGATAGGACAGGTTTTAACCAACAAAACCAAAAGAGGGTAATACCTGAAACTCATGTTGGCCTGAAACCTAAGGGTGTCTTGTGTGACTTGTGTGCCTTATCTGCCTATGTGAATATTTGTGGTGTGTTTCATCATAGCATCATTCCATCATACCATTGCATGCATCCTGTATAAAGGACTAACCCATTTCAAAGACAAAAAAGGTTTCATCTTTGCTCTGTTTTGTAGGACATCATGTTGCCCGTGCGTAGAAATACTGTCCGGCTCAACTTTGTTCAACCACCAGTTTTACTCAAGGATCTGGTTGGAAGGATTCCAAACACTACCTCCTTCATCAACAGACATGGTTCTCTCCTTGGCTTGATCACTGCAAAATGGGACCAACAACTGATAAGTGTTCTGACCCAGTTTTATGACCCTCTGCATCATTGTTTCACCTTTCAAGACTTCCAGCTGGTTCCTACCCTGGAAGAATTTTCTTATTTGCTTGGGATTCCTGTCTTGGAACAAACTCCTTTCACTGGTTTGGAAAAGACTCCTAGGCCTGAAGAGATTGCTGCAATTCTCCCCTTGACCAAAGAAGAGATATTGTCCAACTGGGAAACTAGAAATGGGGTCAAGGGCTTTTTGGTCAAATTTCTGGTTGGCAAGGCTAATGATTTCTGGAATGACTTGGACTTCAAGGCATATGAGGATATTCTGGCTCTTTTGATCTATGGTCTGGTATTGTTTCCCAACCCTGACACTTTTATCAGTATCCATGTCATAAGGATCTTCATGTCTCGGAATCCGGTACCCACTCTTTTGGGTGATATTCTACAACAACTCTATGCTCGTACTGCTCGAAAACGGGGAACTCCGTGGTGTTGTGCTCCTTTGCTAGTAAGGTGGTTTATTTCGCACCTTCCTAAGTTCGTGCTGAAGAATGAAGAAGGAAAAGGTTGGGCTCGGAGGTTAATGTCTCTCACAGATAAGGATATCATTTGGACTCTCAGAGGTTTGGATGAGGTAGCTGTTATCGACCGTTGCGGAGAATACCCTAATGTCCCGTTGATTGGTATCCAAGGAGGAATCTCTTACAATCCGTGTTTAGCTCTCCGTCAGTTTGGAAGAGCCAGAGGAGATGGGCCTCATGAGATGCTGGTTCCTCACTTCCACTTTGAGTTTCAGGCAGACAGTGACAAACTACGCCAGGGATTCATTAGAGCTTGGGACAGGATTCACAAAGCTGACCCACATGAGTTAGGACCAAAGACTTCTCTGCCATTGAAGCCCTATTGCAAATGGGTCCGCATCCGTGCTCAGAAGTTGGGTATGCCCTACGAAGCTGTTAGACCTCTCATTCTTGAGTCTCCCGATGAAGATGGGGTTCCTCCAACTGTCCTCCCTCCTCAGATACCTACTGATTTTGACACCATGAAGAGATCTTGGGCACAGCTTAAGGAAGAAAGGGATTTCTATCGGGAGAAGTTCAACGAGCAGGAAAGGAAGATCCAGAGGCTGACTAAGCAATTGGAGGAAGAACGGGTCCTGAACAACTACATCAGCACTGAAAAGAGGAGGCCATGGGAGCATTGATGAGCTTTGATGTTTCCTTTTGTAGTTTTATTTCCTTTTCAGTATTTTTCATTCCTGTAATGCCTAAGGACAAGTTGTTGAACAATTGAAATTTTCATCTAATGAAGTGTGTTTCCCTTTTTGTCTACAAAGTTGAATCTTGTTTGTCTTTGAAAACATAAAGCATACACATTCCATTGCACCATATGCATAGCAGGTACCCTATTTCACAGGTTGCTTAATGTTCTTCGCTGTTTGTGTGAACAGTCATCATGAATCCAGAATCCTCCAGTGAGCAAGCAATCAAGGCCCTTCAGGCCCAAAGTGCACAGTTTCAAGAGATGGTCCTAAGCCTAGCCCAAGGCCAACAAGAGTTGAAGACTCTACTCATGAAGAAGAAGAAGAAAAAGAGGACCGCATTGTTCAACACCGGACGCCGATTTGGGAACACACTCCACAATGAAGCTGATCCAACCACCTCTTCTGCTGAGAAAAACAGTCCCCAAGGGGGAGGAGCTCCTAGTCCCGCAGTCTCCGACAACGAGACGGACTATAATGACGAACAATACCCACCTGCTGCTGACAGATACAAACAATTGGAGGACCGCTTGAGCGCCATGGAAATTCAGAATGTGCCAGGACTGGATTTCGGAGATTTGGGGTTATCTTCTGGGGTAGTCATTCCACACAAGTTTAAGGCGCCTGCCTTCGCCAAGTATGATGGGGTCTCCTGCCCAAAACTGCATCTGAGGTCATATGTAAGGAAAATCCAACCTTACACGGCAGATAAGAACCTCTGGATTCACTTCTTCCAAGATAGCCTCTCGGGGTCACAGCTTGAATGGTTCTACCAATTGGATGGAGCTAGCATCCGACACTGGGAAGATTTGGCAACCGCATTCTACAGACAATACCAATACAATTCTGATCTCGCTCCTACACGTACCCAACTTCAGGGTATGTCTCTAGGAACGGGTGAAGGGTTCAAAGAGTACGCTCAAAAATGGAGAGATTTGGCTGGCAGGGTGCAGCCTCCATTGACTGATAGAGAGCTGGTTGATATGTTTCTGGGGATGTTGTCTGGTCCGTTTTTCAATCATTTGGTTGGTAATTCCTCCGCTGGATTTACAGATTTGATATTAACAGGAGAGAGAATTGAAGCTGGCATCAGGTCAGGCAAGATACAGAAGGCTGCCTCTACAAGTGCTGAGAAGAGGCCGTTTAAGAAAGAAGCAAGTGCCGTCTATGGTCCTAGAAGACAAGTCAAGCCCGAAAGTCGCCAAGCCGTCAATGCTTTGGTCATCTCCAAACCAGTTGCTGCTCCTCAGCAGTACAATCAACAAAGAAGTGAAAGGCCCAAGAGGCAGTATACCCGACTGAGTATGACATTATCTCAAATTTTACCCCAACTGTTATCCACCAACCTGGTGACCCTCAAAGAAGCTCCTAAGGTCGTCAACACTGCGTCTCCTAAATACAACCCAAATGCCCGGTGTGCTTATCATTCTGATAGTCCCGGGCACACTACTGATGATTGCTGGGCCTTGAGAAACAAAGTGCAAGATCTGATCGACGCAAAGGAAATTCAGTTTGAAGCGCCAGAAAGACCAAATGTTGTAACGGCTCCTATGCCCCAGCATAGGGTAAATGCCATCGAAGAAGAAGTGTACGCTGTTTCGGTAGATGAAGTTGTTACCCCTCTGAAGACTGTTAAGAAGAACCTACTGCAGGCCGGTTTATTTCCGGGATGCGGTGAAGGTTGCCTGTTCTGTGCCATTTCCCCATCTGATTGTCCCTTGCTAAGGTTAGGCATCCAAGGCCTAATGGATAGCAAGGAAATTCTATTCAAAAAGACTGCTGTTCAATTGGTTCCGATGAAGGAAGTTTCTGTGATTACCATCTTCAAAAATCCAACCAAGGCTCCCCCGAAGAAGCCTATTCAAATCATGACAGTTGCGCCTGTGATCATTACTGTTCCGGGGCCCCTCTCCTACGTGTCTGATAAAGCTGTCCCCTGGCATTATGGGGCAGACGTGTATGTAAATGGAATCAAGCAAGAATTCGACGCTAGTGCCAGTATCTGCGATATCACTGGTCCAGCCAAAGTTACCCGCAGTGGCAGGCTCTTCTCGCCTGACATTGCGCCGCCCGCTATTCGAAAACCCCTCCTCATAAAACCTACAAGTATACCTGTTACTGTTGCTGATCAAATTGTGTCCCCTGCTGCCGAGTCATTAAATGCTCGGGGCAAAGGGATTGAAGAAGAGCCTGCCCGGATGGAGGCACCAATACCCGTAAATGCTGAGGCCTCCCGACAAGAAATGGAGGAGATTTTGAAAATAATAAGGAAAAGTGATTTTAATGTTGTCGAGCAGTTGGGGCATACACCCTCCAAGATCTCCCTGCTCTCCTTATTGCTATGTTCCGAGGCCCATGCTAAGGCCTTGATCTCATTTCTCAAGACGGCCCATGTGCCGCAGGAGGCGTCTGCAGTCCAGTTCACTGATTGCATAGCGAATCTAACGGCGGACAACGGCTTGGGTTTTTCAGATGCTGACCTGACCGCGAAAGGGAGAGACCACAATGATGCCCTGCATGTCTCTATTGAATGCAGGGGCACTACTTTGGCACATGTATTGGTGGATACTGGTTCTTCCTTGAATGTTCTTCCGAAAAAGGCTTTAGATCGTCTGGATTATGAAGGCCTGGAGTTGAAACCCAGCAATATCATCGTCAGGGCCTTTGACGGTTCCAAAAGGATGGTTCATGGAGAGGTTAACATCCCTATTCGTGTGGGCTCTCAAGTGTTTGACTCTACCTTTTATGTGATGGATATACGTCCATCGTACTCTTGTCTGTTGGGTCGACCTTGGATCCATAAAGCTGGGGCAGTGACCTCCACCTTGCACCAGAAGCTGAAGTATCCCGTCAGGGGGAAGATCGTCAATGTGCAAGGAGAAGAGGAGTATATGGTGAGCCATTTGAATTCCTTCAGGTACATCGAGATGGACGGAGAGTTTATTGAAACCCCCTTCCAGCATTTCGAGGAGGTGCATCCAATTTCAGCAGCTGCAGAGACAATGGCCGAAGAGAATGATTCCTTGAAGATGGCTTCCCTAAGGGATGCCCGGGCTGTGGTTCAGAAAGGAAATTGTGCACACTGGGGTCAGCTTCCTGACTTCACTCAGAAGAACGACAAGTTTGGGCTAGGCTTTACTGCAGAGGCTCAGAAGGCGGTGCGCAAAGAGAAGATCGGAAAGGCTCCGGTGTTTATTTCTAGCTCAAGGGTGAATGCTATCGAGGAGGATGCGGAGGAAGCTGAGTTTGACAGTTGGATCTACCCGACTACCAGCAACGGACCAAGCAACTGGACGGCAAAGGATTTTACCCCTATCACATTTGTCACGCAGTAATTGATTTCTTTTGATTTCCAATTTGTAACAAACAATATGTTAAAACTTTGTTGGCTCGGTGTCCTACCCGGGGCATCGTAGCTCCATTTGTGAGGGCTTTTTGTATGACATTTTCATATATCATCAATCAAAACATTGGACGTTTGTTGCATTTCAAATCTTTTGCTCTTTTCCTTTCTGTGTTATATATATTGCAAAACAGCTGTATTTACACACACTCACTTATACAGGTTTCAATCCACTCTGGATCTCACTGGTAGCAGCTCTGCTACCGCCAGTTATGACTTCGAAAATCCGATCAACTTGGCCGAAGACGAAGGTGAAGATGATTGCGAAGTGCCTGGTGAGCTCGCAAGACTGCTACTCCAGGAAGAGAGGGCTATTCAACCACATGAAGAGCCTGTGGAAACAATTAACTTGGGTACTGAGACAGATAGGAAAGAGGTCAAGATTGGTGCCAATCTAGAGCTCAGCGTGAAGCAACGATTGATCCAGATGCTACAAGACTACATGGAGATTTTTGCTTGGTCCTATGAAGATATGCCTGGTTTGGATGCCGACATTGTAGTTCACCATTTGCCAACCAAGGAAGATTGCCCTCCGGTAAAACAGAAAGTTCGACGGATGCGTCCAGAGATGTCTGAGAAGATCAAGGCCGAGGTCATGAAACAGTTTGATGCCGGGTTCCTTGCAGTGACTTCCTACCCCCAGTGGGTTGCCAATGTGGTGCCAGTACCGAAGAAGGACGGTAAAGTCAGAATGTGTGTCGACTACAGGGATTTGAATAGGGCCAGCCCCAAGGATGACTTCCCCCTACCTCACATCGATGTCCTTGTTGACAATACAGCTCAACACAAGGTGTTCTCCTTCATGGATGGCTTTTCAGGGTATAATCAGATTAAGATGGCTCCAGAGGATATGGAGAAGACTACCTTTGTGACTCAGTGGGGCACCTTCTGTTATAAGGTCATGCCATTCGGATTGAAAAATGCTGGGGCAACCTATCAACGTGCCATGGTTGCTTTGTTTCATGATATGATCCATCATGAAATTGAGGTATACGTTGATGACATGATTGCAAGGTCTCAAACTGAGGAGGAGCACCTTGACCATCTGAGGAAGTTGTTTGACCGACTCAAGTTATACAAGCTTAGGTTGAATCCCAACAAATGCACCTTTGGGGTAAGATCCGGAAAGTTGCTAGGTTTCATTGTAAGTGATAAAGGTATTCAGGTGGATCCTGCCAAGGTTAAAGCTATTCAGGAGATGCCGACTCCAAAAACAGAGAAAGAAGTCAGAGGTTTCCTAGGACGACTGAATTACATTGCTCGATTCATCTCGCATCTGACTGCTACTTGTGAGCCAATCTTCAAATTGCTGAAGAAAGATCAAGTAGTACGCTGGAATGATGAATGTCAGGCCGCCTTTGAAAGGATAAAGGAATATCTCCAAGAGCCACCCATTCTTATGCCACCGGTGGAAGGGAGACCTCTGATACTATACTTAACAGTGCTTGATAATTCAATGGGGTGTGTGCTGGGGCAGCATGACGAGTCTGGCCGAAAAGAGCACGCTATTTATTACTTGAGCAAAAAGTTTACCGACTGTGAGTCTCGTTACTCACTGCTTGAGAAAACTTGCTGCGCTCTTGTATGGGCTGCTCGCCGGCTGAGACAGTATATGCTGACTCACACTACTTTATTGATTTCAAAGATGGATCCCATAAAGTACATATTTGAAAAGCCCGCTCTGTCTGGGAGAATAGCGAGATGGCAAATGATCTTGACAGAATATGATATCCAGTATACAACTCAGAAAGCAATTAAGGGAAGTGTACTGGCAGATCATTTGGCACATCAACCTGTGGACGATTACCAATCATTGAACTTTGATTTTCCGGACGAAGACATCATGGTGGTAACTGACTGTGAAGTACCTGGACCGGATGAAGGACCTGAGGAAGGATCCCGATGGTCTATGCATTTTGATGGAGCCTCCAATGCTTTGGGTAACGGCGTCGACGCTGTAATCATATCTCCCAAAGGAACTCATACTCCCCTCACCGCCCGATTATGTTTCAGCTGCACTAACAACATGGCAGAATATGAGGCATGTATCATGGGTTTACAAGCTGCAATCAACTTAAGGATAAAATTTCTAAGTGTCTTCGGAGATTCCGCTCTCGTGATCAATCAGATCAAAGGCGAGTGGGATACGAAACACCCGAATCTTATTCCTTACAAGGAGTATGTGTCGACCTTGCTCCCTCACTTTGAAGAGATAACTTTTGAGCATTTCCCCAGAGAGGAGAATCAGCTAGCGGACGCACTAGCCACGATGTCTTCAATGTTCAAAGTTAAATGGGACAATGAGGCTCCCCGAATCATGATCTGGAAGTTGGATGAACCGGCATACTGCTGCGAGCTCGAGGCTGAGAAGGTGACTGAAAAACCCTGGTATCATGAGGTGAAGAGGTACTTGGAAGCTCAGGAATACCCTGAAGGTGCATCCGTCAATGATAAGAAGTTCATAAGGAGATTTGCTGCAAAATTCTTCCTCAGCAACGACATTCTCTACAAACGGAATCATGATTCGACTCTGCTGCGTTGTGTGGATAAGGCTGAAGCAGAGAAAATTATGATGGAACTGCATGAAGGTACATTTGGAACCCATTCCAGTGGACACACCATGGCTAAGAAAATCCTTCGGGCAGGATATTTCTGGTCCACAATGGAAGCCGATTGTTACCAGCACTCCCGAACTTGTCATAAATGCCAGATCTATGCTGACAAGGTGCATATCCCTCCGGTTCCTTTGAATGTCCTGATGGCCCCTTGGCCTTTCGCAATGTGGGGCATCGATATGATCGGTGAGATCTGACCGACGGCATCCAACGGGCATCGCTTCATCTTGGTGGCGATCGATTACTTCACGAAATGGGTTGAGGCAGCTTCCTATGCCACAGTAACCAAGAGCGTTGTGGCGCGTTTCATCCGGCATAATCTGATCTGTCGGTACGGCGTCCCAGAAAGAATCATTACGGACAATGGTACCAATCTCAACAACAAAATGATCACTGAACTCTGTGAACAATTCAAGATACAGCACCACAATTCTTCTCCCTACCGGCCGAAGATGAATGGGGTTGTAGAGGCAGCCAATAAAAATATCAAGAAAATTGTGCAGAAGATGACAGTGACCTATAAAGATTGGCACGAGATGTTACCGTTCGCTCTTCATGGGTACCGCACCTCAGCAAGGACGTCAACCGGGGCAACTCCCTTCTCCTTGGTCTATGGCATGGAGGCAGTCTTGCCAATTGAAATCCAGATACCCTCTCTCCGGATAATGAAGGATGCAGATCTGAATGAAGATGATTGGATCCAGACTCGACTTGATCAATTAAATCTGATTGACGAAAAGAGGCTCACTGCTATCTGTCATGGTCAAACATATCAAAAACGGATGATCAGGGCATTTAACAAGAAAGTCAGACCGCAAGAGTATCAAGTTGGGGACCTGGTAATCAAACGCATCATCCTCCCTCAAAGTGATCCCAGGGGCAAATGGACCCCTACATATGAAGGGCCATTTATGGTTAAGCGTGTGTTCTCAGGAGGAGCCATGATCCTAACCACCATGGATGGTGACGACCTTCCTCACCCCGCCAATGCAGACATAGTGAAAAAATACTACGCATAAATAAAAGACCCGCTAGGTTGACATACCTAGGCAAAATAAGGGCTTCCCGGCGAACCAAAAGGGTTCGGGCAAAAATAAGGGATGAAATGAAAAAAGTCTGTACACCCGGCAAGTCGAAAACCTGAAAGGGCGGCTTGGGCAAAAATGGGTATCCCGGTGGACTGAAAACCCGAAAGGGCGGTCCAGGCAAAAGTTAGGGATAAAAGCGTAACACTATGCCTCATTGGATCACTTCGCATCCGGAATTCGGTATCAACTATCTGGCTCAGGTTTCGGCATCGACCAATCAGTTTCATCTTCAACTAGGTAGCAAAGCGATGAGATGTTCAAAGACATAAAGACGATAGCAGAGTTGGAACCCAGTGGGATTGTTCACATAGCTGTTTTGTTTCCTTTTTCGAATTGTAAACTCTATACTATTTGGCGATATCCTCTTACTAGGATGTCAGCCTCTTGTACAAAAACGCCTATTCACAGGCAAAGTTTAAATCAATACAAGTTCACTTGTCCATACAAATTACCATTGTTTTCCTTTCTTGTTTTGTCTTGCGAAGAACGTCCAATGTTCATTTTTGATATATGCATTTGACATTAAATTGCTGATTCATAAATGTTTGCATATGAAACAAGAGATTAATTACAGGTGACATCAAAGACAGGGGCAATGTGGAGTTGTCTAATGCAGTCTGGTTGTTTTTTCCGCCAAGGCACCAAGGTAGGTTCAACTGAAGAATGTGGCAAAATCACCTCAATTCCCCGCAGAATAAGACAGGATGCGACAATACTTTCCCCAAGAGGAGTTGATTCCCCGTCGATCCTGAAAAGGCACAACATTCCCCGGCAGGTCTTAAAACTCATTCCCAGTAGATTCTACAAGCTTATCCCCTGCGAAGCACGGACGTCTCCCCCGAGTTTTATTTAGAGTTATTTCCTCACAAGGACTTATAACTGGGTTATCCTCAGCTAAAAGCCACGGAAGACCGCTCTCGGCAAAGTTCCTTCAGTCCCCCAGCGGAGTCTATCGTTGGTATTCCCAAGCATAGTCTATCTTTGGAGTTCCCCAGTGGAGTTTATCATCATTATCCTCAGCGGAATCCGTCGTTGAAGTCCTCAGCAGGCCTCTCATCAGAGCTTCGGCCAAGTATCTCTTCCACAGAGCAATTCTCTGGCCGCTCGTCAAGGATTTATTTTCCAAGACGAAATCACATTCATAAACATTTTACATTTTCATACATATTGCTTACATACATGATGAAACGCATACAACATCTCATGTTGAACATCATGATATCATGCGTATCATACATCATGACATTGCATACAACTTACGTTTTTGCCTTTTCAGGAAAAAGACAATCTCAAAAACGACTACCTTCAACTGTCACAATTCCAGATTCGATACCTGTATCCAGCCAGGGCACATCTGAGAGTGATCAGTTTCTAGACTCGATTCCTGTATCTAGCCAGGGCACGTCTGAAGAGTTCGAAGATTCGATTCCTGTATCCAGCCAGGGCACATCTATCAACTACAACGTCTCCAGATTCGATTCCTGTATCCAGCCAGGCATATCTGTTGACCACGTTTCCAGACTCGACTCCTGTATCTAGCCAGGGCACGTCTGAAGAGTTCGAAGATTCGATTCCTGTATCCAGCCAGGGCACATCTATTAAACGACTATTTCCAGATTCGATTCCTGTATCCAGCCAGGGCACATCTGAGCAACCAATTGTAGATTCAATACCTGTATCTAGCCAGGGCATATCTGCATAAGGAGACTGAAGATCAAACACCTGTAACAAGCCAGGAAAACATCTGTCTTTCTTAAATACACAAGTTCTCGCTAAGGAATCTCTTATGCGATCAACACTTCCAAATGGCATCTATAAGCCCATTCCCGTCAAAGTTCTGTCACTTCTCCAGATGGCATCTATAAGAACATCTCCCTATCCACCATCTTTCCAAATGGCATCTATAAGCCCATTCCCGGCACCACATTGTTGAGACTCCAGCATGCGAGTGCAAATTTCCGGGCACTCTAGTGTCCAATCTCCTTTTACCCTCGAGTCACGAAAGGCAAGCTTGCCAATCTAACTCTTCAGGTCCAAGAAGATTGAACAGGGGCAACTGTTGTACCCCAAAATTTGCCCTCCCATTTCCTCAACATTTTCTCATCACAAGACCTTTGAAGATCAAGATCCAATTAGGGTTTCCTCTGCTCAAGACTTCTCCTTGCACTGTGGACTCAAATTAGGGTTTGTGTTTGCCTAAGGATGTTTTGACCTGAATTGCCTAAGATGACTTTCATGCTTCATATTGGACTCCCAAGTTTACCTATACCAAGTTTCAAGTCTTGATTCCAAGTTTTGCCCAGTCAATTGGACAGTTGACCTAGAAATCAGCTGTATTGGGGAAAAAGTCAACTGTGGCCAATTGACAGTCAAACCTCATGAAATTTGATCCACATCAACATTATGAACTCATATGAACCATTTGATCAAGTTTGGATCACAATTCCACAAGAAATTTGATCAGATCACCAAAAGGGCAAAATGGTCATTTTTAGGGTTTTGACTGCACAAAGGCAATTTTTGACTGTTTGACCTAGCCAATGGCAAACCAAACTCACATATGGACTCAAGGACCCCATGGAATTATCTTGACATGTTCATCAAGCTCAAAAGATCCCAAGTACACAAGATTGACAGTTGAATTTCCCAGTCAATTGATCAATTTTGACAGTATACTGAAAAGTCAAACTTTGACTTTTTGGTCAAAATCAAGAGTCAAGATTCATTTTTCATCAAAACATGCCAAATCATGAAACTTGTTCACCAAGAAATCTCAAAATGCAAATTAGGGTTTGAAAATGGAATTTTTCATAACTTAGAATTTTTCTAAGTTATGAAAAACCCTAATTTTTTCCCAACTTTGCCCCATCTTTTCACCATGATCCATTTGGATTCAAATAAAAGTCAAAACATGAAAGTTGTAGCTTGTTGCATAATCTACAACTTTGATTCACAAAGTTTTCTCATTTGAAGCTTGTATCTCAAGTTATAATTTTTTGAATAAGGGCACTAAACCATCTTTTAACTTAGTGAAATTTGACCTATTTTGACAAGGTTTTCTACCCTACTTCAAGGCCACTTTTCATACCCTTCCACTTGGAATTTTGATTTGCATTTCAAATATGGATTGTAGTACACATTCCAAGCTTTCCAAAATGTCCAAGAACTCATCAAACAACCTCATAACTTGAGAGATTCGAATTTCACAAGTTGGCAAAAATTCACTTTTGTTCTTCATCAAAGCATGTTCATAAACTTGGCAAATTTGAACTCAGCATAGTTTGTGCTACTTTACAGGTCCTAAAACCAAATTACACTCCTTAATTTAATGCAAAACCATTGAATCAAGTTGTTATTCTAAGCCTTTGGTCATTACACAAGGAATTAAGCCTAAACTAGAAAAAGCATTATTTCCATTCTTGAAAAGAAGAACTTTATGTCAAGTTTGCAATCCAAGTGGTACAATCAAGATCTTCTTGGCACAAGTTTGTGAGCAAATTGCACTGATCAAGGCAAGGGATAGCAGCATAGTTAGGGGGCCTGTACTGACCTAGGGAGCCAAGTTGCACTTTGTAGCTTAAGTGTGAAGAAAGGTCCATAACTTATGCTAACTCTCATCTCAGCTTAGGAAGAGAAGAACAAAGTTATCAAACATATTCCATAGACCATATCCAAGCTTTGGCACGAGTCCTGAACATCTAAAGCACCCTCCATCTCAAAATCACCACAAAACTGCACAAACAGGGGAGCCCCTGCAGTTTGAGTGCAAACTCCCAATCCCTTCAAGCATTTTGATTCAAACCTTTTCCTCTACCTTCCCTACAATATATACAAGCTAACCATGTCCTAAAATCAGACCTGTAACACCTCCAAGCCACTTCACCATTTTTAATTTTCTGTTTTGCAGTTGGAGTTCATTAGCTCGATTCAGGGAGTTTCAAGACAAAGTAGGAATTGGAAAAGCTTCCTTACACTTCAAGGAAGCTGTACAAGTCATCATTTCACTCTGAAACATCCTCCATTGCCAAGCTCGATTCCAACTGAACAGGTACATTCATGGAGTTCTATCTCCCTTGTTAGGCATTGTTAGCTTTAGATTTTTGAAGAAAACATGTCACAATCATAGCCCTGAACATGCTCATATGTTTAGATTTCATTTATATTTCGTGTGCTTAGAGAATTTCATGTCTGAACATTGATGAAAAGTTAGGTCAGAAAAGAGGGGGAGAGAAATTCTCCCTCATCTTAGAGAGATAGGTCATGTTCTTTATATGGTTGAAACCGTCTCTTAATGCTCTACACTTTTCATGTTATGAGTTTTGCTTGAAAGTCCAGGAATCCAGAGATAAAAAACGCGTGTTTTAGCTTGAAGAAGGCTGTACAGAGGTTGAAGAAGAAGTGGTCTGGGCTGGGCTTTTGAATTATTTCTTTTCACACCCCATTTCCATGTTTACACCCCCTGAGCCCATTTGCTTATTTACTTGACCTTTTTGACTTTTTCCTTTTTTGTTGACTTTGTTTATTTTTTCTCATGACATTAAAATTTTTAAAATATTTTTTTCATCATTTTTTGCATTTATTGCATATTTATTTGTTTATTTTCTTTGTTTGTATATAATATATATATATGTATTATTATTAGAATAAATAAGAAATAATGTAAATACAATTTTTATTTTTATTTACTTTCTGAAAATATTTCACACAAAAAATACTCTTTTATTTATTTTATTAAAATATTAAATAAATATTTATTTTTTGTATAATACATATTTAGGGTTTAATATAAATATATATATATATATATATATATATATATATATATATATATATATATATATATATATATATATATATATATATATATATATATATATATATGTGATTATTAATATATTTAAGACAAAATATAAAAATACTTGATTTTTCATTTTATTTAATATTTGATACAAAAATACCTTTTTTCATAATACACTTCATTTTATTTTATTTTTATAAATAATAAATAAATAGTTGTATTAAATTAAATAATACCTTTTTTTCTTTAAAAATTAGGGTTTTTACCCTAAATTCAAAATACTCAAAAAAATAATACATTTTTATTTTCTTTTCTCTTTTACATGAAAAATATTTTCTCATACATATAAAAATTTTCTTTTTGCATTTCACATATTTATTTAATTTCCATTTAATTATGCAATTTATTTACCTTGCAAATATTCAAAATGATGTAATAATTTAGATTTAAATTCTTGTCAATATCCCCATTTGAACATTTGTACCCCCCTTCCCATATTTGGTTTTGTAATAGCTTAGTAATTTTTAATTTCGCACTTTATTGCTTTCTAATGATAACATGTTAGAATTAGGGTTTGTATGCGAAAAAACGATAAAAAATAGTTTGACCTAATACAAGATAAACAAGCATGAAAATGGACACACAAATCACACTTGCACCCCCTAGGGTATTCCACTTGTTGCCTTCAAATAAATGGGCCATATTGCATGTTAAACTTCTTTGGGCAAAGCAAACAATTTGAATGATCATAGTCCCTCGACAAAACTTTTCAAAACAAACAAAAACAAATGATCAAGTCCCTTAAAGAAATTGCCCAAAGACATTTAACGTCGTTGCAATTATGGTCTAAAACGATGACTCGCGCCTGTCCCTTTCACATCCTAACACAAGGTTGCCCACCAAATACAATGGTGGAGCAAACTTGTTAAAAGGGTTAAAGTATAGCAATAATCTTTTGAGAAATTTAGGAGTAGATAACCTCTTAGTTACTTGAATTAACATGCAAAACAAAACACTTGCCTAATTTCAAAATCACACATCACAACACTTTCAAAATAAAACTTTCAAAAACAAAATGAAAACTTTTTTTCAAAAGACATACATCTTTGTATACATCCCCACATGGATCATTACAAAGGTTGCCACCACATTGGCCTCTTTTCAAAAACATTTTCAAAACCCACACACTCAAACACCATTTAAAACAATTGAAAACAAAAGGCAAGTGATCTAAGCAAGTAACTAAGAGCCCATGGATAACCATGGATAGAAAGGGTGCTAATACCTTCCCTTTCTATAATCTACTCCCCGAACCCAAGAAAACATCTCAAAAGGTTTTTGCTGTGCTTTTTAACCTTTCCTTAGGATAAAATAAAAAGTCGGTGGCGACTCTTGCTAAACCGCAACATTTGCGAATACAAACGCAAAACCTCAAGTCAGTTCTCCCACCGTATCACAGCAACCCTTTGAAATTTAAATGCGGAAAATAAATAAAGCGATAAAATGGTCCTATTAAGCTATTACATTCCAGAAACAAGTACAATATTGAAATAAAATGGATCGCGTGCGGGAAATTAAATCGGGCGCAAGTTTTTAGGGTTTTGACCCTTTAATTATTAAAGAAAAGATTTTTTTGGTTATTTTTGACTTTTAAGAAATAAACTATCCTAAATTAATTATCAAATTAACAAACTAATTAATTAATTAAAGAAAATAATATTTTTGGGTTTTTGATATTTAAAGAAAGAAAATAAAATTAATCAATGTTAATAAAAAACCTAATTATGTCTAAGTTAATTTTAATTATTGCAAAATATATTAAAAGTTATTCCTAATTAAAACTAAATTAATTAAATTAATATTGTTAACAAAAATAAAATACTGAAATTTAATTTAAAAAAAATATATATTTTTGGTTTCAATTTTATAAAGAAAAAAAATGTGATTGGTTAGTTAATAATAAAAATAATTAAACAAACAAATAAATAAAATAAATATGAAATAGAAAGAATTAGAGGTTTGGGCCTGATTGGGGAGTCTGAATAGAAAATTCCATGGCCCAATTGTGCAGGCCTGGTTGACTTTCCTGATTCCATGTATACGCGCTGACTTTTGCCCATGGTAGACCTCCAGGTTATAGCCACCAGATTTGGCCTTTGGCCATCTGGCTATTGAATGATTGAGAGACCATAGTGGGCTGCACGCTTGGAATTACACTGGATCACCTGACTGAAAAATATAACAAATAACATGGGGACCTGGGATTCGAACCCAGGTCCTGTTGGTACTTAGATGCACGCCACTACCACTCAGCCACTTTGCTTCAATTGTCAATATATTAATCAGTAATAATAATATGGGTTAATCAATCAGATGCCAAAAAAATATTAAAAAAACGCGCCAAGTTTGAATCAACCACATGGGGAGTGCCACGTCTCCACCCCTAACCTCCAGCCCTATAATTTTTCCTGTAGGTCCATCCTAAAATCAATTCTAGGCCATGAAAATTCCTCCCAAGACCATGGTTATGCTCGTCTTCCTCCTCCGGTCATGTCTATGTCCATTAATGGAGCTAATTTTTCCTGTGAAAGAAACACCCAAAAAACAAACTACAAAACCCTAGGTTCGGCTATGGGGTTACAGTCCATATAAATGCAATCAAAGAATGCCAAAAGATCAGAAATTTCATAAACATCACAAATATGTCAAAGATTTGTCAGAAAAATGCAAGAATAGAGAGTTAAGGTTTTGGAAACAGGGCCACGAAACGGGACACTTACAACGCATTTTGATGGCTGTGAGAGCTTGCTTTGGATTGATTCTGACTCAGTGATTGTCCAGCAAGCGATTGGTGTTGAGTTTTGCTTCTGAAAATGCCTCTAAGTGTGATTTTGGTTTCACACTTTTTCCACCTTTTTTCGAGTTTTGTTTTCAATGTTCTTGCAGCCTCTAGGTCCAGTTTTCGTGTGCTTTGGCTTGTATATGTAATATGCAATGTGTTAGGTCAACATTTGTGGATTGAATCTTTGTACATCATGGCTATGGGATTTGATTTGATCCACCATTGAAAGCTTGCCTATTTTGTCAAAAATCCAATCTTTTTGCACATGGAATGCTTGATACGAATTTGATACACTTGATGATGATGATTCAATCCTGAAATAGCCAAAAAGAGATCAAATAATCAATGTTTGGATTTTATTGGATTTAATTTGATTAAAAATGAAATAATTCATTAAAAAATCAAATAAAATAATAAAATTGATAAATGGACACAAGGCTGAAGCTAGGACACGTGTGCAATGTGGCAAGATCAAATCAAGTGGAAAAGAATGGGCCCATTTGACAAAATTTGAAGTTTTGGGGATAGTTGACTTTTGGCAATTTTTGCAAAAATGCCCAACTTCAACAATGCATAACTTCTTCAATTTTGAACTTTTGGAAGTTTTCTTGGACTTTTAAGAAAGCTTGAGATGTCCTCTAACCAACCCTTTTGGTCTCATCTCATTTTGATATTCCATACTCAAGTTATAAGCTTTGGCAAAAAAGGTGTTTTTGTTGACTACCCTCGATCGGTCATAATTCCAGTTTAGCAACCTTTTCTTGCGACCGGAATCATCGCGAGAGTTTAGTCTCAATGAGTGTAGCATACTGCTACTGTTCTATGGCCAAGTTGGTCAATTTAAAGGTTCTAAGGTCATTTGGTGCTTAATGACCCCTTAGAAGACCCATATTCTCCTCGTTCCAACACAAGGGATATCGGTACAGACTAAAGTGCCATACCAATGTAGCTACTACTTCAACCGTATCGGTCTATGCCGTACAGTTCCCTCACAGTTTATTGCTACTTACCTAAAGGGTATCCCCAGATCCGGGTTAGGATCTATAGTAACTATGATTCAATCCCACAAATATAAATCATACAAAGCAAACAATTGAAACACAATGATCTAATCCTAAGGTACACCCCACTTATTAAGCTTCCCCAGCAGAGTCGCCAGTTCTGTGATACGGTGGGAGAGAACTGACTGTTTTTTGGAATGCTGGTTTGCGTTTGTTTTTGCAAATGTCGCGGTAAGCAAGAGTCGCCACCGTCTTTTATTTTATCCAACAAGGAAAGGAAAAAAGCACATAGAAATTCCTTTTTCGAGATGTTTCTCGGGTTCGGGGGTAGATTATAGAAAGGGAAGGTATTAGCACCCTTTCTATCCGTGGTTATCCATGGGCTCTTAGGTACTTGCTCATATGTTTTCAAAATTTGCTTTTCTTTGTGTTTGTGGGTTTGAAAAAGTCTTTGTTTGAAAAGGAGTGTAAGTGTGAAAAGTTTTGTTTTATTTTGGAAAGAACAAGCACCTGAGAACCATCTACCTACTCGAAAAAGGAATCGTTCTATGCTATCTTCCTTTAGACAATGCTATCCCACTATGAATGAGTAGGTAGCATCGTTGTTGGAGTTTGAGGGTCAATTCGAATTTAGGGACGTGCGGTCACTAAAGCAACGTTAGGACGCCTTAGCGGTAGCCCTAATGTCTTAGATCATTTTATCCGAGGCAACCATTTCAAGGAAACTATGATCTTTGGACAAGAGGGTGACCTCTAAAACTTCCTATACTTAATGACCGCGTTACAAAGGCAACCAAGTGAGGTGGACCCTAAGAGTGCGCATGTGCGAGTGTGTCGTTTTCAGTTATTTTGTCTTTGTACATGTCAATGGTTATCTATGTTGATTTTAGGTTAAACATTCAATCTTGTCATGCATACCTATTATCAATCATCTAACAGTTTATAAGTTGCGGAAATTAAATTGCGGAAATTAAATTACAAGGCGTCGGGTATTTACATCGCCAAAAGCAACCCTTTGAAATTTAAATGCGGAAAATAAATAAAGCGATAAAAATGGTCCTATTAAGCTATTACATTCCGGAAACAAGTACAATATTGAAATAAAATGGATCGCGTGCGGGAAATTAAATCGGACGCAAGTTTTTAGGGTTTTGACCCTTTAATTATTAAAGAAAATATTTTTTTGGTTATTTTTGACTTTTAAGAAATAAACTATCCTAAATTAATTATCAAATTAATAAACTAATTAATTAATTAAAGAAAATAATATTTTTGGATTTTTTATATTTAAAGAAAGAAAATAAAATTAATCAATGTTAATAAAAAACCTAATTATATCTAAGTTAATTTTAATTATTGCAAAATATATTAAAAGTTATTCCTAATTAAAACTAAATTAATTAAATTAATATTGTTAACAAAAATAAAATACTGAAATTTAATTTTAAAAAAAAAATATTTTTGGTTTCAATTTTATAAAGAAAAAAAATGTGATTGGTTAGTTAATAATAAAAATAATTAAACAAACAAATAAATAAAATAAATATGAAATAGAAAGAATTAGAGCTTTGGGCCTGATTGGGGAGTCTGAATAGCAAATTCCATGGCCCAATTGTGCAAGCCTGGTTGACTTTCTTGATTCCATGTATACGCGCTGACTTTTGCCCATGGTAGACCTCCAGGTTATGGCCACCAGATTTGGCCTTTGGCCATCTGGCTATTGAATGATTGAGAGACCATAGTGGGCTGCACGCTTGGAATTACACTGGATCACCTGACTGAAAAATATAACAAATAACATGGGGACCTGGGATTCGAACCCAGGTCCTGTTGGTACTTAGATGCACCCACTACCACTCAACCATTTTGCTTCAATTGTCAATATATTAATTAGTAATAATAATATGGGTTAATCAATCAGATGCCAAAAAAATATAAAAAAAACGCGCCAAGTTTGAATCAACCACAGGGGGAGTGCCACGTCTCCACCCCTAACCTCCAGCCCTGTAATTTTTCCTGCGGATTTAGATCCGCAACTAAATTCGTAGGTCCATCCTAAAATCAATTCTAGGCCATGAAAATTCCTCCCAAGACCATGGTTATGCTCGTCTTCCTCCTCCGGTCATGTCTATGTCCATCAATGGAGCTAATTTTTCCTGTGAAAGAAACGCCCAAAAAACAAACTACAAAACCCTAGGTTCGGATATGGGGTTACAGTCTGTTGTACCCCAAAATTTTCCCTCCCATTTCTCAATGATTTCTCATCACAAAGCCCTTGAAGATCAAGATCCAGTTAGGTTTTCATCTGCTCAAGACTACTCCTTGCACTGTTGACCCAAATTAGGATTTGTGTTTGCACAGAGGTGTTTTGACCTAAAAATGCCTAAGATGACTTTCATGCTTCATATTGGACTCCCAAGTTCATCCATATCAAGTTTCAAGTCTTGATTCCAAGTTTTGCCCAGTCAATTGGACAATTGACCTAGAAATCAGCTGTATTGGGGAAAAGTCAATTGTGACCAGTTGACAGTCAAATCTCATGAAAATTGACCCACATCAACATTATGAACTCACATGGACCATTTGATCAAGTTTGGATCACAATTCCACAAGAAATTTGATCAGATCATCAAAAGGGCAAAATGGTCATTTTTAGGGTTTTGACTGCACAAAGGCAATTTTTGACTGTTTGACCCAACCAATGGCAAACCAAGCTCACATATGGACTCAAGGACCCCATGTAATTATCTTGACATGCTCAACAAGTTCAAAAGATCCCAAGTACACAAGATTGACAGTTGAATTTCCCAGTCAATTGATCAATTTTGACTGTATAGTGAAAAGTCAAACTTTGACTTTTTGGTCAAAATCAAGGGTCAAGATTTATTTTTCATCAAAGCATGCCAAATCATGAAACTTGTTCACCAAGAAATCAAGAAATGCAAATTAGGGTTTGAAATGGAAATTTTTCATAACTTAGAATTTTTCCAAGTTATGGAAAACCCTAATTTTTTCCCAACTTTGCCCCACTTTCTCACCAAGATTCATTGGGATTCAAACAAAAGTCAAAACATGAAAGTTGTAGCTTGTTGCATAATCTACAACTTTGATTCACAAAGTTTTCCCAAATGAGGCTTGTATCTCAAGTTACAATTTTTTGAATAAGGGTACTAAACCATCCTTAACTTAGTGAAATTTTAACCTATTTTGGCAAGGTTTTCTACCTAACTTCAAGGCCATTTTCCACACACTTCCACTTGGAATTTCAATTTGAATTTCAAAGATGGATTGTAGTACACATTCCAAGCTTTCCAAAATGTCCAAGAACTCATCAAACAACCTCATAACTTGAGAGAATCGAATTTCACAATATGGCAAAAACTCACTTTTGAATTGGTCATGCACATGTTCATAACTTATGCCATTTTCAAGTCAACTTAGTTTGTGCTACATTAAAGGCCCTTAAACCATCCAACACTCAATAATTTAATGCATGTTCATTATGCTAAGGCTTTGTTTCATGAGTTTATGCATTACCTTTTGATTTAAGCCATTTATGGAAAAAGCAAAATAGCCATTTTTGAAAAGTTAAGCTTTATGTCCAATTGAAAATCCACAAGTACAGATCAGATCTAATTGGCACAAGATTATGAGCATAACACACTGATCAAGGAGGGGCTTTGCAGCATGATTAGGGGTCCTCTACCTGTCTAGAATACAACTTGGCTTTTGTTTGCCTAAGTGTGAAGAAAAGTGACATATCATAACATAACTTTCATCTCAGCATTAGTAACCTTAAGCAAATATTGTAGACACATTCCAAACATCCTAACCAAGCTGAAGCACGACCCTAAGACCATCAACACCTCCCCATTGCCAAAATCACTCTCAAACTGCAAAAACAGAGCTACCTCTGCAGATTGAGTTCCAACTCTCAATCCTTTCAAGCATTCTTGCCCAAACCACTTCAGACACCTTCCATACCATCAATCCAAACTATCCAAAGCATTAGAAGCAACCTGTAACTCCTCTAACCCTTTTTGCCATTTTCACTTTTCTGATTTGCAGGTGAAGAGCTCTAGCACGATTCAAAAGGTTTCAAGACAAAGTAAAGCTTGGAATAACATCCCTGGACATCAAGGAAGCTATACCAATCATCACCTTGCACTGAAAGCTTCTCCATTGCCAGATAGAACTTCAACTGAACAGGTAAGTTCATGAACTCGTATCTCTCTTATTAGGCATTGTTAGCTTTAGGTTTATGAAGATAATATGTCACATTCATAGCCTTGAACATGCCCATGTAATTAGATTTCATTTATATTATGTGTGCTACAAGAATTTTGAGTCTGAACATGGCAGAAAACTTAGGTCAGGATTTGGGAATGTCAAAATTCTCTCTCATTTCTGAGAGTTAGGATGAGTTTTTTTATATATTTGGAATCGTGATTCAATGCTTAACATTTCTTATGTTGGAAGTTTGTGCAAAAGATTAAGGAATCAGGATGTTTGAACTTGGTCACAGGCGCGCGTTTTTGTGAACGTTTTTGGCTGGAGGTTGAAGAAGAGTTATCTGGGCTGGGCTTGCTTCTGAGTTACTTTTCACACCACATTTCTAATTTCACACCCCCTGAGCCCAATTTGTGTATTTTATTGATTTCTTGATTTTTCTTTTTTCATTTTGGTTTATTTATTTTTCCTAATGATATTAAAAACATAAAAAAACATTTTTACACCATTTTTCTATTTTTTAGACATTTATTTGTTTATATGGACATTTACACATAAATATATATATATATATATATATATATATATATATATATATATATATATATATATATATATATATATATATATATATATATATATATATATATATATATATATATATATATATATATATATATATATATATATATATATATATATATATATATATATATATTTAGAAAACTAAAAAAATAGTGCAAATATATTTCATTTCTGATTTTTATTTCATTTTCCTTTTGAAAATATTTTATGCAAAATATACTTTTTTTTATAAATATTAAAATATTATTATTTTTATATATATAACTTATATTTAGAAATTAATACATATATATATATATATATATATATATATATATATATATATATATATATATATATATATATATATATATATATATATATATATATATATATATATATATATATATATATATATATATATATATATATATATATATATATATATATATATATATATATATATATATATATATATATATATATATATATATATTAATATATTTAGGTTAAAATACAAAAATATATACATTTTTTATTTTATTAATATTTGATGTGGAAAATACTTTTTTATGAATATACTCCATTTTATTTTATTTTTGTATGTAATTATTAAATATTACACATATTAAATAGTTAATATATTTATTTAATAAAAATTAGGGTTTTACCCTTAAAATACAAAAATTCCAAAAATAATACTTTTTTTATTTTATTTATTTAACATAAATAATACCCCTTTTTTATGCATATAAAAATCTATTTTTTTGCATTTTTGCATCTTTATGGTATTTTCCATTTAATTTATGCAATTAATTACTTGTAAATGTTCCAAAAATGATGTAATAGCTAGGTTTAATTTCTTTGTCTAAATATCCCCCCATTTGAACATTTGTACCCCCTCCCCATATTGTGTTGTAATAGTGTAGGAATTTTACTTTTCGCACTTTAAACGCTTTCTAAATATACCATGCTAGAGTTAGGGTTTGTATGCAAATAAAAAGAACAAAATAGCTTGACCTAATTTCAAGATAAATAAGCATGAAATATGGACAACACATATCACACTTGCACCCCTAGGGTATTCCACTTTGTTGCCTTCAAATAATTGGGCCATATTGCATGTTAGGTTTCTTTGGGTAAAACAAACAATCAAATGATCATAGTCCCTCGATGACGCTTTCGAAAAGTTGCCTAAAATGATCAAGTCCCTTCCAAAAAGAAATTGCCCAAAGATACTTAGCACTATTGCAATTATGGTCCAAACGATGACCCGCGCCCGTCCCTTTCACCTCCTAATACAAGATTGTCCACCAAATGCAATGGTGGAACAAAATTGTCAAAAGGTTTAAAACATAACAAAAATCTTTGAGAACCTTAGGGTAGATAACTCTTAGGTACTTGTCAATTTGTAAAAGAAAACACTTGCCTATTTTCAAACCACACTTCACAAACACTTTCAAAACAAACTTTCAAAAAACCTTGAAACATCTTTTCAAAAGACAAAACATCTTTTGTAAAACATTCGAGTAAAGAATTGTTACAAGGGTAGCCTATACAAGGCATCTTTTCAAAACATTTTCAAAACCACACACCGAGCACCATTTCAAACAATTGAAAACCAAGGCAAGTTGATCTAAGCAAGTACCTAAGAGCCCATGGATAACCATGGATAGAAAGGGTGCTAATACCTTCCCTTTCTATAATCTACTCCCCGAACCCAAGAAAAATCTCAAAGGTTTTTGCTGTGCTTTTTAAACCTTTCCTTAGGATAAAATAAAAAGTCGGTGGCGACTCTTGCTCAACCGAAACATTTGCGAAAACAAACGCAAAACCCTAGTCAGTTCTCCCACCGTATCACACAGTCCATATAAATGCAATCAAACAATGCCAAAAATTCAAAAATTTCATAAACATCACAAATATGTCAAAGATTTGTCAGAAAAATGCAAGAATAGAGAGTTAAGGTTTTGGAAACAGGGCCACGAAACGGGACACTTACAGCGCATTTTGATGGCTGTGAGAGCTTGCTTTGGATTGATTCTGACTCAGTGATTGTCCAGCAAGCGACTGGTGTTGAGTTTTGCTTCTGAAAATGCCTCTAAGTGTGATTTTGGTTTCACACTTTTTCCACCTTTTTTCAAGTTTTGTTTTCAATGTTCTTGCAGCCTCTAGGTCCAGTTTTTGTGTGCTTTGGCTTGTATATGTAATATGCAATATGTTAGGTCAACATTTGTGGATTGAATCTTTGTACATCATGGCTATGGGATTTGATTTGATCCACCATTGAAAGCTTACCTATTTTGTCAAAAATCCAATCTTTTTGCACATGGAATGCTTGATACGAATTTGATACACTTGCTGATGATGATTCAATCCTGAAATAGCCAAAAAGAGATCAAATAATCAATGTTTGGATTTTATTGGATTTAATTTGATTACAAATGAAATAATTCATTAAAAAATAAAATAAAATAATAAAATTGATAAATGGACACAAGGCTGAAGCTAGGACACGTGTGCAATGTGGCAAGATCAAATCAAGTGGAAAAGAATGGGCCCATTTGACAAAATTTGAAGTTTTGGGGATAGTTGACTTTTGGCAATTTTTGCAAAAATGCCCAACTTCAACAATGCATAACTTCTTCAATTTTGAACTTTTGGAAGTGTTCTTTGACTTTTTAGAAAGCTTGAGATGTCCTCTAACCAACCCTTTTGGTCTCATCTCATTTTGATATTCCATACTCAAGTTATAAGCTTTGGAAAAAAAGGTATTTTTGTTGACAACCCTCGATCGGTCATAATTCTAGTTTAGCAACCTTTTCTTGCGACCGTAATCATCGCGAGAGTTTAGTCTCAATGAGTGTAGCATACTGCTACTGTTCTATGGCCAAGTTGGTCAATTTAAAGGTTCTAAGGTCAGTTAGTGCTTAATGACCCCTTAGAAGACCCATATTCTCCTCGTTCCAACACAAGGGATATCGGTACAGACTAAAGTGCCACACCAACGTAGCTACTACTTCAACCGTATCGGTCTATGCCGTACAGTTCCCTCACAGTTTATTGCTACTTACCTAAAAGGTATCCCCAGATCTGGGTTAGGATCTATAGTAACTATGATTCAAGCCCACAAATATAAATCATACAAAGCAAACAATTGAAACACAATGATCTAATCCTAAGGTACACCCCACTTATTAAGCTTCCCCAGCAGAGTCGCCAGTTCTGTGATACGGTGGGAGAGAACTGACTGTTTTTTGGAATGCTGGTTTGCGTTTGTTTTTGCAAATGTCGCGGTAAGCAAGAGTCGCCACCGTCTTTTATTTTATCCAACAAGGAAAGGAAAAAAGCGCAGAAAAATTCCTTTTTCGAGATGTTTCTCGGGTTCGGGGGGTAGATTATAGAAAGGGATGGTATTAGCACCCTTTCTATCCGTGGTTATCCACGGGCTCTTAGGTACTTGCTCATATGTTTTCAAAATTTGCTTTTCTTTGTGTTTGTGGGTTTGAAAAAGTCTTTGTTTGAAAAGGAGTGTAAGTGTGAAAAGTTTTGTTTTGTTTTGGAAAGAGCAAGCACCTGAGAACCATCTACCTACTCGAAAAAGGAATCATTCTATGCTATCTTCCTTTAGACAATGCTATCCCACTATGAATGAGTAGGTAGCATCGTCGTTGGAGTTTGAGGGTCAATTCAAATTTAGGGACGTGCGGTCACTAAAGCAACGTTAGGACGCCTTAGCGGTAGCCCTAATGTCTTAGATCATTTTATCCGAGGCAACCGTTTCAAGGAAACTATGATATTTGGACAAGAGGACGACCTCTAAAACTTCCTATACTTAATGACTGCGTTACGAAGGCAACCAAGTGAGGTGGACCCTAAGAGTGCGTGTGATACGGTGGGAGAACTGACTTGAGGTTTTGCGTTTGTATTCGCACTTGTTTGGTTTAGCAAGAGTCGCCACCGACTTTTATTTTATCCTAAAGGAAAGGTTAAAAAGCACAGGAAAAACCTTTTGAGATGTTTTGTTTGTTCGGGGGGTAGATTATGAAAAGGGAAGGTATTAGCACCCTTTTCATCCATGGTTATCCATGGGCTCTTAGTTACTTGTTTAGATCACTTGCCTTTGATTTTCAATTGCTTGAAATGGTGGTGTGTGTGTTTGAAAATGTTTTGAAAAAGATGCCTTGTCTAGGCAACCGTTGTAACAATTCTTTACTCGAATGTTTTTACAAAGGTGTGTGTCTTTTCGAAAAGATGTTTCAAATGTTTTTGAAAGTTTGTTTTTGAAAGTGTTGTGGAGTGGGTTTTGAAAAGTAGGCAAGTGTGTTTTGCAAGTTTGATCAAGTAACTAAGAGTTGTCTACCCCTAAATTTACTCAAAGATTTTTCTCATGTTTTAACCCTTTTAACAGTTTTGTTCCACCATTGTATTTGGTGGACAATCTTTTGTTAGGATGTTAACGGGACGGGCGCGGGTCATCGTATAGACCATGAATGCAATGGTGCCAAGTGTCTTTGGCAATTTTTCTTGAAGGGACTATGATCATTTGTTTAGGCAACTTCAAAAGCGTCATCGAGGGACTATGATCATTTCATTTGTTTTGTTTTGCCAAAGAAACTCAACATGCAAGCATGGCCCATTTTGGAAGGCAACAAGCGGGATTACCCTAGGGGTGCAAGTGTGAATTGTGTATTTGATTTTCATGCATTTATCTTGTATTAGGTTATCTAGCGGTTGATTTTAAATCTTCGCATACAAACCCTAATTACTATACAGTATATAGAAAGCGATAAATTGCGGGAATTTAAAGTCTAATCTATTACAAATAAGTATTCCGGAATGAGGGTACAAATATTTACAAATGGGGATGAGACTTAATAGAAGAGTAGTGTCCAAATATATTTACAACCAAATCGAATCGCATTCTCAATATCATGTATCAATGTACAAGAATAAAAGCAATGTAAATGTATTGGTGTGTGTGATTTATTTACAAGTGAGAAAAGTATGTTAACTTAATGAAAATTTAAGTAAGTATTTATTCCTTTTTTGTGTTTTTTGTTAGTTAGGTACAAAACAAAAGATTTAATAAAAGAAAAGAAAATTTTTAAGAAATTCTATTTTAATGTATTAATGCTTTTAACTATGAACAAGATTTATTAAAGAGAGTTTTTAAACTAAAAATCTATTAACCTAATTAAATCTAATATTTATGTATTTTTTCAAATATAATAAAATAAAAGACAATTTTTTGGTGTAAAAATAAAGTATTGTTTTATTTAACAAAAAAAAAGGTTAAGTTATAAAAATAAAATAAGGGGATAAAATAAAATAAAATAAAAAAGATTGATTTTAAGAGTGTAAAAAATAAAAAGGTTGAATGGGCCTTAGGGTTGGTTCTTGGCCCACCACAAAATTTGTAAGAGGAACAGAAGGGGGGTATACACGCTACAAGGGGGGATGGAGCTGGAATTCTGATGGGCTTAAGCTTTTGTGGGGAAAGGCCCAAACACATTTGACAATATTTGTTTTAGGGTTTCAGTTATTTTGTGTCATTTGGAATTAGGGTTTGGCCTAGAACGGCGCAGCTCATCTTCTTCGCTTCCTTCGTTCCCTTGAGCCAAGCTTCTGACTTTTCTCTCCGTCCCCGCTGCCAGGCGCCGCCGTCAGCTCCTTCTCCCTCCATGGATTGCTCAAGCAGTGACAAGCAAAGGTAATAATTTCCCTCTTTTATGCCTTAGGGTTTTCAGTCTTCCTCTTTGCATCTTTTAATTTCGTGTTCTGATTTTTATATTGTTATTTGTGTTCTGTTTCTATGAGGTTTTGAAGAAAAGGGGGGAGAAATTATACCTTTGGAGATGGAGACGGAGGAGGACGACGGCGTCCTAGGCGGCCAGAGGCGAGGGGAATACGTGATGTTGAGAGCTGGCTAGCCTGGTAACCACATATCTTGATTTTGTGTTTTATGATGAGCTTTCTTCTGAAAACGCTTTGCCTATTTCCTGCTTTTCATTCTTGCTTGCTCCTATTTGCTTCTTTTCCTCTTCTTCCGTTTGCCTCTGATTGATGGCTTAGCTTCTGAGACGCTTGAATCTGAATATGTTGTTGCTTCAGATGTTGTTGGTTCTGAGTATTATTGTTGGAATGTTGGCCCTATGATGAGCCTAGCTCTGAGGGTTTAGATTGCTTGAATCTGAGTTGCTTTTGTTGGGTTTTGAAAGGCTTCTGAATATTGTTTTCGTTGGAATGTTGACTTGCTCAATGATGAACCCTTTTTTAGTTCTGAGAGCTTTGTATTGGTTATTTGGATGATGGTTGAGTGAAGCTTATGCAGGTTGGACACAAGTTTGTGTTTGCTTGGAGAAAAGGAAAGTTTCAAGGCTTGTCCTTTAGGCTATGCAGGGCTTTGAAAATGCTTGATGTTTACAGGCTTTATTGTGATATGCTATGCAGGGCTTTGAAAATGCTTGATGCTTATAGGCTTTGAATACATGTTAGCAGGTGAAGGCTTGTGTTTAGTTTGTTGTGATATGCTTGTATGGTAGTTTTTGGGTTACAGGTTTGTCTTGATAGAGTTTGTGGTTTGAAGCTTATTGTGGTTCAGGCTTGGTTACAGGCTTGATGCTTGGCAGATTCTTGGTATGAGTTTGAAACAGGTTTGAAAGCCTGAAGCAGGCTTGAGGCTACAAGCTTGCTGACTTGCTTCTATAGCAGGTTTTAAGTTTGAAGTAAGTTTGTTGTTATGTTATGTGTTTTTTGACAGGAAAAATCAGTTGAAGGCAAGTTTTGGCTATGTATTTCTATGTGTATTCTGCCTTTCTCTGTTATGATATCAACTGTTTGTTTTATATCCCTAAGCCTTAAGTCTGCTGTAAGCCTCTCCACCTCTTTTACTCTCTCTCTCTCTCTCTCTTCTCCCTCAGAAAAGCATTTTTTATTGCTTATCTATACTATTTCTGAAAAAGTAACTGGCTTGGGAAATGATGAGAATTTGAACATTGCTTGCATATTAGTTTTGCTCTGCATATCTCTTATCTTCTTTTCCAGATTTTCTGCATATCTTGTGTACTTTGTTGACAGCTTTTTTTGGATAGCCTTTTGATAGCTTTGGTTTTGACATTGGACTTGGTTTAGTTTCTTCAGTTTGCAATTAGTTCAGTTTGGACTTTGTGCATTGGTTTTGAAACTTTGAACTGTGCAATTTGTTTGTTGGCATATTCAGTAGCTGTTCAGTTTGCCTCTTTGGTTGACAATTTTGGAATTATGCAGCTTGTTTGATATTTTGAATTATATGTTGCCTTGTATATTTTTACATGCTTGCAACATTTTCTATCCTTCTCTGTGAACCAAGAATTTTCTTGTGATTTGCAGAGAGGGTGAATAACTGATTCCGGCAGGTACTTTTAATGATGAACTTTAAATTAACAGTCTGCTTTTTTTCTTAATTCATCTGCATTTGACTTTTTTTTTCTTTCTTTGTTTTTGCAGATGAAAATCAACTGAGCAATGGGGAGCAGAAAATAGAAGATGAAGACTTGGGAAACTTTTAGAATAGTTTTATTTTACTTTTAATCATTGTAACAGTATTAATGTAAACATTTGTAAATAAATTTACAGTGTTCAAATAATAATTGTAACAAATAATTAAAGATGAATAAAATCCTCCTTTGTCAGATATTTCTTCAATTCTTCTGCATTCATTTATTTAATTATTTATATTTCTTAAATTATAATAACTGGAAAATATCCAATAATTTTAATTTAGAAATGATAAATAATCAATAAACGTCCGGCGTCTTGCAACTTCGCATTAATCAATAATAAACCCGGCGTTTCAATTAAACATAAGCAATGCACAGTTAATCAAACCAACGTCCACATGTCTTTTCTTTTACTGATTATACCAAACACTGCAAGTTCTTAATTCAACTGCCTCAGTTCATAACTCAGAGTAATTTGAAAAGAATTGTAGAATTAATTCTTTTCGAGAATGAGCGCATAAACCCTAGTTCTTGATTTAATTTTCACAGAAGCGCCTGCCTGATCAAACCCTGAGCCAAACTCAATCAAACCCTAATAATCTGCTTGAACTGTTCCAGAGACATGAAAACCCTAATTTGGATAGACTGATAAGAAAAAGTCTATTTGACCGATTCTTAAGCCAAACTGAAAAATCAGGAAAAACATGAAGCTGTGATTTCCTGTAGAAAAAATAAGAGGGCAAATTTTGGGGTACAACAGTTGCCCCTATTCAATCTTCTTGAACCTGAAGAGTTAGATTGGCAAGTTTGCCTTTCGCGACTCGAGGGTAAAAGGAGATTGGACACTAGAGTGCCCAAAAAAATTTGCACTCGTTGATGTGATGGTAGAGGGAATGGGCTTAAAGATGCCATTTGGTGATGGGCTTAGAGATGCCATCTAGGGATGTGACAGAATCTTGTCGGGGATGGGCTTAGAGATGCCATCTGGAAATGTTGGTAGGAGGATGGGCTTAGAGATGCCCTCTGAAGGTGATTGTTGAACTGTATGTCATTGGTGAGTAGGTGAGTATCAGAAAGGTATCCATGTTTTGGGACATCTCTGAACTGGGGGTTTGAATAAGCAATAGATTGACATCCGTGTTTGGAGAATCCGTAAACTATTTTCAGGAGTTGAAGTTGAATAAGCAATAGATTAACATCCGTTGTTGGGAAGAATTCGTAAACTGTTTTCAGAAGTCTTGAAATTGAATAAGCAATGGAGCAGCATCCGTTATTGGGAAGCGTCCGTAAACTATTTTCAAAAGTTGAGAAGAATCCGAACAAGCGATAGGTTAACATCCGTTACTGGAGAACCTGTGAACTGTTTTCAGAAGTCTTGAAGATGAATAAGCAATAGAGAAGCATCCGTTGTTGGGAAGCGTCCGTAAACTGTTTTCAAAAGTTGAGAAGGAACCGGTGTAGGGTTTCCTAATGATGAGTCCGTGTAAAACTGCATCTGGAAGAATCTGGAATAAGTATCAGAATGTCGCCATGTCTGGGTCACATTTGAACTATTTCTAGAAAGAATCTCGGAAGATGATGATCTTTGTCTGTTGACTGATCTTTCCTGAAAAGGTAAAGAGTTAGTTGTATGCAATGTCATAAAGCATGATGTAATGTATGTTATATCAATGTTTATTATATAAATGTGATGAATGTGCATGTAAGCTGATGAGCTTTCTTGCTGAGGTAGATGAATCCTGGATGGCAGGAGATAAAAGAATCTTGACTGCTGCCGGGGATTGAAAATCCTTTGATCATTGAAAATGAGAAGTCCTGGGATCGCTTTTGGGGAATCAGGAGCTTAGGTTGTATGCCAATCTACTGGGGATTCCTGTCTTGAGGGGATCTTCACTGGAGAATATTTGAATACTCTATGAGGAACTGAGAATGAGAGTCTTCATTCTGCTTGGGGATTGATAGTTGGAAGTTTTAGCTTCGCTGGGGGTTGCAAGAATCTTTTGATTGCTGCAGGTATTTGAAAAGGTCGGTCGGGGAGATAGTTGTCCTGGCTGGTTTCAGGTGTTGATCTCTGACCTGAGAAAGAAAGATAGTTTTCCTGGCTTGTTACAGGTATTGATCTTCAATCTCCTCCTGTAGATAATTTCCTGGCTTGTTACAGGTGTTGATCCATAATCAGTCGTCCACATATATTTTCCTGGCTTGTTACAGGTATTAATCTGGAACTTAAGAAATACGCCACTTTGAGAATGAGAATCTTCATTCTGTTGGGAGTCAGAAACTGGGAGTATACCAATCTTCTGAGATGATGAGAATCTTCATGCTGTTAACGGTCAGAAACTGGGAGTATACCAATCTTCTGAGGTTTTAAGGATGAGAGTCTTCACTCTTGAGGGTTAACTGTTATCTGGTCGTAATCCAGGCTTCACAGAAACTTGTATTGCTATTTGGTCGTAGTCCAGGCTTCACAATAGCTTGTTAAGCTGTTATCCGGTCGAATCCGGGTTTCACGGCTTGTGTTAAAGATATACCACTATCTGGTTGACTCCAGGCTTCGTAGTATTCTTGGCTGCTATCTGGTCGTAGTCCAGGCTTCACAATAGCTTGCTAAGCTGTTATTCGGTCGAATCCGGGTTTCACAGCTTGTGTTAAAGATATACCACTATCTAGTCGACTCCAGGCTTCGTAGTATTCTTGGCTGCTATCTGGTCGTAATCCAGGCTTCACAGAAACTTGTATTGCTATCTGGTCGTAATCCAGGTTTCACAATAACTTGTTGAGGATTAAACTGTTATCCGGTTGAATCCGGGCTTCACAGCTTGTGCTTAGGAGATACCACTATCTGGTCGTAATCCAGGCTTCGCGGTGGTTTGATATTGTGAATGAGTGACAGAATGGCTACCGTGTCTGGAGCATATCTAAAACTGTATCTTGGAGTTGAGATCTGTATGAGTAGCAGAATGACTTCCTTGTTTGGAGTATATCTGAAACTGTAACTGGATCTGAATGAGTGACAAAATGGCTACCGTGTCTGGAGCGTATCTGAAACTGTATCTTGGAGTTGAGATCTGTATGAGTAGCAGAATGACTTCCTTGTTTGGAGTGTATCTGAAACTGTAACTGGATCTGAATGAGTGACAGAATGGCTACCGTGTCTGGAGCGTATCTGAAACTGTATCTTGGAGTTGAGATCTGTATGAGTAGCAGAATGACTTCCTTGTTTGGAGTGTATCTGAAACTGTAATTGGATCTGAATGAGTGACAAAATGGCTACCGTGTCTGGAGCGTATCTGAAACTGTATCTTGGAGTTGAGATCTGTATGAGTAGCAGAATGACTTCCTTGTTTGGAGTGTATCTGAAACTGTAACTGGATTTGAATGAGTGACAGAATGGCTACCGTGTCTGGAGCGTATCTGAAACTGTATCTTGGAGTTGAGATCTGTATGAGTAGTAGAATGACTTCCTTGTCTGGAGTGTATCTAAAACTGTAACTGGATCTGAATGAGTGACAAAATGGCTACCTTGTCTGGAGTGTATCTGAAACGTGTTTGGAGTTGAGATCTGTATGAGTAGCAGAATGACTTCCTTGTCTGGAGTGTATCTGAAACTGTAACTGGATCTGAATGAGTGACAGAATGGCTACCGTGTTTGGAGCGTATCTGAAACTGTATCTTCCAACAGGTGATGAAGGAATTGTTGAACACTTTTGACATTCGAATTCCCCAAGTGATGATGAAGGAGTCTTGAATCAGGTTACTCTGCAAATTGAGAGATTTCATGAAATCTTGACTGGACTGCCCCATGTTAACTGAACTTTGAAAGATCTGTTGAAACCTTGACTGGACTGCCCCAGGTTAATTGGATGGTGACATGTCATTCCCCTTGTTGATAGGAGATTTGTCGTTGGAAGTGTCATCCTTTTTGAAGTGATTTTGTTCACCGAGAGAGTTTTCGTTCCTCTGAACATTCGCTGTATGAATTTCTTTGCTGTCAAACTAATAACCATGTGCAAACAACGATATTCAAATAATGCAAAGTTTATGCTTGTCTCGAAGTTTTGAAAAATGCGTTTTTTAGCAGAAAACTTTTCATAAGACAAAATCAACACAAGATTTAGAGCAAAGCCTTACAGGAGTCAGGGTACCTTTTGTAACAGTATGCCTTCGAACTAACTCATGCTTCAATTAGGAATTTTGAAGGGTTGTAACATGGCTTGGTTCACGGTTTAAGAAATAAAGGATAAAGGCTCAAAGTATATTTATACCCACCCGTTCTTCGTGATGTTCTTCAATCCTAAGCTCAGTTAATTGTGTGTCGCCCTCTATTCGAATTTGGGACGACTTTTGGGTGATGGTTCCCCAGTTGAATTTTGGGAGACAGTCATCATCTCCTTTTTCTTTTGCAACATTTTTCATGTTGTTGAGGATTTGTAATGACCTCGTTCTTTTGATTTATTATCCCTAACTTCTGCCTGACTGTTTCTGTTTTCGAGATTACAGTCAGCGGGATGCCCCAGCTTTCTTAAGCCTCCTTTATAGGTTTTGGCTCAGTGGGCTTTTCTTTTTTGAGAGATAATGACTGCCTATGAGATAAGGAACCATCACTGTCTTTTGATTCCAAAGGAATGCTTTTCCCTTTTTGATATCGTTTGCTGTATTACGAGCTGAGAGTTTGCGACTTCAATGCGCATCCTTTTTTTTTTGAATTAACTGAGAGACTACCCTGCCCCAGGTTTAAATCAAAGGTTTTAATTTGTTTAGAACAGAAAACTCCTACTTCTTTGGCTCGAAGGGGTTGACTAGGGATTATCTTCCTTATAACTCTAGTGTTTGGGAATTGAAAGAAATGCCTGTACATCATCAGCACGGTCTGTTCAAAAGCATACTGTATGAGAATATGGTATTGTTTCATCATCCACCATTTAAAGGCTTGCAGCTTTTTATCAAGAGTTAAATATCATAAAGAAAGCATAAGAGTAGTGAAAACGAATGGATAAATTCAAGACAAACATATGCAATGCATTAATGAAACAAAGTTTGACATCAACAGTTATTTGTTTGAATAACAAAGAGATTACAACTCGAAAATTCAAATGAAACAAAAGTATCTCAGTTCGAGCCTTGTCAATTCAGGTGGAGAACTCCTCAACGGAAGATTTTCATCTCGCCGTCTGGCATGAACCTCAGCACTCCAATGTCAATCAGGTCTTGAATCTTATTCTTCAAGGCCCAACAGTCGTCGGTGTCATGTCCCGGGCTATAGGAGTCGTATAAACAAAATGCGTTGGGATGATAGCTAGGAGCGGAGGTATTGGGCTTCCGAATAGGATCCCTCAAAGCAGTCAGATTGACCTCCAACAAGCGTTCCAGTATTAGAGATGACGGTATGTCAGTCTCAGTGAACTGTCTTTCCGACGTATTTTGCTTACGCCGATTACCCCGTTGATGCTGACGAGGTTTTTGGTGGGCTTGTGACCCTGAAGCAAGTAGAGGATCCTTCCCCTTGTCTTCTTGAGTGGAAGGGGGTTGAATGATGGCTTGCTCTTCAACCTCAGATGTTTGCCCCACTTGGTTGTCCCGAAGCAGTTGGTTGACGAGAACTCTGAGTTCCTCTTGTCTTTGAGCCAAGTCCTGGATGAGAGACATCTGGCCCACCAGTTGCCCCACCATTTGGATCCTCATTGTTGTCAGCTCAGACTGCAGTGCTTCCAAATGATC
Source organism: Vicia faba (assembly GCA_948472305.1). NCBI lineage: Eukaryota > Viridiplantae > Streptophyta > Magnoliopsida > Fabales > Fabaceae > Vicia > Vicia faba. The sequence continues at coordinate 1,189,518,021 of OX451736.1, forward strand.
ACTCCTGGCATTGTTTGAATTCTCCTGGACCAAGCCCCTTGTGAGGAGAGCCTTCACTTCTTCTTGCCCCAGAGACAGGTTCAAGAACATCTCTTGAAGCTGAGCATTTTGATCCTGGATATCCTTGACAGTCCTTTATAGAGCCATCTCCTACTGAAATAAACAGTAGGAGAGTAAGGAAACCTGAAAAGGAAAAACTGTCATGATCCAATGCATGATATGTGAATGCATGTTTTCAAGGATCTCTTGGGTTAAACACAATAGAATGTTAGAGGTTGAACTTTGATCTTTGATTGGAGAACTTTGCACTGGTGGATGTCTTTCCACAAGAATCAAGCTCACCATGTCAAGTGGGTCATAGCCCATGATTCAAGTTGTTGTACTTGATCTTTGACGGCATTTGTTTAGAGGAGAAAACCTCTTGCCCTTTGGTAGACGTCTGGTTCAACGTGACCCTGCATCAAAAGAACCCTCGAGATCCTTGAAATGGTTAGTAAAATATGCTATGGTATGATGTCATGATGTTATGTACATGTATGCAAAAACAAGCAAGTGTATATCCAGGTAATCATATTCACACAAAGAAAACAAGTCCTTAGGTTTAGGCTTGCATGGGGTTTGTAGGTAAGTACCCTCTTGAAGTTAGTTGGCTCATCCTGTCCTAGAAATAGAAACCGGGTTCTAAGGAGCTCAATATCACTGGATTGTTTTCTATGTTCATTGTTTTGGTTTAGCCACTTAACTGGCGACCAAAATATTCCAAGGAAACAACCCTCAATGAGTGTAGTATCAAGTATCTACCAACTTCGGACTGCACCAAAGTCGGTCATCTCACTACCCCTAACAAGGCTAAGATGGTCAATTAAGGTTCTAAGAGTTTGTTAGTGCTTCACGACATCACTCAGCGGCTCCGTACTCTCCTTGATTGAACTTGTGATACGGTGGGAGAACTGACTTAAGTTTTGTGTTTGTATTCGCGCTTGTTCGGTTGAGCAAGAATCGCCATCGACTTTTTATTTTATCCTAAAGGAAAGGTTAAAAAGCACAGCAAAAACCTTTTGAGATATTTCGTGGGTTCGGGGGGTAGATTATGAAAAGGTAAGGTATTAGCACCCTTTTCATCCATGGTTATCCATGGGCTCTTAGTTACTTGGTTTTTTAGATCACTTGCCTTGATTTTCGATTGCTTGAAATTGTGGTGTATGTGTGTGTTTTGAAAATGTTTTTAAAGAGATGCCTTGTCTTAGGCAACCAATGTAATTGACTCGTGTTTGAGTGTTTTACAAAAGTGTGTATCTTTTCGAAAAGATGTTTTCAAATGTTTTTGAGAGTTGTTTGAAAGTGTTTGTGAAGTGTGGTTTTTGAAAAGGAGGCAAGTGTTTTTTGCAAGTTGATCTCAAGTAACTAAGAGTTTTGTCTACCCCTATTGTACTCAAAGGTTTTCTCTATGTTTTCAACCCCTTTTAACAATTTTGTTCCACCATTGAATTTGGTGGACAATCTTGCGTTTAGGAAGTTAAACGGGACGGCGCGGGTCATCGTATGGACCATGAATGCAATGGTGCCAAGTGTCTTTGGCAATTTGCTTTGAAGGGACTATGATCATTTTGATAGGCGACTTTCGAAAGCGTCATCGAGGGACTTATGATCATTTGATTGTTTTGCCAAAGAAACTCGACGTGCAAGCATGACCCATTTTGGAAGGCAACAGGTGGGATTACCCTAGGGGGTGCAAGTGTGATTGTGTATTGATTTCATGTATTTGTCTTGTATTAGGTTATCTAGCATTTGATTTTATGTACATGCAAACCCTAGGTCTAACCATGGTATAATTTGAAAGCGGTAAATTGCAAGAATTTAAAATCTACGCTATTACAAATAGTATCCGGGAGTGGGGGTACAAATTTACAAATGGGGATGAGACTTTAGGAATGTAGTATCCAATAATTTACAACCAAATCGAATTGCGATAAAAGTGTAAACAATGTATAGTAACGTATAAGAATAGCAATTGTACATGTATAAGATGTAAAGTGTATTGTGTAAGTGTAATTGTTCATGTATGAGAATTATTTATAAGTTAAGAAAATGTGAATTTTAAAGGTATTATTAAGTATTGTTTAACCTAATAAAAGGAATTAAATATTTTCTTTATTTAATTTTTGTAATCTTGTATATTTCTTTAATATGTACAAAAAGAAAATTTAAGAAAAGAAAATGTTCTAAGTTTGAAAATTGTTACTTACATTTGATATAAATTTGTATCTTTATATTTTGTGTTTAATATATACAAAAGAATATTTTAATTAAATGTTTAAAATTTAAATTATGTATATTAGAAAAATGTATTTTATTGATTATGTACAAAAAGGCATTTTAAGAAAGGAAATGTTTTAAAATTTAAAAATGTTTTAAATTAGAAAAAATGAACGTTTTGGTATATTTTTATAAAATCTTAATTTATATATAAAAGTATTATTAAGTAAAGTGTATATATAAAAAAAGAAAAGAAAAGTATTAGAACAATATATTTTGTTAGTAAAAAGAGGAATGGGCCTTTGAAAGTTCATCTTGGCCCATACTTGATCAAAACAGAAACAAAGGGGGTGTTAAGGGAACGTGTTGGGCTTTAGGCGCTTCAGAAACGGGCAAGGCCCAAGGCAAGTTTGACAAACGTTTTTAGGGTTAATTGTTATTGTGTTCAGTTGGGGAAAAGTTAGGGTTACAGAAAACGGCGCCATTCTCTTTTCACTTTTGTTCATCTTCGTCTTCCTCAATGTGAAGGTCGTTGAGACGCAACCCTCTGCCTAGAGCCACCGCGCCACCTCTTCCTCCGTCCACTCTCTTCCACGGGTCATTCAATCGGAGATTCACGTGAGGTAAAGAACTTCGCCTCAATCTCATTTAGAGTTTTTTCGTCTTGCATGTTATGGTTTTGCATTTATTTGATTCTGTTTCTTGGTTTACGCGAGGTTTTGAAAAAGAATGAAAAGAAATTCTACCTTTGCGAAGGAGGAGGAAGGAGGCATTTGGAGGCTTGACGAGCGGAGGGACGGTGATGACGTTGAGCTAACTTGCTGGTTTGTGTATTTTCTCCTTTTGCTTAGTGATGCCTCTCTGAAAGCCTAATATATCTTCTTTTCTGCTTCTTGCTCTTTTACTGTATGCTTCGTACGCTTGCTTCTGTTGCCTAGCTTGATATGCTTAGGGATTTTGAGATGATGATTTGATTGAAATGCCTTTGAGTATATTTGATTCTTTTCCTCTTCTCTTCTGGTTGCCTTGTGTTTGGTTGCCTCTGAATGTTGTATGATTTGTGAATGCTAGCCCAATGATGAATATCTCTGAGGGCTTTGAGTTGTTTGACCCTGTGTGTTCATGAACATGCTTTAGCTTGATGGTTTTTTGCCCCGAGATGAACTCTTTGAGTTCTGAGGGTTTGGCATTGTATGCTTGAATATTGTTTTTTGCTTGACAGTTGGTGTTTGATAGCTGAGGGTTTTTAGCTTCTTTTATCAACTGGTTTGGAGGCTTAGGCTTATGATAGGTTGTTGGTGGTTAAGATCTTGGCTTTGGCTTGACTTGGTTTATCAGTTCAGGCTTTTACTGGTTTTAGCTAAGGGCTCTTTTGATATGGCTTTGACAGGGGTTAAGGTTTGAAACATGTATAGGTTTTGCTGGTTTATGAGCTTGGTTAAATGCTGGAAGGTTTTGACAGGCTGAGGGTTTACTGGTTTACGCTGGTTGTTTTGAGTTTGATTGCAGGTTTTTTTAGCTTGTTGGTTTAGGCAGGTATGCTTGGCTTATGCAGATTTTATGAGCTTGTTGGTTTCAGGCTTTATGTTGTGGTTTGTTGTTGTGAACTGGTCAGGCTTGATGTTGCAGGTTAATGGCTTTTATTTGTTTATGCTGGTTTGACACAGGTTGAGGGTTCCAGGCAAGCTCTCTTGCTTGGCGCTTTATGTTCTGAGCTCTCTTTTTGGTTTGTGATTTTCCCCCCCTTTCTACTGTGTCAGCAGTTTTGTTTTATATCTCTTTCTTAAGCCTCAAAGCCAGTAAGCCCAATTCTTTTCCCTCTTCACTCTCTCTCCAGTACAATTAAAATGATAAACAATGTTTTATGTGTACTTAAAGCTGAAAGGGCAGCTGCTTGGGAAATGATGAATCTGAAAGGCTTGCTTGCATTACATGTTTACTCTGCATACTTTATGTCTTCTTGATATCTTTCCAAATCTTCTTTTGACAGTATCTTGTACTTTTGTATCTTGACATCCTTTGGACAACTTTTTTGGATAGTTTGTGACTTTAGTTAGGCCATTCTGTTTGTTTTGAACTATGCAGTAGTTTGACAATTTTGACTTATGAATTTCAACTTTGTGCATTCATGATCAGCAAGCAACATTCATCCCTCTTTGTGAATCGGGAGAAATCCCGTGATTTGCAGAGAGGGCTAACTGATTCCAGTCAGTTGCCCTTAATGATGACCTTTATTTTTATCTGTCTCTTTAATTATTTATCCGCTTCAACTGACTTTTTCCTTCTTTTCTTTGCAGATAAATAATTAAATGGAGAGGAATAGCAAAAGATGAAGAATTGAAGATTTAGAAAAAATTAGGATAGTCTTTTTTAGGTTTAAATTACTGTAAAATCATTGTTGTAAACAATTTGTAAACAAAACAATTGTACAAATAATTTAAAAATAAATAAAAAGTTTTTTATCCAATTAATTCTTTTCCTCTTTTTACTTGTTTACTTTACTATCTATAATTCTTTAAATTAAATAATTGAAAATAAATTCCAACTATTTAATCTTAGAATATAAATAATTAAATAAACAATGCTTCAACATTTGATCAATTAAACTTGGCACTTCCGACATCCAAAGCAAAACAACAGTCAATCACAGCAATTGCCCAGACGCTTTTTCCCTTTACTGACTTTAATCAAACATTGCAAATTCAAACCCAATGCATCCTTTCACTGATTTAGTCACACAATGCGAATTCCATCCAAGTCTCGGAATATCTTGCAAAGCACCGTAGAATTAAATCTTTCTGAGGAACCGCGCATGAAAACCCTAATTCCCGATTAAATGCCAAAGAAGCGTTCGCCTGATCAAAGTTGAGCCAAAATCAAACAAACCCTAAACAAACTGCTTGAATTGTTCCAGAGCCACGAAAATCAATGAAAACCCTAATTTTGTCTGACTGACGAGAAAAGTCTGTTCGACCGATTCTTGAGCCAATCTGAAAAATCAGGAAAAGCCTAAAGTTGTGATTTCTTGGGGAAAATGCGAGGGCAAATTTTGGGGTACAACAGAACTCAAGGGTTACCGGTACTCACAAATATGTCACACTAACATAGCTTACGGCTTCAACCATGTCGGTATACCCCGCACAGTTCCCTCATAGTTTTATTGCTATTTACCTAAAAAGGTGCCCCCAAATCCGGGTGTAGGATTTACAACAAACCCAAACAAGGACCCAAAAAGTAAAGCAATCAAAGAAATCAAAGCAAGAATGTAAAGGTGATCTAAACCCTAAGGTAACCCCACTTTTAAGTCAGTCCCCAGCAGAGTCGCCAGTTCTGTGATACGGTGGGAGAACTGACTTGAGGTTTTGCGTTTGTAATCGCACTTGTTCGGTTTAGCAAGAGTCGCCACCGACTTTTATTTTATCCTAAAGGAAAGGTTAAAAAGCACAGGAAAAACCTTTTGAGATGTTTCGTGGGTTCGGGGGGTAGATTATGAAAAGGGAAGGTATTAACACCCTTTTCATCCATGGTTATCCATGGGCTCTTAGTTACTTGCTTAGATCACTTGCCTTTGATTTTCAATTGCTTGAAATGGTGGTGTGTGTGTGTTTTAAAATGTTTTGAAAAAGATGCCTTGTCTAGGCAACCGTTGTAACAATTCTTTACTCGAATGTTTTTACAAAGGTGTGTGTCTTTTCGAAAAGATGTTTCAAATGTTTTTGAAAGTTTGTTTTTGAAAGTGTTGTGGAGTGGGTTTTGAAAAGTAGGCAAGTGTGTTTTGCAAGTTTGATCAAGTAACTAAGAGTTGTCTACCCCTAAATTTACTCAAAGATTTTTCTCATGTTTTAACCCTTTTAACAGTTTTGTTCCACCATTGTATTTGGTAGACAATCTTGTGTTAGGATGTTAACGGGACGGGCGCGGATCATCGTATAGACCATGAATGCAATGGTGCCAAGTGTCTTTGGCAATTTTGCTTGAAGGGACTATGATCATTTGTTTAGGCAACTTCGAAAGCGTCATCGAGGGACTATGATCATTTTATTTGTTTTGTTTTGCCAAAGAAACTCAACATGCAAGCATGGCCCATTTTGGAAGGCAACAAGCGGGATTACCCTAGGGGTGCAAGTGTGAATTGTGTATTTGATTTTCATGCATTTATCTTGTATTAGGTTATCTAGCGGTTGATTTTAAATCTTTGCATACAAACCCTAATTACTATACAGTATATAGAAAGCGATAAATTGCGGGAATTTAAAGTCTAAGCTATTACAAATAAGTATCCGGGAATGGGGGTACAAATATTTACAAATGGGGATGAGACTTAATAGGAGAGTAGTGTCCAAATATATTTACAACCAAATCGAATCGCATTCTCAATATCTTGTATCAATGTACAAGAATAAAAGCAATGTAAATGTATTGGTGTGTGTGATTTATTTACAAGTGAGAAAAGTATGTTAACTTAATGCAAATTTAAGTAAGTATTTATTCCTTTTTTGTGTTTTTTGTTAGTTAGGTACAAAACAAAAGATTTAATAAAAGAAAAGAAAATGTTTAAGAAATTCTATTTTAATGTATTAATGCTTTTATGTATGAACAAGATTTATTAAAGAGAGTGTTTAAACTAAAAATCTATTAACCTAATTAAATCTAATATTTATGTATTTTTTCAAATATAATAAAATAAAAGACAATTTTTTGGTGTAAAAATAAAGTATTGTTTTATTTAACAAAAAAAGGTTAAGTTATAAAAATAAAATAAGGGGATAAAATAAAATAAAATAAAAAAGATTGATTTTAAGAGTGTAAAAAATAAAAAGGTTGAATGGGCCTTAGGGTTGGTTCTTGGCCCACCACAAAATTTGTAAGAGGAACAGAAGGGGGGTATACACGCTACAAGGGGGGATGGCGCTGTAATTCTGATGGGCTTAAGCTTTTGTGGGCCAAGGCCCAAACTCATTTGACAACATTTGTTTTAGGGTTTCAATTATTTTGTGTCATTTGGAATCAGGGTTTGGCCTAGAACGGCGCAGCTCATCTTCTTCACTTCCTTCGTTCCCTTGAGCCAAGCTTCTGACTTTTCTCTCCGTCCCCGCTGCCAGGCGCCGCCGTCAGCTCCTTCTCCCTCCATGGATGGCTCAAGCAGTGACAAGCAAAGGTGATAATTTCCCTCTTTTATGCCTTAGGGTTTTCAGTCTTCCTCTTTGCATGTTTTAATTTCGTGTTCTGATTTTTATATTGTTATTTGTGTTCTGTTTCTATGAGGTTTTGAAGAAAAGGGGGGAGAAATTATACCTTTGGAGATGGAGACGGAGGAGGACGGCAGCGTCCTAGGCGGCCGGAGGCGAGGGGAATACGTGATGTTGAGAGCTGGCTAGCCTGGTAACCACGTATCTTGATTTTGTGTTTTATGATGAGCTTTCTTCTGAAAACGCTTTGCCTATTTCCTGCTTTTCTGTCTTGCTTGCTCCTATTTGCTTCTTTTCCTCTTCTTCCGTTTGCCTCTGATTGATGGCTTAGCTTCTGAGACGCTTGAATCGGAATATGTTGTTGCTTCAGTTGTTGCTGGTTCTGAGTATTGTTGTTGGAATGTTGGCCCTATGATGAGCCTAGCTCTGAGGGTTTAGATTGCTTGAATCTGAGTTGCTTTTGTTGGGTTTTGAAAGGCTTCTGAATATTGTTTTCGTTGGAATGTTGACTTGCTCAATGATGAACCCTTTTTTAGTTCTGAGAGCTTTGTATTGGTTATTTGGATGATGGTTGAGTGAAGCTTATGCAGGTTGGACACAAGTTTGTGTTTGCTTGGAGAAAAGGCAAGTTTCAAGGCTTGTCCTTTAGGCTATGCAGGGCTTTGAAAATGCTTGATGTTTACAGGCTTTATTGTGATATGCTATGTAGGGCTTTGAAAATGATTGATGCTTACAGGCTTTGAATACAGGTTAGCAGGTGAAGGCTTGTGTTTAGTTTGTTGTGATATGCTTGTATGGTAGTTTTTGGGTTACAGATTTGTCTTGATACAATTTGTGGTTTGAAGCTTATTGTGGTTCAGGCTTGGTTACAGGCTTGAAGCTTGGCAGATTCTTGGTATGAGTTTGAAACAGGTTTGAAATCCTGAAGCAGGCTTGAGGCTACAAGCTTGCTGACTTGCTTCTATAACAGGTTTTAAGTTTGAAGTAAGTTTGTTATTCTGTTATGTGTTTTTTGACAGGAAAAATCAGTTGAAGGCAAGTTTTGGCTATGTATTTCTATGTGTATTCTACCTTTCTCTGTTCTGATATCAACTGTTTGTTTTATATCCCTAAGCCTTAAGCCTGTTGTAAGCCTCTCCACCTCTTTTACTCTCTCTCTCTTCTCCCTTAGAAAAGAATTTTTTATTGCTTATCTGTACTATTTCTGAAAAAGTAACTGGCTTGGGAAATGATGAGAATTTGAACATTGCTTGCATATTAGTTTTGCTCTGCATATCTCTTATCTTCTTTTCCTGATTTTCTGCATATCTTGTATACTTTTTTGATAGATTTTTTTGGATAGCCTTTTGATAGCTTTGGTTTTGACATTGGACTTGGTTTAGTTTCTTCAGTTTGCAATTAGTTCAGTTTGGACTTTGTGCATTGGTTTTGAAACTTTGAACTGTGCAATTTGTTTGTTGGCATATTCAGTAGTTGTTCTGTTTGCCTCTTTGGTTGACAATTTTGGAATTATGCAGCTTGTTTGATATTTTGAATTATATGCTGCCTTGTATATTTTTACATGCTTGCAACATTTTCTATCCTTCTCAGTGAACCAAGAATTTTCTTGTGATTTGCAGAGAGGGTGAATAACTGATTCCGGCCAGTTACTTTTAATGATGAACTTTAAATTAACTGTCTGCTTTTTTTCTTAATTCATCTGCATTTGACTTTTTTTTCCTTTCTTTGTTTTTGCAGATGAAAATCAACTGAGCAATGGGGAGCAGCAAATAGAAGATGAAGACTTGGGAAACTTTTAGAATAGTTTTATTTTACTTTTAATCATTGTAACAGTATTAATGTAAACATTTGTAAATAAATTTACAGTGTTCAAATAATAATTGTAACAAATAATTAAAGATGAATAAAATCCTCCTTTGTCAGATATTTCTTCAATTCTTCTGCATTCATTTATTTAATTATTTATATTTCTTAAATTATAATAACTGGAAAATATCCAATAATTTTAATTTAGAAATGATAAATAATCAATAAACGTCCGGCGTCTTGCAACTTCGCATTAATCAATAATAAATCCGGTGTTTCAATTAAACATAAGCAATGCACAGTTAATCAAACCAACGTCCACATGTCTTTTCTTTTACTGATTATACCAAACACTGCAAGTTCATAATTCAACTGCCTCAGCTCATATCTCAGAGTAATTTGAAAAGAACTGTAGAATTAATTCTTTCCGAGAATGCGCGTACAAACCCTAGTTCTTGATTTAATTTTCATAGAAGCGCCTGCCTGATCAAACCCTGAGCCAAACTCAATCAAACCCTAATAATCTGCTTGAACTGTTCCAGAGCCATGAAAACCCTAATTTGGATAGACTGATAAGAAAAAGTCTGTTTGACCGATTCTTAAGCCAATCTGAAAAATCAGGAAAAACCTGAAGCTGTGATTTCCTGTGGAAAAAATATGAGGGCAAATTTTGGGGTACAACAGTGCGCATGTGCGAGTGTGTCGTTTTCAGTTATTTTGTCTTTGTACATGTCAATGGTTATCTATGTTGATTTTAGGTTAAACATTCAATCTTGTCATGCATACCTATTATCAATCATCTAACAGTTTATAAGTTGCGGAAATTAAATTGCAGAAATTAAATAACAAGGCGTCGGGTATTTACATCGCCAAAAGCAACCCTTTGAAATTTAAATGCGGAAAATAAATAAAGCGATAAAAATGGTCCTATTAAGCTATTACATTCCGGAAACAAGAACAATATTGAAATAAAATGGATCGCGTGCGGGAAATTAAATCGGGCGCAAGTTTTTAGGGTTTTGACCCTTTAATTATTAAAGAAAATATTTTTTTGGTTATTTTTGACTTTTAAAAAATAAACTATCCTAAATTAATTATCAAATTAATAAACTAATTAATTAATTAAAGAAAATAATATTTTTGGATTTTTGATATTTAAAGAAAGAAAATAAAATTAATCAATGTTAATAAAAAACCTAATTATGTCTAAGTTAATTTTAATTATTGCAAAATATATTAAAAGTTATTCCTAATTAAAACTAAATTAATTAAATTAATATTGTTAACAAAAATAAAATACTGAAATTTAATTTAAAAAAATATATATTTTTGGTTTCAATTTTATAAAGAAAAAAAATGTGATTGGTTAGTTAATAATAAAAATAATTAAACAAACAAATAAATAAAATAAATATGAAATAGAAAGAATTAGAGGTTTGAGTCTGATTGGGGAGTCTGAATAGCAAATTCCATGACTCAATTGTGCAGGCCTGGTTGACTTTCCTGATTCCATGTATACACGCTGACTTTTGCCCATGGTAGACCTCCAGGTTATGGCCACCAGATTTGGCCTTTGGCCATCGGGCTATTGAATGATTGAGAGACCATAGTGGGCTGCACGCTTGGAATTACACTGGATCACCTGACTGAAAAATATAACAAATAACATGGGGCTGTTGGTACTTAGATGCACGCCACTACCACTCATCCACTTTGCTTCAAATGTTAATATATTAATCAGTAATAATAATATGGGTTAATCAATCAGATGCCAAAAAAATATAAAAAAAACGCGCCAAGTTTGAATCAACCACAGGGGGAGTGCCACGTCTCCACCCCTAACCTCCAGCTCTGTAATTTTTCCTGCGGATTTAGATCCGCAACTAAATTCGTAGGTCCATCCTAAAATCAATTCTAGGCCATGAAAATTCCTCCCAAGACCATGGTTATGCTTGTCTTCCTCCTCCGGTCATGTCTATGTCCATCAATGGAGCTAATTTTTGCTGTGAAAGAAATGCCCAAAAAACAAACTACAAAACCCTAGGTTCGGCTATGGGGTTACAGTCCATATAAATGCAATCAAACAATGCCAAAAGTTCAGAAATTTCATAAACATCACAAATATGTCAAAGATTTGCCAGAAAAATGCAAGAATAGAGAGTTAAGGTTTTGGAAACAGGGCCACGAAACGGGACACTTACAGCGCATTTTGATGGCTGTGAGAGCTTGCTTTGGATTGATTCTGACTCAGTGATTGTCCAGCAAGCGATTGGTGTTGAGTTTTGCTTCTGAAAATGCCTCTAAGTGTGATTTTGGTTTCACACGTTTTCCACCTTTTTTCAAGTTTTGTTTTCAATGTTCTTGCAGCCTCTAGGTCCAGTTTTCGTGTGCTTTGGCTTGTATATGTAATATGCAATGTGTTAGGTCAACATTTGTGGATTGAATCTTTGTACATCATGGCTATGGGATTTGATTTGATCCACCATTGAAAGCTTGCCTATTTTGTCAAAAATCCAATCTTTTTGCACATGGAATGCTTGATACGAATTTGATACACTTGATGATGATGATTCAATCCTGAAATAGCCAAAAAGAGATCAAATAATCAATGTTTGGATTTTATTGGATTTAATTTGATTAAAAATGAAATAATTCATTAAAAAATCAAATAAAATAATAAAATTGATAAATGGACACAAGGCTGAAGCTAGGACACGTGTGAAATGTGGCAAGATCAAATCAAGTGGAAAAGAATGGACCCATTTGACAAAATTTGAAGTTTTGGGGATAGTTGACTTTTGGCAATTTTTGCAAAAATGCCCAACTTCAACAATGCATAACTTCTTCAATTTTGAACTTTTGGAAGTGTTCTTGGACTTTTTAGAAAGCTTGAGATGTCCTCTAACCAACCCTTTTGGTCTCATCTCATTTTGATATTCCATACTCAAGTTATAAGCTTTGGAAAAAAAGGTGTTTTTGTTGACTACCCTCGATCGGTCATAATTCCAGTTTAGCAACCTTTTTTTGCGACCGGAATCATCGCGAGAGTTTAGTCTCAATGAGTGTAGCATACTGCTACTGTTCTATGTCCAAGTTGGTCAATTTAGAGGTTCTAAGGTCAGTTGGTGATTAATGACCCCTTAGAAGACCCATATTCTCCTCGTTCCAACACAAGGGATATCGGTATAGACTAAAGTGCCACACCAACGTAGCTACTGCTTCAACCGTATCGGTCTATGCCGTACAGTTCCCTCACAGTTTATTGCTACTTACCTAAAGGGTATCTCCAGATCCGGGTTAGGATCTATAGTAACTCTGATTCAAGCCCACAAATATAAATCATACAAAGCAAACAATTGAAACACAATGATCTAATCCTAAGGTACACCCCACTTATTAAGCTTCCCCAGCAGAGTCGCTAGTTCAGTGATACGGTGGGAGAGAACTGACTGTTTTTTGGAATGCTGGTTTGCATTTTGCGTTTGTTTTCGCAAATGTCGCGGTAAGCAAGAGTCGCCACCGTCTTTTATTTTATCCAACAAGGAAAGGAAAAAAGCGCAGAAAAATTCCTTTTTCAAGATGTTTCTCGGGTTCGGGGGGTAGATTATAGAAAGGGAAGGTATTAGCACCCTTTCTATCCGTGGTTATCCACGGTCTCTTAGGTACTTGCTCATATGTTTTCAAAATTTACTTTTCTTTATGTTTGTGGGTTTGAAAAAGTCTTTGTTTGAAAAGGAGTGTAAGTGTGAAAAGTTTTGTTTTGTTTTGGAAAGAGCAAGCACCTGAGAACCATCAACCTACTCGAAAAAGGAATCGTTCTATGCTATCTTCCTTTAGACAATGCTATCCCACTATGAATGAGTAGGTAGCATCGTCGTTGGAGTTTGAGGGTCAATTCGAATTTAGGGACGTGCGGTCACTAAAGCAACGTTAGGACGCCTTAGCGGTAGCCCTAATGTCTTAGATCATTTTATCTGAGGCAACCGTTTCAAGGAAACTATGATCTTTGGACAAGAGGACAACCTCTAAAACTTCCTATACTTAATGACCGCGTTACGAAGGCAACTAAGTGAGGTGGACCCTAAGAGTGCACATGTGCGAGTGTGTCGTTTTCAGTTATTTTGTCTTTGTACATGTCAATGGTTATCTATGTTGATTTTAGGTTAAACATTCAATCTTGTCATGCATACCTATTATCAATCATCTAACAGTTTATAAGTTGCGGAAATTAAATTGCGGAAATTAAATTACAAGGCGTCGGGTATTTACATCGCCAAAAGCAACCCTTTGAAATTTAAATGCGGAAAATAAATAAAGCGATAAAAATGGTCCTATTAAGGTATTACATTCCGGAAACAAGTACAATATCGAAATAAAATGGATCGCGTGCGGGAAATTAAATCGGGCGCAAGTTTTTAGGGTTTTGACCCTTTAATTATTAAAGAAAAGATTTTTTTGGTTATTTTGACTTTTAAGAAATAAACTATCCTAAATTAATTATCAAATTAATAAACTAATTAATTAATTAAAGAAAATAATATTTTTGGATTTTTGATATTTAAAGAAAGAAAATAAAGTTAATCAATGTTAATAAAAAACCTAATTATGTCTAAGTTAATTTTAATTATTGCAAAATATATTAAAAGTTATTCCTAATTAAAACTAAATTAATTAAATTAATATTGTTAACAAAAATAAAATACTGAAATTTAATTTTAAAAAAAAATATTTTTGGTTTCAATTTTATAAAGAAAAAAAATGTGATTGGTTAGTTAATAATAAAAATAATTAAACAAACAAATAAATAAAATAAATATGAAATAGAAAGAATTAGAGGTTTGAGCCTGATTGGGGAGTCTGAATAGCAAATTCCATGACCCAATTGTGCAGGCCTGGTTGACTTTCCTGATTCCATGTATACACGCTGACTTTTGCCCATGGTAGACCTCCAGGTTATGGCCACCAGATTTGGCCTTTGGCCATCGGGCTATTGAATGATTGAGAGACCATAGTGGGCTGCACGCTTGGAATTACACTGGATCACCTGACTGAAAAATATAACAAATAACATGGGGACCTGGAGTTCGAACCCAGGTCCTGTTGGTACTTAGATGCACGCCACTACCACTCAGCCACTTTGCTTCAATTGTCAATATATTAATCAGTAATAATAATATGGGTTAATCAATCAGATGCCAAAAAAATATTAAAAAAACGCGCCAAGTTTGAATCAACCACAGGGGGAGTGCCACGTCTCCACCCCTAACCTCCAGCCCTGTAATTTTTCCTGCGGATTTAGATCCGCAACTAAATTCGTAGGTCCATCCTAAAATCAATTCTAGGCCAGGAAAATTCCTCCCAAGACCATGGTTATGCTCGTCTTCTTCCTCCGGTCATGTCTATGTCCATCAATAGAGCTAATTTTTGCTGTGAAAGAAACGCCCAAAAACAAACTACAAAACCCTAGGTTCGGCTATGGGGTTACAGTCCATATAAATGCAATCAAACAATGCCAAAAGTTCAGAAATTTCATAAACATCACAAATATGTCAAAGATTTGCCAGAAAAATGCAAGAATAGAGAGTTAAGGTTTTGGAAACAGGGCCACGAAACGGGACACTTACAGCGCATTTTGATGGCTGTGAGAGCTTGCTTTGGATTGATTCTGACTCAGTGATTGTCCAGCAAGCGATTGGTGTTGAGTTTTGCTTCTGAAAATGCCTCTAAGTGTGATTTTGGTTTCACACTTTTTCCACCTTTTTTCAAGTTTTGTTTTCAATGTTCTTGCAGCCTCTAGGTCCAGTTTTCGTGTGCTTTGGCTTGTATATGTAATATGCAATGTGTTAGGTCAACATTTGTGGATTGAATCTTTGTACATCATGGCTATGGGATTTGATTTGATCCACCATTCAAAGCTTGCCTATTTTGTCAAAAATCCAATCTTTTTGCACATGGAATGCTTGATACGAATTTGATACACTTGATGATGATGATTCAATCCTGAAATAGCCAAAAAGAGATCAAATAATCAATGTTTGGATTTTATTGGATTTAATTTGATTAAAAATGAAATAATTCATTAAAAAATAAAATAAAATAATAAAATTGATAAATGGACACAAGGCTGAAGCTAGGACACGTGTGCAATGTGGCAAGATCAAATCAAGTGGAAAAGAATGGGCCCATTTGACAAAATTTGAAGTTTTGGGGATAGTTGACTTTTGGCAATTTTTGCAAAAATGCCCAACTTCAACAATGCATAACTTCTTCAATTTTGAACTTTTGGAAGTGTTCCTTGACTTTTTAGAAATATTGAGATGTCCTCTAACCAACCCTTTTGGTCTCATCTCATTTTGATATTCCATTCTCAAGTTATAAGCTTTGGAAAAAAAAGGTGTTTTTGTTGACTTTCAAAAATGACCTATAATGTCCAAATTTGTAACTTCTTATGAGTGCATTTTTTGATATTGGGGTGTGAATATGGATTGTAGGAAATTTCATTCTCTTCAAAATGAGATTTGGATGGATCATTTATCATAAAGTATGATAAAGTTATGCTTGGTCAAAGTTGGTTTGACTTTTCCTACAAAACCCTAATTTAACAACTTTTGAGTCTTGATGAATTTTGAGCAATCCTTGATGAATCATGATCAAACCTTGATAAAATGATGAAATATCCTTCAAAATGAGAATGTTGACAAAAAATCTTGAGGTTTGACTGTATTTGGGTCACAGTTGACTTTTGCCCTAGCATAGTCGATTTTTGGACCCTTTGAGCAATTGACTGAGCAAACTTCCTCTGCAAGGCTTGAAATTTGACATGGATGACCTTGAGAACATATTAGGACATTAGGGAGCATTTGAGGTCATTTGGACCCAAGGATCTTGATGCAACACAAAACCCTAATTTGGGGTTGACTGCCTTAGGAGATAGCTTGACTGTCCAACTCTTGAGCAATCTTGAGCCACTTGGAGATTTTTCTTGCCATGTTTTGAGAAATATGGGAGGGAAAATTTTGGGGTACAACAGTGGCGAATCTTTCTATCCGCACAAATGCGATCGAAACTCAAAACATCAAGTCAGTTCTCCCACCGTATCACACCTATCAAAGACCATCTCCTTAGGGGAATCAAGGGAAAAGTCAGAAGAGAGAAGCTTTTGACTCAATTCCAATGAGCTATGAAGAGTTACTTCCGGCTTTGATTCATAAGAAGTTGGTTCAGACTAGGCCTCCCCCTGCTATACCATCACCTTTACCTTGGTATTATAAAGCAGATCATACGTGTGCTTTTCATCAGGGAGCACTAGGGCACAATATTGAGAATTGTTATCCTTTGAAATCTGAAGTACAAAAGATGGTGAGATGTGGCCTTTTATCCTTTAAAGATGTTGGCCCTCACATGAAAGATAATCCTTTGACAAAGCATGGAGGAGCGAATGTTGTAAACATGGTTGCTGGTTGTCTAGGGGACTTTCAGATTTTTCATATCAACCTGGTTAGAGGAGATTTGGTAAAGATGCATGCTGACCTCTGCGAGTTCAGTTACTATACGCACGACCATGCTGGTTGTGGTATTTGCAGTGTGGATATCCATGGATATGATAGACGAATGCCTCATTCATATAATCAGGCCTAGGGAAAAGTACGAGGAAGATGTGAATATGGTCTACGGATGTCCCAATGAATTTCGGATTTTTGACGTGAATCATATGAATGATGATTTGGTGTAGTTGCACACTACCTTATGTCACATGGATGGTCAAGAAGAACACCGTTATGGGTCTTTCTGAATCTGCTGTAGAGATTCTTGTGGTTGTTCAATTGTGAGAAATGTTATTCAATTGTTGTTGGATAATGGTACTATCAAAGTTTCAGAAAATAGAGATGATTACAATGGGATTAATGTGATTGAAGATTGCTTGGCTAAGACTGTGTCAGATGATGAGTATGTTTATGCGGAAGAATTCTTTTCCTCAGATGAAGATGTGTTTTCCAGCAATGATTATGTGATGTCTAAGTATTATGAAGAGGGGGTGAATGTTATTGTGCCTTGTTTTAGTGTTCCCACACTTATAGAGATTGAGTACCATAGCAAACCAGTTGTTGCTCCAGTGGTGATTTGCTTTTCGGGTCCTGTTCCTTACGAATAAGACAAAGTCGTGCCATACAGATACAATGCTACAATCTTGGATGATGGTGTGGAAGTTCCCATCCAACCTTTTTCTGATGTCAAGAATATTGTTGAAACCAACCGAGTGACACGCAGCGGCCGTGTTTTCGCACCTGTCATTCAAGGGAATGTTAATGCTGATAAAAGGTTATTGAAAGTACTAAACCCAAGAAGTTAGTGGGGGAATCTAGTGGTACTACTCTGGAAAAAGATGTGGATGATATGTTGAAGATTATCAAGATGAGAAACTATAGGGTAGTAGATCAATTGTTGCAGACTCCATCAAAGATATCAATTCTAGCTTTGCTAATGAACTCTTCTGCCCACAGGGAATCTTTAATGAGAGTATTGGATCAAGCTTTCATGGAAAGTGACATGCCTTTGGACCAACTCAGTAGTGTTGTCGAGAATATTACATCCTGTAATAACCTGAGTTTCTGTGATGACGAAGCCGGATGAAGGAAGGAATCATAATCTGGCTCTCCATATCTCCATGAACTGCAAGAACGATTCATTGTCCAATGTGATTATTGATAATGGGTCCGCTTTAAACGTCATACAGAGGAGCAGGCTCATGAAGTTGAAGTACCAAGGAGCTCCCATGCACCCGAGTGGCATAATTGTGAAAGATTTTGATGGATCAAGGAAGTCTATCATCAGGGAAGTAGATTTGCCTATTCATATAGGCCCGCACTTATTTCAATTACTTTTCAGGTTATGGATATTGTGCCCGCTTACAGCTGTTTGCTGGGACGACCATGGATACACGAGGCAGGGGCCGTTACTTCAACTTTGCACTAGAAGATGAAGTTTGTGTGTGAAGGAAAGGTGATCATCATAAATGGAGAACAAGCATTGTTAATATCTCATTTATCCTCTTTCAGTATTGTGGAAGCAGATGAAGCTATTGTTGGAACTCAGTTCCAAGCTTTGTTCGTTGATAATGTAAGGGAGAATGAGAATTCTATAGATTCGTTTAAGGATAGTCAGCAGGTAGTGCGTAATGGCCCTAGTAAAGTATGGGGGCACATTGTGGATCCACCTGTGAATAAGAATAGAGCTGGTTTGGGATTCTCTGTGAAGAATGGTAAAGGTGAGGTTATGAAGCTGAAGCATGCTTTGGACAAATATCAGGATATCTTTCACAGCGGAGGTTATCTCCATCCAACTATTCCTAGGATCAATGCTATTGTGGAAGACAAGGCAGAGCAAGAGATGCCGAACTATGTGACGCATGGAGTCAGAGTCCAAAACTGGGTCACTATTGATGTTCCATCTTGCATTCATATTTCAAAGTAATTTTTATGTTAATATTTTCAAAAATCTTTCACTCTGCCCAAGGTGAAAGCATTAATAATGTATGGGCATATCTATTGCTTTGATTTTTAAAAATCAATAATAAAAGTTGTCTTTGATTCCCAAATTGTGCTTTTATTTTCTGCTTTTTCTTGGAAAATGGTAATCGGAAAAAACCATTCAAAATAATTAATAATTGTAATTGAATCAACATAATCACTTATTATATGGGCCATTTTCTAAAAGCAATCATAAATCATATGTGCAGATTAATTAAAAAACCCGTTGAATGCAATGACCATGCACCCTCTCCCAACTTCGAATATCCTACATATGTGGTCAAAGAAGAAGAATATGATGAAATCCTAGAAGAGGTTTCACGGTTACTTGAGCACGAGGAAAGTTCCATTCAGCCGTATAAAGAGCCATTAGAAACAATCAATTTGGGTTCAGAGGAAGATCCAAAGGAAGTCAAGATTGGAGCATTGCTGCATCCCGACATGAAGAGCAGGTTGATTGAATTGTCGAAAGAGTATGTAGACATATTTTCTTGGTCTTACCAAGACATGCCAGGATTGGATACTGATATTGTGGAACATAGTTTGCCGCTAAAGCCAGAATGCCACCAATCAAGCAAAAATTACGAAGAACTCACCCTGATATGGTCGTAAAATTAAAGAAGTTTTAAAGAAGATTATGTCAGGTTTCTTGTGACATCGGTGTACCCTCAGTGGATTTCCAATATTGTCCCAGTACCGAAGAAAGACAATGTGCATTGATTATAGATATTTAAATAAAGCTAGTCCAAAAGATGACTTTCCATTACCACATATTGATATGTTGGTTGATAGTACATCAAAATTCAAAGTATTCCTATTTATGGACGGATTTTACGGATATAATCAAATCATAATGGCTCCTGAGGACATAGAAAAAACAACGTTTATCACACCTTGGGGAACATTCTTTTATAGAGTGATGCCCTTCGGGTTGAAGAACGCTGGTGCAACTTACCAGAGGGCTATGACAACCCTATTCCATGATCTGATGCACAAGGACATTGAGGTATATGTTGATGATATTATTTTCAAATCCCAAACTGAAGAAGGGAATATAGAAGATGTGTTAAAATTATTTCAGCGTTTAAGGAATATCGTCTCCGCTTGAATCCAAATAAATGCACCTTTGTTGTTCGATCAACCAAATTATTAGGTTTTAATGTCAGCTGTGATCGGTGGATCTGGAACTGACTGTTTAACGCTGGTTCACGAAATGTCGCGGAAGCAAGAGTCGCCACCGTCTTTTATTTTCTCCAAATGGAAAGGACAAAAGCACAGAAAAATTCCTTAAAGAGATTGCTCTCGGTTCGGGAGGTAGGTTATAGAAAGGGAAGGTGTTAGCACCCTTTCTATCCATGGTTATCCATGGGCTCTTAGATACTTGCTCATTTGTGTTTTCAAAAATGGTTTGTTTGCTTTTCAACTGTGGGTTTTAAAAAGTTTCTTTGAAAATTCCAGTTCGACTCTTGTATCGGTCCTCAAGAGTGTTTGAAAAATTGCTTTCGAAAGCTTTTTGAAAAGGTGTCGGTGTGAAAAGTATTTTTGAATTTGTTTTGAAATTAGAGCAAGTATCTAGAGTCGTCTACCTACCCTAAGGAATTCGTCTGTGTAAATGTCCTTTAAAGTAGTGCCATCCCACCATTGAGAGGTAGGTAGCACCACCGTTGGAGGTATTCGGGTCAATTTGAGGTTCGGGACATGGTGATCACCAGAGCAATGGGAAGACACCTTAGAAGCTACCCTCATGCCAGGTTCCCGGATCATGAGGACTTACTAAGACATCCTCTACTCGATGATCACCTTTCGAGGCAAGGCAACAGTGAGGCGTACCCTAGGGGTGGTGTGTGATTTTGTGTGTCAGATTCATTTATTTTTGTCTTGTCTATGTCATAGGTGATCTATGCGTTTGTTTTTATTTTTTTGTCATTCATTCTTGCATGCATTTATTTAACAGTTAAAAAAGATGCGGAAATTGAAAGTTCTAAACTATTACAAAGGCGCGGGTCCACATCGCCAAAATTAAAATCCAGGACCCGATTTGACGGAAAGTAAATAAAGAAATAAAATAAAGTGCGAGAAATTAAGTTTACAAGGCTTTGGGAGAATTACATAAATATTTAAAAGAAGGAAATAAATAAAAATGCGCGAATAGGAATTAAAATTGGAAACGAGGGCGTTGGACCCTTTTTAATGAAATTAAATTAAATGATTAAACTAATGAAATTAAAGAGAAAAAAGAAAATTTTTTTTTTTGAGTTTTTGGTATTTATGTTTTTTTATGTATTTTTATGAGAAAGATTAAATGAAATTAAAATATTAACCCTAATTCTAATTTTTTTTATTTATTAAGAAAAACATGTTAAAATTAAACCTAAAATTAATCTAATTATTTACATGCAATTTTGATTTATAAAAATAAATAATTAATGATTAGTGAAATTTATTTACAAAAAATATTAATTAAATAAATATATTTTGATTTTTATGACTTTTCTGTTTTTTACTATTTTTTATATTTTATGAAAATAAGTTAAATTAAAGGAATTAATTAAAAAAAGGAATAATTGAAATAAATAAAATAAGGAAAAGAAAGAAAATACAATACCTTGAGGGGTTTCTGTCCCCTTTTTGGAGGTGAATTGGAGTGGTTTGGCCATTTGTGTTCTGACCTCATCATGCATAAGTTGTTCTACTTTGGCCATTTGGCTTTTGGCTTTTGGCCATTTGCGTTTTGGCCTCAACGTTCCTTAATCTTCTCAGGATGTCTGTCTCGCCATGTATTGGTGTCATGCATAAGTTTTTCTACTTTGGCCATTTGGCTTTTGGCTTTTGGCAATTTGGCTTTTGGCCTCAACGTTCCTTAATGAACCTGGGATCCTGTCTAAATCTGCAGTTGAATCTCACGAACACATTAAATAAAATCATAAAATGCAAATAAAGCCAATATATGAAGAAATTTAATATGGCATGTATGAATGATTATACCCTTTTGATCATGGAGATCAAATCAATCTTACCCTTACTGGAAAATCAGTGGCCTGAATGCTTTTATGCCTTACTGGAAAATTAGGATCATGGAGATCAAGCCAGCCTTACCCTTACTGAAGAAGTAGTGAGGTGTTGGTTTGTAACTGTGATGGCTTGTTTGTAGTGAGAGAGGGATTTGTAATAAGGATTTCAAGGTTTTAGGGTTCTTGAAAGAGTTTGATATTCTAACAGTGTTGTGGCAAGGTTTTTTCTCTCTTTTCCTCCTCTTTCTCCTCTCTGGTTTGTGTGAAAAGAAGGTGATTATATAATGGAAATTAGGGTAAAGAAAATGGGCTTTGAATGTGCAATTGGACCTCCAATGTTCACTTGAGTTCGTCACTTTCCAGGCTAAATCGCAGGGACTTAAGTGCAATTTTTGAAGTTGAAATGTGAAGACAAAATGTAGCCGACATCGATAACTAACTCCTGTCCGAAAATCGGCTCAATCGGATAAACGGTGAATTAGTTATGAATTTTTGAAGTTTTAGCTCAGACAAACTTATTTTGGGCTCCAGTGTCGACTATGACACGTTCTTCAATAAAAAACTGGTATTGATCGGTGCATAATTTGGTCTCGACTTTTGAAGCAAAGTTGTAGATCTACGAGTCAGGGACCTTGTGTAAAAATATGAGCCCAATCCGATAAAAATTGACCGAGTTATGAATTTTCGAAGTTTCGGCCCAGATGAAATAATATTCAGCATTCAGGATTTTCGGCGTGTCACGCACTCTGAGCAAAAAATAAAGGCCTTTTGAATACCTTTTAAACTCAATACCTTCCGTGAAAATGTAGCCAACTCAATTTGTGAAATTTTGGCGCCAGAACCAGCTCGATACGATGAAAATCGACCAAGTTATGCTTTTTTGAACATGACGCAAATAAACTTATGTCACAAATTTTCTGCACGAAAATACTTGATAAATCCATATTTTTGAAGACCTTCTGATCGAAATTGGCTTCCAGCCGTGAGAGATGAAAACGTAGATAATGTCAAGACGGAATTTTGGCCACCGGAACGGGTTCAAAACGAGTCACGATCTTCAAGTTATGAATTTTTTAGCGCGTAAAAACTGCACTTTCAGCACACTTTTTCACCATATTTCTTCGAGAAAACTCACACATTCGGATACCTTCTTTAAAGAATTGACTCTTGAGCCGAACCTGAATTTGAGAATACGTTATCAGAGATATCTTGGTGAAAGAATACCTGAATATGACGCGCCAGGTTGGACTTGTGAATTTTTCTTGAAATGTTTTGAGAAATATGGGAGGGCAAATTTTGGGGTACAACAGTTGCCCCTGTTCAATCTTCTTAGACCTGAGGATGCAGATTGGCTGACGTGCCTTTCGTAATCCGAAGGTGAAGATGATTGAACACTAGAGTGCCCAGAAATTTGCGCTCACATAGTAGCAGTGTGATGATGGGAATGGGCTTATAGATGCCATTTGGAGATTGATGGATAGGATGATGGGCTTATAGATGCCATGCTGAGAGATGATGGATGGTGGATGGGCTTATAGATGCCATCTGGATGTTGATCGCGTAAGAGTTTCCTTAGCGAGAACTTGCGTACCTGCAAAAGAAAAAATGATTACCTGGCCTGTTACAGGAGATGGTCTTCAAACTCTTTGTATAGATGTGTCCTGACTGGTTACAGGAGCTGAATCTGGAGCTTCAAATGGTGATGAATGAACCAAGGATGGTTACTACCTCAACAGGAACGGTGAGAGAACCTTGGATGACTTTAACCTCAACAGAAATCGCTGAGCGAATCTGGGGATGATTACTACCTCCGCAGTATCGGGGAGAGAACCACAGGCGACTACAACCTCAACAGCAATCATTGAGAGAATCTTTGATAACTTCAACTTCAACAGCAATCGTTGAGCGAATCTTGGGATGATTACTACCTCCGCAGGATCGGGGAGAGAACCATAGGCGACTACAACCTCAATAGCAATCATTGAGAGAATCTTGGATAACTTCAACCTCAACAGCAATCGTTGAGAGAATCTTGGGATGATTACTACCTCCGCAGGATCGGGGAGAGAACCATAGGCGACTACAACCTCAATAGCAATCATTGAGAGAATCTTGGATAACTTCAACCTCAACAGCAATCGTTGAGAGAATCTTGGGATGATTACTACCTCCGCAGGATCGGGGAGAGAACCATAGGCGACTACAACCTCAATAGCAATCATTGAGAGAATCTTGGATAACTTCAACCTCAACAGCAATCGTTGAGAGAATCTTGGGATGATTACTACCTCCGCAGGATCGGGGAGAGAACCATAGGCGACTACAACCTCAATAGCAATCATTGAGAGAATCTTGGATAACTTCAACCTCAACAGCAATCGTTGAGAGAATCTTGGGATGATTACTACCTCCGCAGGATCGGGGAGAGAACCATAGGCGACTACAACCTCAATAGCAATCATTGAGAGAATCTTGGATAACTTCAACCTCAACAACAATCGTTGAGAGAATCTTGGATATCTTCTACTGAGTCTTCATCAGGAAAATCTGTTAGGGGTCGATTTAGATGGACTAGAGAAGGCCTTGGACTGGATAAGAAATAGAAAATCTTAGGGTCGATTAACTGAACCGGTCTAGGTCTTGAAATCTTCAACTGGAATAAGTGTCAGAACGTCGCCATGCCTGGGTCACATCCGAACCATATCTGGAAGGAAATCTGGAAGAAGTATCAGAACGTCGCCATATCTGGGTTACATCTGAACTATATCTAGAAGGAAATTTGGAAGAAGTATCAGAACGTCGCCATATCTGGTTCACATCTGAACTATATCTAGAAGGAAATCTGGAAGCAGTATCAGAATATCGCCATATCTGGTTCACATCTGAACTATATCTAGAAGGAAATCTGGAAGCAGTATCAGAACGTCGCCATATCTGGTTCACATCTGAACTATATCTAGAAGGAAATCTGGAAGCAGTATCAGAACGTCGCCATATCTGGTTCACATCTGAACTATATCTAGAAGGAAATCTGGAAGCAGTATCAGAACGTCGCCATATCCGGTTCACATCTGAACTATATCTAGAAGGAAATCTGGAAGCAGTATCAGAATGTTGCCATATCTGGTTCACATCTGAACTATATCTAGAAATAGTTGCGATAGTTGATAGTAATCATCTTTGTATTGACCTTTCCTGAAAGGTAAAGCATCAGTTGTATGCAAGATCATGATGCATGAACTGCATGATTTCAAAATGTCCTCAACATTAATGAGATTCGTGTAGTATGATGCATATGCATGCTATAATGTATGAAGATGTGATGTTTATGAACATATGTTTTCGTCTTTAGGAAAATAAATCCTTGACGAGTGCCGGGAAGTCACTCCTGGGCTGCTGTTGAAGAATAGATTTCTGCCTCCGCTGGGGATGATATTTGCAAGAATACCGGTAGGAGAAGATGACTCCATTGAGGAATGAACTTGGCGAATGGATTACTCTGCGGGGAGAGAAGTATTCTAACGATCTTGCTGGGAAACAATACTCTGTGGGGAGAGAAGTACTTTGCTGAAATGTTGATGGTAACTTCGCTGGGGATACCATTGTTGTGTTGGAAGTATTAATAGACTTCGCTGGGGATAAGAAGACTTTGTCGAGGACGATCTTTCCGTGGCTTTTGGCTGAGGATAACCCAGTTATATCCTGGTAGGGAAATAACTCTTTGAATAAAGCCAGGCGACGCGTTCGTGCTCTGCAAGGATAAGCTTCCAGAATCTACTGGGGATAAGCTTACTGCTTGGGGAGGTGGATTCCAACTTTTCCTGGGGAAACTGGATTGGACTCTCCTGGGGAAGTCTTGAATTGTAACGGGGAAGTAACTCCACTGAATGCTTGATGTACCGCCGGGGAACAATCTTTAGACCAAGACTGCCGGGGATGCTTGTTAAGAATATCTGTATCTCGTGCTGGGGAATGTTGAGATCTGCGGGGGATACCCAACTTCCTTAAGGTTGATAATAGCTTCACTTGAGGAGAGTGTACTGACTTGCTGGCTCACTCTCTAGGAAACTGGGATGTACTGGTTATGTTCTTCAGCTGAACCTACCTTGGTACCTTGGTGGATAGAGCCAATAGATTGCTTAGACCACTCATTATTGCCCCTGTTTCTGAGGTGGGAGTATAAGACCTGTGAGGTGCTGATAGTTGTTGATGGACCCACCTTCTTCTGGTAGGCAGGTGACAAGATAACAGGACATAGTCGTACGCTTTGATCCCTAATTTTTTCCTGGACCGCCTTTTCGGGTTTTCAGTCCACCGGGATACCCATTTTTGCCCAAGCCGCCTTTTCAGGTTTTCGACTTGTCGGGTGTACAGATTTTTTCATTTCATCCCTTCATTTTGCCCGAACCCTTTTGGTTCGCCGGGAAGCCCTTATTTTTGCCTAGGTGTGTCAACCTAGCGGGTCTTTGATTATGCGTAGTATTTTTCGACTATGTCCGTTCTCAGAAAGTAGGGAGTTGCCCCTGTTAGAAGTGTGTTGTCATGCCACCAGAAGGTGTTTGATCAGGCGAGATTCGTTATTAGAATGCCCCAAGTGACTCAGGTGGAGGTTTGCCCCAGGCTATTTGGCCTTTGAGAGATTCTCCGAATCTTGACTGAACTGCCCCAGATGACGGACCATGATCATGCCATGCCCCTTGATTGGAAGTGCTTCTGTTCATTAGGCATTCATCGTGCGAATTTCTCTGCTGTTCAAACAAAAAGTCATATGCAAACAAGGTTATGTTAAAAATGCAACGCTTATGTCTGTCTTGAAGATTTTGAAAATGCATTCTTTTTTCATAAAACAAGTGATTGTTTGTAAACGTGATGTCAACTTCGTATTTTAACGTAAGCCTTAAGGAGTCATGATACCCTTTGTACAGTATGCTTTCGAACTAACCCGTGCTTCAGCTAGGACTTTTAAGGGTTATAGCGTGGCCTGGTTCACGGTTTAAGAAACAAAGGATAAAGGCTCAAATTATTTGTACCCACCCGCTCTTCGTGATGTTCTTCGAACCTAAACTCAGTTGATCGTGCGTTAGACCTTGTTCGAGTCTTTTGCTCTAATATACCAGTGATGGTTCAGATATTGATGATTTATTCTGAATAGGCAGTCATTTTTTGTTGAGGGTTTGTAGGACCTCTTTCTTTTTTTGATTTGTGTTATCTCTGTTTTTTTTTTCCTGAACTGTTTCCCTTTTTTGGAATTACAGTCAGCGGGATGCCCCAGTTTTGTAAGTCTCCTTCATAGGGTTTGACTTAATGGGTTTTTACTTTGAGAAGTAATGACTGCCTGTCTGTATGATTGTGTGGAACCATCATCGTCTTTCTTTGTTTTATAAGGACCTCTTTGGTGCCATTTGTTATGCACTTGGATCAACTGAGAGAACTACCCTGCCCCCGGTTATGATTAAGGGTTTTAAATTTCGAAAAGAAAAAAACTCCTACTTCTTTGGCTCAGAGGGGTTGACGAGGGATTATCTTCCTTATAACTCCAGTGTTTAGGAATTGAAACAATGCTTGTACCTCATCAGCGGGGTCTGTTCAAAAGCATACTGTAAAGATCGTGGTATCGTTTTCGTCATCCTCCCTCAAGAGGCTTAGAATTATTAATCAAGAGTTGGTCACCACAGAAAAAATGAAAAGAATTTTGAATATAATGAAAACAATTGTATTAATTCCCAAAACAGACATATGCGATGCTTTAATAGAATAAAAGAGTTTGCTATGACATTAATTGTTTGTATGAGCAAAGAAAAATACAACTCAGAAATTCAAATAAACAAAAGGCCTTCAATGATTGGGCAACGGAGCAGTGATTATGTTCGGAGTCTCAGGTACTTCAAATTGAATCTCTCCGGCGTCGATCATGTCTTGAATCTTGTTCTTGAGAGGCCAGCAGTTGTCCGTAGTATGCCCCGGGCTATCAGAGTGGTAGGCACACCTCTCATTAGGATGGTAGTTCGGAGCAAAAGTGTTCGGATTCCGAAGAGGAGCCTTTAAGGTGATCAGCCCTGCCTTCAACATTTGTTGTAGTGCTTGATCCAGTGACATGTTGATCTTGGTGAATTGTCTTTTCTCCTTGCGCTGCTGCCCCTGTCCTTATTGAGCAGGTATAGGATTGGAGATCTGGGTTGCCCCTACCTCATGACGGCTCTTTTTACCGTGCACAACATTGGACTCTTTCTTTCCATGATGAGGCCTTTTATCAGAAGGTGCAGCCTCTTGAATCTTCCCAGACCTGATGCCAGCTTCTATTCGCTCTCCAGTCAAGATAAGATCTGTGAATCCAGCAGACGAATTCCCAATCAGATGGTTGTAGAATGGACCAGACAGGGTCCCCAAGAACATGTCCACAAGTTCACGGTCAGTCAGCGGTGGTTGTACCCTACCGGCCAGGTCTCTCCATTTCTGCGCATATTCTTTAAAACCTTCTCCCGATCCTAACGACATACCCTGGAGTTGGGTACGCGTAGGAGCGAGGTCGGCATTATACTGATACTGCTTGTAAAAAGCAGTAGCCAACTCCTCCCAGTTACGAACCTTGGTTCCATCCAGCTGATAGAACCATTCGAGATGAGTCCCTGAAAGACTCTCCTGGAAGAAGTGGATCCACAGGTTCTTGTCCACAGTATACGGTTGAATCTTCCGCACATAAGACCTGAGATGCAGCCTGGGACAGGATGCCCCATCGTACTTAGCAAAAGAGGGTGCTTTGAATTTGTGTGGGATCACCACACCAGAAGTTAGACCCAAATCTCCGAAATCCAAACCAGGTACTTGTTGGATCTCCATAGCATTCAGACGGTCTTCCAACTGTTTGTACTTGTCTTCAGTAGGAGGGTATTGTTCGTCGTTGAAATCTGTCTCGTTGTCGGAGACCACTGGACTGGGAACCCTTTCCTCCTGATGACTGCCTTCCCCAACAGATGGAGTAGTCCTCTCAGTTTCAATCTGCAGTGTATTCCCAGATCTGCGCCTAGGGTTGAACAGTACAATCCTCTTCTTCTTCTTTTTCAAGAGCAGGGTCTTCAGATCTTGTTGCCCCTGGGCCAAATTCATGATCAGCTCTTGGAACTGGGCATTCTGAGCCTGGAGGGCCTTGATAGTCTGCTCAGTGGATGATTCAGGATTCATGACGATCGGCTGAAATAAACAGCGAAGAAGGTAAGAGACCTGTCAAAAGGGTACCTGTAATGCAATGATATGCATGATATGCATGCAATGTTTTCAAGGACCTCGCGGGGTAAACAAGAAGATTGTTAGAATTGGAAACCGGTAGCTTGATTGAAGGAACTTCATGTTGTTGAGAGTCCTTCGTCAAGGGTCAAAGGCTCACCATATCCAGTGGGTCATAGCCCCTGACAACCTTGGCTAGAGGAAAATAAATCCTCTTTGCCTCTTGTTGGGATAGTTGATTCACCATGACCTGCATCACAAGCCCTTGAGATCCTTGAAATGGGTTAGGATGTATGCAGGATGCATGCAATGATATGATGTCATGTTATGCATGGGGTAATGTAGGTGAACCCTGTTGTGAGCCCTGATTAAGGACTGTAATCAAAACCTGCAAGAAGCTTAGTACATTCTGTTATGAGTCCCAATTAAGGACCATAAACAAAACCTGCAAGTAGTTCATGTGTCAGGTAACAAGCATGCAAGTAGTCAAGTACGAAGGCACACAAGTCACACAAGAGAAACCCTTAGAGTTTAGGCCAGCATGGGGTCTGGGTATTACCCTCTTGAAGTTGGTGGGTTCAACCTGTCCTATTAGAAGTAACCGGGTTCTAAGGGTCCCAATATCACCGGATTGCTTTCATTGTTCATCGTTTCGATTTAGCCACTGAACTGGCGACCGAAATATTCCAGGAAAGCAACCCTCAATTGAGTGTAGTATCGAGTATCAACCAACCTCGGACTGCACCAAAGTCAGTTATCTCACTACCCTAAAGAGGCCAAGATAGTTCAATTAAGGTTCCTAAGGTCTGTTGATGCTTCATGATACCACGCGGAGGCCCCGTACTCTCCTTGACTGAACTCAAGGGTTACCGGTACACACCAAAGTGCCACATCAACGTAGCATACTGTTTCAACCATGTCGGTATACCTCGCACAGTTCCCTCACAGCCTTGTTGCTACTTTCTAAGAAGGTATCCCCAGATCCGGGTTAGGATCTATAGAACTTCCAAGACAGTCCCACAAATTAAAGCAAGCAAAGAAATCAATTGAAAACACAGTTATGACCTATCCCTAAGGTACACCTCACTTTAAGTTTTAAGTCCCCAACAGAGTCGCCAGTTCTGTGATCGGTGGATCTGGAACTGACTGTTTAACGCTGGTTCGCGAAATGTCGCGGAAGCAAGAGTCGCCACCGTCTTTTATTTTCTCCAAATGGAAAGGACAAAAGCATAGAATAATTCCTTAAAGAGATTGCTCTCGGTTCGGGAGGTAGGTTATAGAAAGGGAAGGTGTTAGCACCCTTTCTATCCATGGTTATCCATGGGCTCTTAGATACTTGCTCATTTGTGTTTTCAAAAATGGTTTGTTTGCTTTTCAACTGTGGGTTTTAAAAAGTTTCTTTGAAAATTCCAGTTCGACTCTTGTATCGGTCCTCAAGAGTGTTTGAAAAATTGCTTTCGAAAGCTTTTTGAAAAGGTGTCGGTGTGAAAAGTATTTTTGAATTTGTTTTGAAATTAGAGCAAGTATCTAGAGTCGTCTACCTACCCTAAGGAATTCGTCTGTGTAAATGTCCTTTAAAGTAGTGCCATCCCACCATTGAGAGGTAGGTAGCACCACCGTTGGAGGTATTCGGGTCAATTCAAGGTTCGGGACATGGTGATCACCAGAGCAATGGGAAGACACCTTAGAAGCTACCCTCATGCCAGGTTCCCAGATCATGAGGACTTACTAAGACATCCTCTACTCGACGATCACCTTTCGAGGCAAGGCAACAGTGAGGCGTACCCTAGGGGTGGTGTGTGATTTTGTGTCAGATTCATTTATTTTTGTCTTGTCTATGTCATAGGTGATCTATGCGTTTGTTTTTATTTTTTTGTCATTCATTCTTGCATGCATTTATTTAACAGTTAAAAAAGATGCGGAAATTGAAAGTTCTAAACTATTACAAAGGCGCGGGTCCATATCGCCAAAATTAAAATCCAGGACCCGATTTGACGGAAAGTAAATAAAGAAATAAAATAAAGTGCGAGAAATTAAGTTTACAAGGCTTTGGGAGAATTACATAAATATTTAAAAGAAGGAAATAAATAAAAATGCGCGAATAGGAATTAAAATTGGAAACGAGGGCGTTGGACCCTTTTTAATGAAATTAAATTAAATGATTAAACTAATGAAATTAAAGAGAAAAAAGAAATTATTATTTTTTTTTTTTGAGTTTTTGGTATTTATGTTTTTTATGTATTTTTATGAGAAAGATTAAATGAAATTAAAATATTAACCCTAATTCTAATTTTTTTTATTTATTAAGAAAAACATGTTAAAATTAAACCTAAAATTAATCTAATTATTTACATGCAATTTTGATTTATAAAAATAAATAATTAATTATTAGTGAAATTTATTTACAAAAAATATTAATTAAATAAATATATTTTTATTTTTATGACTTTTCTGTTTTTTACTATTTTTTATATTTTATGAAAATAAGTTAAATTAAAGGAATTAATTAAAAAAATGAATAATTGAAATAAATAAAATAAGGAAAAGAAAGAAAATACAATACCTTGGGGGTTTCTGTCCCCTTTTTGGAGGTGAATTGGAGTGGTTTGGCCATTTGTGTTCTGGCCTCATCATGCATAAGTTGTTCTACTTTGGCCATTTGGCTTTTGGCTTTTGGCCATTTGCGTTTTGGCCTCAACGTTCCTTAATCTTCTCAGGATGTCTGTCTCGCCATGTATTGGTGTCATGCATAAGTTTTTCTACTTTGGCCATTTGGCTTTTGGCTTTTGGCCATTTGGCTTTTGGCTTTTGGCCATTTGGCTTTTGGCCTCAACGTTCCTTAATGAACCTGGGATCCTGTCTAAATCTGCAGTTGAATCTCACGAACACATTAAATAAAATCATAAAATGCAAATAAAGCCAATATATGAAGAAATTTAATATGGCATGTATGAATGATTATACCCTTTTGATCATGGAGATCAAATCAATCTTACCCTTACTGGAAAATCAGTGGCCTGAATGCTTTTATGCCTTACTGGAAAATTAGGATCATGGAGATCAAGTCAGCCTTACCCTTACTGAAGAAGTAGTGAGGTGTTGGTTTGTAACTTTGATGGCTTGTTTGTAGTGAGAGAGAGATTTGTAATAAGGATTTCAAGGTTTTAGGGTTCTTGAAAGAGTTTGATATTCTAACAGTGTTGTGGCAAGGTTTTTTCTCTCTTTTCCTCCTCTTTCTCCTCTCTGGTTTGTGTGAAAAGAAGGTGATTATATAATGGAAATTAGGGTAAAGAAAATGGGCTTTGAATGTGCAATTGGGCCTCCAATGTTCACTTGAGTTCGTTACTTTCCAGGCTAAATCGCAGGGACTTAAGTGCAATTTTTGAAGTTGAAATGTGAAGACAAAATGTAGCCGACATCGATAACTAACTCCTGTCCGAAAATCGGCTCAATCGGATAAACGGTGAATTAGTTATGAATTTTTGAAGTTTCAGCTCAGACAAACTTATTTTGGGCTCCAGTGTCGACTATGACACGTTCTTCAATAAAAAACTGGTATTGATCGGTGCATAATTTGGTCTCGACTTTTGAAGCAAAGTTGTAGATCTACGAGTCAGGGACCTTGTGTAAAAATATGAGCCCAATCCGATAAAAATTGACCGAGTTATGAATTTTCGAAGTTTCGGCCCAGATGAAATATTATTCAGCATTCAGGATTTTCGGCGTGTCACGCACTCTGAGCAAAAAATGAAGGCCTTTTGAATACCTTTTAAACTCAATACCTTCCGTGAAAATGTAGCCAACTCAATTTGTGAAATTTTGGCGCCAGAACCAGCTCGATACGATGAAAATCGACCAAGTTATGATTTTTTGAACATGACGCAAATAAACTTCTGTCACAAATTTTCTGCACGAAAATACTTGATAAATCCATATTTTTGAAGACCTTCTGATCGAAATTGGCTTCCAGCCATGAGAGATGAAAACGTAGATAATGTCAAGACGGAATTTTGGCCACCGGAACGGGTTCAAAACGAGTCACGATCTTCAAGTTATGAATTTTTTAGCGCGTAAAAACTGCACTTTCAGCACACTTTTTCACCATATTTCTTCGAGAAAACTCACACATTCGGATACCTTCTTTAAAGAATTGACTCTTGAGCCGAACCTGAATTTGAGAATACGTTATCAGAGATATCTTGGTGAAAGAATACCTGAATATGACGCGCCAGGTTGGACTTGTGAATTTTTCTTGAAATGTTTTGAGAAACATGGGAGGGCAAATTTTGGGGTACAACATCAGCCAAAAAGGAATTAAAGTTGATCCTCATAAAGTCAAAGAAATTCAAGAAATGTCGGCACAATGAACTGAAATGAAAGTTAGAGGCTTCCTTGGGCGTTTCAATTACATTTCCAGATTTATTTCCCATATGACTGCAACGTGTGAACCGATCTTTAAGTTGTTAAAGAAATATCAAGGTTGTGTGTGGACAGATGATTGCCAAAGGGAATTTGAAAGTATTAAAGAGTATTTGCATGAACCTCCTATCTTGCTCCCTCATGTTGAAGGAAGACCATTGATCATGTATCTGACAATGTTAGATAATTCTATGGGTTGTATTTTGGGACAAAAAGATGAAACAGTGAAGAAGGAATATGCCATTTATTATCTTATCAAGAAGTTTACTGACTGCGAGTCGTGGTATTATATGCTGGAAAAAACATGTTGTGCTCTGGCCTGGGCGGCAAAGCGGTTGCGGCAATATACGTTAAATCATACTACTTGGTTGATTTCCAAAGTGGATCCAATTAAGTATATTTTTGAAAAGCCTACTCTTACTGGAAGAATTGCCTGTTGGTAGATGCTGTTGTCTAAATACAATATTGAATACCGTATTCAGAAGGCTATAAAAAGTAGTGTATTGGCAGATTATCTTGCTCACCAACTGGTTGATGGTTATTAGTCTGTTAAATATGATTCCCCTAATAAGGATGTTATGTTTATGAAAGTAAAAGATTATGATGAACCGTTGCCCGAGGAAGGTCCTGATCCTTAATCTTGTTGGGCCTGGTGTTTGATGGAGCTGTAAATGCTTATGCGAAAGGAATTGGTGTTGTGATTATCACTCCCCATGGATCGCATATCCCATTTACTGCAAGGTTGGCATTTGATTGCACCAATAACATGGTAGAGTATGAAGCTTGTATCTATGGGTCTCGAGGAGGCTATTAATCTCAGAATTAAAATTCTAGATGTATATGGCGATTCAGCTTTGGTAGTAAATCAGATTAAAGGATAATGGGATACTCGTCACCCTGGCTTGATTCCTTACAAATACTATGCTAGAAGATTATTACCTTTCTTTAATAAAGTTGAATTCCATCATATTCCCAGAGATGAAAATCAGATGGCATATGCTTTAGCCACTCTGGCTTCTATGTATCAAGTAAATACTTGGAACTGTGTACCTTGTATCACAGTTCGACGTATGGATAAACTAGCTCATGTGTTTGCAACAGAGGAAACGTCTGGCAAAAAACCTTGGTATTATGATATCAAGCATTTTCTCCATACTCAAGAATACCTGTTTAGTGCGTCAAACAAAGATAGAAAGACATTGAGAAGGTTGGCAGGCAGCTTCTTCCTTAATGAAGATGTGCTATACAAAAGAAATTATGACATGGTCTTGCTCATATGCATGGATAGACACGAAGCAGACATGTTGATGCATGAAATCCATGAAGGCTCCTTTGGAACTCATGCCAATGGAGATATGATGGAAAAGAAGATGCTTAAGCCAGGTTACTATTGGCTGACAATGGATCTGACTGTTACAAATTTGCAAAGAAGTGCCATAAATTTCAGATTTATGCTGACAAAATTCATGTGCCTCTGACGCTTCTCAATGTTATTTCTTCCCCATTTCCTTTCTCTATGTGGGGTATTGACATGATTGGAATGATTGAACCTAAGGCATCAAGTGGACATCGTTTCATCTTGGTGGTAAATTGACTACTTCACCAAATGGGTAGAAGAAACTTTATATGTTAATGTTACTAAGCAGGTGGTAGTGCGCTTTATCAAGAACAATCTTATATGTCGATATTGTGTGCCAAGCAGGATTATCACTGACAACGGCTCGAATCTGAATAACAAGATGATGGCAGAACTTTGTGAAGAATTCAAGATTTTCCATCACAATTCATCTCCTTACAGGCCAAAGATGAATGGGGTTGTTGAAGCTGCTAATAAAAACATCAAGAAGATCATCCAGAAGATGGTTGTTACCTATAAATACTGGCACAAGATGCTCCCTTTTGCTTTGCATGGGTACCGTACATTTGTCCGCACTTCAACAGGGGAAACCCCGTTCTCTCTTGTGTATGGTATGTAAGCATTTCTCTCCATCGAGGTTGAGATTCCCTCTTTATGTGTGATAATGGAAACCAAATTGTCAGAGGCTGAATGGGTCCAGAATAGGTTTGACCAATTGAGTTTAATTGAAGAAAAGAGAATGACAGCTTTGTGTCATGGTCAGTTATATCAGAAGATAATGAAAGAAGCTTTTGATAAGTAGGTCAAGCCTCGTGAATTCAGGGAAGGCAACCTCATGCTCAGGAAGATCATGTCTTTTAACGCTGGTTCTAGGGGCAAGTGGACTCCCAATTTTGAAGGCCCATATGTTGTCAAGAAAGCCTTCTCTGGTGGTGCATTGATTCTTGAAACTATGGATGGCGAGGAGTTCCCACGTCCTATAAATGCTGATGCATTCAAGAAATACTTTGCCTAAAGAAATAAAAGAATAGCTCGCTAAGTTGAAAACCTGAAAGGGTGACTTAGGCAAAAAAGAGCGTCTCGGTAGGCTGAAAACCCGAAAGGGTGGTCTAGGCAAAAATAAGAGACATAAATAGAATAAATTATTCCCGCTAGGTTGAAAACCTGCAAGGGAAACCTAGGCAAAAGTTAGGGATTTCTTTGCAAGTAACTACATCAGACAAGACTTGATCATTGAAGAAACAATCTTCTTGGACTCTCACTTCAACATAAGTCGCTGCTCAGGAACTCAAAGTTGTTAGGAAGAATAGTGGTCATTTTATTTCAATGTATCTTTTCCAATATATTACCATTTTCCAAACTTTGTAATCATCTATGGAGTCTCGCCATTTGTAGACTACCATTCTATTAATAAAGTTTGAGCTTTTATCCAATTCTTTGCAATTCTTATTTTATTCTTCTTACAAAGACTTCATTTATTATTGATAGTAATTTTCAAAACAAAAAGATTAAATAACAAAATTGTTTTTTTTTGAAAAGAACTTACAAATTACTTTTTACTTTAGATTTTGTGACTCAAGAAAAACAAAAATGGTGATTCCAAGGATGGACGAACTCTGAAGTTTTAAAAGTATGTATTCCCCAGGAAGGTTCTCCCAGGTCACTTTTGCTGGTATACGTATGATCTTCTTGTGTTTCTCAGATAGTTGGAGAAGATACCAATTTATGTATGGTGAAGTGTTGGGTTTGTGATCCCATTTTCCCCAGTCAAGTCTTGGTTCATTTTGATTTCAGGTTTGCATGGTCAGAGGCCTCTATCCCAGATTCCCCGGTGAGGCCTTCACTCATTTGACGGAAGTTCTTTCTCCCTTTATATGCTGAGGTAGAATCATTTTCAAAACATCGCCCTTTGTAGTATTGGCATTATTGTTGTTATTTGTTGTACGTGCAACTAGACAAGGGCAATATCTTTTCTAAGAGGTGTTGAAGCAGTTGTCAACTTTATGGGTTTTCTCCTACCAAGTTATTTTTTGTACGTGCAACTAGACAAGGGCAATATCTTTTCTAAGAGGTGTTGAAGCAGTTGTCAACTTTATGGGTTTGATTTAAAATCCCTATAATTTTTATTTCTTGTGGTTTTGTTTGACTTCTTAAATCCCCAACTAAAGATGAGATAATGTTTCTCCCTGAAAGTTGTTATCCCCATGTGATTTCATAATTTCCCGCCAAAGAGGTCTGTGTAATCTTTACTCGTGGTATTGAAAAATATATTTTGGGCTCCCCTCAATGAGGTGGTGTTTCTCTCCCTAATTAAGTTAGCACGAGATCCCCAATTGATATCTCAATGACGCAGCTTTCATTTTCCCTAATGAAGTCAGTATTGTAATCTCCAGTGGAAGCACAAAAGTTGAGGCATTTTTCCCCATTGAAATTTGTATGATAATCCCCAGTGAAGCATGAAGGAGGATGTTATATCCTTGTATATGTCTAAATTCACTGTTTTAAATTGATTATTTTCGGATTATGTTTCTTCCCAGTGAAGTTAAGTCGTAAAGTAAGACTTTGTTTCCTCAGTTGTTGCTTACTTTCTTATGAAATTTTCACCATGGATGTGGTTTAGCCGAGTGTTAACGTTACCCAAGCTTGTTTTGTCTGGTTATTCTCAGTGCTGTATGTTTTTTTTGTTAGCATTTACATGTTAACATTCATACATTCATACATAAGTCATGCACAGCCTAATTTAAAATTCATTTCTCATCTGCATTCTTTAATATTTTGTTGGCATATTGCCCTATTTTGCAGAGTTATGTTACCCTCTCTCCAATAGAGTGTCAACCTTAAGCAGAAAGTGTATGTTCTTTTAATTTCCCCACTGAGCTATCCCTCATGGAAGAATTTTGCTTCAGCCTTCCTATTCAAATCATTATCTGGATGGAACGTGTTTCCCTTTTGAGTTTATTTCTCATCAGGTGCTATCTTGGTTGACTGTTTCATTTCATTTTATTTCTTGTTTGAATTTATGGTCCCCGACAACATTGTTATTCTTATTTCTGCAGGCTTTGAGCCCTGTCTTGAGAATGTGCATTTATTTTGCATGTGAAGACTTTACCTCCTCAGCAGGACTATACTGGCACTTCCCTATAGAAGCCAAGATTCATTTCCCAGCAACATTGTCGCACTTCCTTCTCATAATAACAAGTGGCATGTCTCTTTATTTGAGCAACCTATACTTCCCCAGAGAAGTCATATTTCTTTTCCTAGAGGTTTTATTATAACAGCAGATGGCAAGTCTCTTTATTTGAGCAACATGCAATTCCCTTGTAAATCTGTTAGTTCCCTGAGATTTTGTTACTCCAATGAATGGTAGTCTCGTCATTATGGGAGATAGTTCTTTATTGATATTTTGTACTCCAATGAATTGTAGTCTCGTCATTATGGGACATAGTTTGTTGTTGAGATTTTGTTACTCTGATGAATGGTAGTCTCGTCATTATGGGAGATAGTTCGTTGTTGAGATTTTTTTACTCTAATGAATGGTAGTCTCGTCATTATGGGAGATAGTTTATTGTTGAGATTTTATACTCCAATGAATGGTAGTCTCTCCATTATGGAAGATAGTTCATTGTTGAGATTTTGTTACTCCGATAAATGGTAGTTTCGTCATTATGGGAGATAGTTCATTGTTGAGATTTTGTACTCCGATGAATGGTAGTCTCGTCATTATGGGAGATAGTTCATTGTTGAGATTTTGTACTCCGATGAATGGTAGTCTCGTCATTATGGGAGATAGTTTATTGTTGATATTTTGTACTCTGATGAATGGTAGTCTCTTCATTATGGGAGATAGTTTGCTGTTGATATTTTGTACTCCGATGAACGGTAGTCTCGGTATTATGGGAGATAGTTCGTTGTTGAGATTTGTTACTCCAATGAATGGTAGTCTCATCATTATGGGAAATAGTTCTTCGTTGAGATTCACTTTGCTCTGAAGAGTTTGTTTGTTTCCAGTCATAAGTACTGATGCTAGTCATTTGTGGCTTACCCTAATATTGATGTTTGCTGGTATTATCCTACCACTTATTTCCCCCTGTGGCTCGACGTTACTTTTTTTTCTATCTTCTTAGTGAGTGGATAGTTTGCAGTTATCTGTCGATCACTATTATCCTTTATTTTCTCTTCTCAATGTTTGAGTTGATGTTACTTTGTATCCTCCTTGAGCTTTACCCCAATAGAATCGAGTCTTCTACTCACTAGTGATTCATTTTCCTAGTCTAATTTTCTTTTGATCTTTTATTTTCTGTTTCCCAGTGGTGTCCTGTGTTACCTTTGGATTCGTTTGTTTGCATGCGCAATCATATGCATTGCATGGTATCTTAGGGCCAAAAATAGGGTTTGTTTTATATTTAAGTATCTTCAATCGCGTTGACATGAGATTTTACCTTTTGTATCTCCGGATAGAAGACACTTAAGTAAGGGCAACAATTGTACCCCAATTTTTGCCCCTAAGATTCCTCTTTCATTTTATATCAATTCAATCATATCAAGATCACAGTAGGGTTTGGCTCTTCTCCCTACCTATAGGCTCATGAGGAATCACCAAGCATCTTGATTTGTATATTGTGATTATATTTGTTTTGTATTGATTAACTTTTAACTAACAAATACAATGAATGTTTTCTCTAATTGATGATATTATAGGTAAGGGCACAACACATTTCATCAGTTTGATCTATAGGTTCATGAGTTTATTTCCATGCATTTTTCAACAAAGTTTCATTAATATTCAAGCTTATTAATTGAATATACTTTAAAGTAATGTCATGACAAGGTCTACTATGATTTATCATGCCTCAATTTGTCAAAGAAGATCAAATGATGTAAGAGTTGGTTGAAGAAGTTTGACCTAATTGGACAAGTTCTTGATTTCTTGGTCGCAAGTGCATAACTCTCTCAATTCTTAATTTTTGGAGTTGGTTTTTGTTGATATGGGTTCTTATTGTCATCCAAAACAACTTTTATTCACACGACAAGAGTTATTATGCAAGGAAGATTGTCAAAATTGGAAGGGGTTTCCAAGCCATTTTGGTGCTCTAAGAGCTAGGGTTTTAAACTTCTAAGGGCTATATATTTCTTATATTTTGGTATTTTTGAGTGATTATAAAGACATGCTTATCTTTAAAGAGTTATCAACCAATCACTTCAAAAGTTTCAAGAGAATTTCATGTGGAAGATGCCTAATGATGGAGAAAATTACATGTCCCCTAGATAGGCCATAAAATTCCTTTATGTGACTTCAAAAGATCATAACTTGGTCAATTTTTATCTCCTTGATCCCATTATTTTTCCACAACAATCTTAAGGATGTGAAACTAAACTCTTCTTTTATGTGAAAAGCTTGAAAGTGGATGGAAGATGCGCTAAGAATGCAAAAGATTATAGGTCATCTGATGAATTTTCACCAACTTCACAAAGGCATAACTTTCTCAATGCTTGGAGTTTTTAAGTGGTTAAAATATCAAAATGTCATTTAAGAGATCTACTTCATGCCATCTTTTTTTGTTAAAAGCAAATTTTGAGTGGAAGGCCATGTTTGGATGCAAAACATTATAGATCATTTTTGAAGAAAAACTTAAAATTTTTCTAAGTACAAAAAGTCAACATCTCTTTCTCAACTTTGACTCATCACTACTTTTAGCTCAAGCATCCATTTGATCTCATTCTTTGCATATTGTAAAGACTGTAACCTTATCTTTC
Organism: Vicia faba; assembly: GCA_948472305.1. Classification (NCBI taxonomy): domain Eukaryota; kingdom Viridiplantae; phylum Streptophyta; class Magnoliopsida; order Fabales; family Fabaceae; genus Vicia; species Vicia faba. Next base: position 1,189,558,561 of record OX451736.1, read on the forward strand.
AAATGCTTCAAGAATCATGCCCTAAGACCCCTTGAGCTACGAACACCATGGATTCAAAGTTGGTACCTTGAAACTGAAGTTTCCTCCAAAGTCAGAATTTGAAATCAATAATCAAACTTCTAATCACCAAATTGTTGCGCGTTTATACTTCTAATCATGTTTAACAATCTTCCAGAAGTGGTTAGCACCTTGAAACGCAAGAGTTAGCTGAATGTTGTACCCCAAAATTTTCCCTCCAAATTTTCATTCAAGATATTCTTCTAGGGTTTCTCAAATGCTCAAGATGGCTCATAATCGATCAGGCAAATTCTCCTCCTAGGCATTGAGTCCATGACTAGGGTTTGGTATTTCTTAAGCGAAATTGAGTTTCCAAGGTTTCAAGTGGTCTTCATGGTCCTTCATGTATTATCAAATATGCTCATGTCAAGTTTCACATTTTGGATCGCAAGTTTGCTCAGTCAATGGTTCAGATGAATGAAAATGAACTGCATTGACCCAAAAATTGACCTTTGTAAGATCAAGTTCAAACGATTGTAACTTCTTCATTATTCGATATTTTTGAGTGGTTCTTTTTACGTATGACTCTCCTTGACGATATCTCCAATTTCTCTTTACAAGTCAAGAGATGATTACATGTGGAAGATCATCAGACAATTCAAATACTTTAGAGGTCATTTTGCAAATTTGACCTAATCACAAGAAACTCTTGTCCAATTTTCGAGGTTCGTAACTTTTTCAATTCTCAACGTCCTGAGGCGATTCTTTTTGCGAAGTATCACGAATAGCGTTGTCTATGAGATTACTTCAAAGATTGAGGTCAAATTAAGCTTGGTTCAATTTATGTCACAGATGTTTCTCAAAGGATGTTTGATTCTTATGTTGAGATAATTCATGAAACTAGAGTTCTAGTTCAATTATTCATTGATTGCTTGTCGCTTAATTCAAGTCATTTGCAAGTGAACATTAGCGATCATTGGATTAAGGTGGATTGTTGATTAAATCTCTTAAAGGCCCGATTTGTATTATTGGCTCGTATGGCAAGTTATCGCGAATTAATGGTGTGGGTTTTAAAGAGGAAGATTTGAGAAACAATTCGAATAATTCTTTTGTGATTTCAAATCAGTTCAAGTGTGCGAGGCGCAATTCATTCATATGAATTTGCTTTTGGATTCAAGATATACAAAAGAACTAATTTCTCATGATGCAAATTTGCTTAATTTTGAAAATCAATTCATGAAATTTATTTGGATCTCTAATACAACTGCAAGATTGAAGTCTTAAGGCTTTCATTATAGTTCATTCATCATTCAACAAATACATTTAAGTACCAATCAATTATTTTCCAAATTCAAGTGGAAATTTCAATTTTAAATCAAGATTCAAGAATTGTTTGATTTCCATACAACAAATTCATCATTCATAAAATTCATTCAAGTTTTGTGTTCAAGTTATATTTTTGGGACAATTTACAAAAGGGATTATAATGCGAAATACGAACTACAATTGTTTTGTTTACAAAAAAAAGAAATGATGTTTCTCATTCAAGTCTCTTTGCTTCATCTTCAATAAATTTATCCATTCCTTTCTAGCCATGGCCTTTTCATCTTTCAACCTCGTTTTGACCGTCCAATCCTCGTGTTCATGAAATAAGAAAAAGAGAAAAGTTAGCAAACAATCAACATATGAAAAAATTCCAAACAAGAATTAATTGTTAAAAGAAATGCGCATTTCATCATTAGGGTTGGCATTTGGAATCAAAAATTTAAAAAAAGGTTTTTGTTTTCAATCATAAGCCATTTCCTCCTATTTTGCAAATCACAAAAACTTGGATTTCGGTTCACAAAAGGAAAAGAGGTTTGCAAATGTTTTTCTTACTACAAAAGCAAAGTCAGAATTGACAAACATACAGGCAGGCCAGCAGGAAGTAGCTGCAAGAAAATACAAACAGCAACCCAAAACAAATATACACAAGGCAGGTTAGTAACCGCATAAAAACAGCAAAACATCAAGTGCAAGCAACACATAACACAGCAAGCGCAAGCAACAGATAACACGGCAGCAGTAACGGCTGTAAGTTAGCAGCAGGCTGCTAAAATAACAAAAATGGGCAGACCTGTAACAAAACAATGCAGCAAAACTGCAACGCAGCAGGCTAAGCAAGGCAACATGTGCAAATATAATGACAAGCCAAGGCAACAACAATTCATGAAAAATGGAAAGCTATCAAATAGCTCAAACCCTATGCCTCATCATTTTCCTAAAAAGTACAAACCCTTCAGAAATTGTGTAAAAAAGCAAAATGACTTTGCATCATGGAAAGATAAAGAGGAAAAGAGACAGGTTTAAAGAGATAACACCTAACCTAAAACATCCCATAACAACCTGCTATGTTGCACCACAAACTTGTCACAAAACCTGCATTCTGCCCTGTATATAACAATCTAAACCTGCCCCTAACTTGCACAAAAATAGTAAAAAAAGAGCTATACAAGAAAGCATTGAGATTTCGAACTTAGAACTTTCTGAGTATGTGATTTTTGCTAAAAGTGTATTGTCTGATTTGGAATCGTTAATTTATTGAGACATTATGACTATGAGTTGAGAAGAGGCCGAAGGTTTTGAACTTGAAACTGAGGAGATTTTCGGAGATGAGGAGATAGAGAGAACTGGAAGTAGAAGACAGGTAGAAGCCATGGAAGAATAACCATTGGAAGAAGAAGAAAGTTGGAACATTGTTTTTTTAGAGAAAGTTGTCGTGTAGAGAGAAGAAGATATAATGTGTTTATTGATATTCTCTTTTATTTTTCTTTGAAAGAAATAATGATATTAAATTAAATTAACTTTTGACCTCTTCCCTTCCCAATAAGTGTCCTGCGGCTGCTCTTTTAATGATACTAGGGTTTTTTCATTTGAAATATTTAATTTGGACCATTGCCAAGCAATCCGGCCCATTTGTGTTCTCTACCACACCCGTTTTTTCCTCTATTCCAACAAAAGCAATTGTGGGCTCCAATTAAAGCCCATACGAAATTACACACACTAAGCCCAACGATTTAATTATCTATCACCCCCCATTACTAATCATCATCTGGCCCAGTCAGTTTTTTTATTTTTCTGTATGCCTTGGGCCTAGGCATCAACAAAAAAAACTGTTTGTTATTTTCTAACATTCTTCCTATTTTACACCCCCTGACCTCATTTCTTATATTTTTTTATTTTTTCTCCCTATTTTGTTATTATTATTGTTCTGGACTGGGCCCGTCAGGCCCAATAGCATTGATAAGGCCCAATCCAAATGGACTTGCTGAGGACCACGCCGACCAAGGGGTCACAGTCGTGCCCGACGTGCTCCCTGAGGTTACTTGCTCGACCTCTACATCTCCAGCTCGACATCCTGCTGTCCAGCTCGACATCACCTCGAGCACCCCAACTAGGGCAGACTAAGTCCACTGCACTCCCAACGAGACCCCGAAAAGACCGCGTCTCCGTCCGCCCTCACTTCACACAGAACATCCAGGAAGGGGACCACGTGCGGGTCCCCACTACGCACGTAGAACCTGGCAGTTCCTCCATTGGGCCAAACCTGCCCGGCCCAAGGAAGGAATCTTGGCCCAGCGCTGGGGGCTATAAATACCCTCTATTTCCAGAGGGTCAGGTATTGATCATTCTACCCATACACTTACTATTTCCTGCTCGTGCTTCTACTTAGTTCAGCATCGGAGTGTCTTGCAGGTACCCCCCCCCCCCCCCCCCCCCGCCTCGTTCAAAACTTTCAGCTCGGAGCCAGCCGTGACAGTCCAATTCTGATCAGGTCAGATCAGTGGCGCCGTCTGTGGGAAACTAGCTTCCCCGTCTTACAAACAACTCAAAAGACCAAAGCTCAAAATCCAACTACCTATCATGGCTGATCCAGCTCGCGATGAGCAGAACGTCCGTGTCGCCGACACCAATAACGGCACGGTGGACAAAAACGGACATCTCGACAACTTCGACAATCCCGGCCATAACACCGCTCCTGCAACAACCGTCCTCAGAACTTCCTCGTACAGGGAAGGAGCCACAGCGTCATCCTCCTCGCTCCCACCACCACTTGAGGACGACCCGGCGGCCCTCGCCCACTACAGAGCCGTCCGGTTTCAGGAAGTCCCCGTCCCCTCCGGGGAGGATGCCACCACACAAGCGCTGTTCGCAGCAATTAACCAAACGAACTATCTCATCTTCACCCAAGGAGAGAGATTAAAGGCGCTTGAAGACGAGCGAAGACCCTCGAGGAGGCATCGGAGACCACATACTCCCCCTCCTCGGGTGACTGAAGCCCGACACCCTTCTCCCCCGCGGAGACACTACAGGGAAGACTCCAGAAGCCCCTCTCCCCGACCAAAGCAGAGGCGAACCTATTTGGAGAGAGATCCCGTCATCCCCGCCGGAGAACCCAGTCGCGACCCGGCGAGGCACGACAAGAGACACGCCGGAGACGACCGTGTAACATTCAACCAACAAGCATCATGCTCGAGGGAGGCTCAGCACGACCATCGTGCCAGACAGTATTACAGGTCCCCATCTCTGTCTCCGGGGAGGAGCGACGAGGACGACCCTCGCGGCCCCCTGTCGCAGGCCATCATGGATGCACCCATCCCCCCGGGCATGGAGAAGCCCCCACATCTGAAGGAGTATGACGGAGTTGCGGACCCGGTCGACCACATTGACGAGTTCGAGGCCATGCTCCATTATCATAATGTCGGGGGGGCCCATCAAGTGCCGTCTTTTCCCCACGACTCTCAGGAAGGCGGCCATGGACTGGTACAAAGGGCTCGCCCCGGGCTCAATCACCTCATGGCGGAACCTGAAGAACCAGTTCATCAGTTCCTTCACCGCTTCTCGACGCCATCCAAAGACCGAGGCGGCGCTCGAGGCCATCATCCAAAGACAGGATGAGACCTTGAGGGAGTTCATCAAACGCTTCAACCGAGAAGCGATACAGGTCCCCTACACGGACCACATGAAGAGATATCTGCTGGAGAGGGGGCTCCTCCCCGGCACAGAATTCAGAAAAGCCGTGGGAATCAAGCCGCCCAAGTCTTTCGACGCCCTCCTCGATAAAGCTCGGGCATACATGGATTACGAGGAGAGGGAAGCTGCCAACAGGGCCCGAGACTCCAGGGCTCGGGGTCCCAACAACAGCAGCAGCTCACGCCAAGAGGCTCCTCCCCGACGAACCGGGGAGAAAAGGAAAGAAGACTGACCCCGGGAAGTCCGGGAACAAAGGGGCCCCTCGGGCCGTTTCACCGAGTACACTCCACTAACAGCTTCCCGCGAGCGTATTCTGGCGGATTGTGCCAGTACAGACTTCAAGGACGGCGGCGTCAAGCATCCCCGACCTGCTCCCGCCAAGCCAGGGGCAGACAAAAATAAATACTGTCAATACCATAGAAGTCATGGTCATCTGACAGAGGACTGCGTCCACCTCAAGGACGCCATTGAAACCCTCATCAAAGGAGGGAGGCTCGCGCAGTACAGGCGAAGCGACGCTCCCCGTCGTGACGCCCATGAAGCCAAGGAGCCAGAAGAAGACGCCCGACCATCAGACGAGTCAGTGCCCATCCAGACCGCCTTCTCGGTGACCAGGCCCAAGGATTTCGACATTCCCGAGCACCTGCAGGAGCCGCTGACAACGCACAGCAGGTGGGAATACTTTCCCTCCGCCATGGTCATTAATGGGGGCGGGTTCAACGACCTCACCATCAATTCAGCTAAGAGGAAGTTGGACGAGCTGGTCGACGCGGCTCCCCCGCAAACAGTAACGTTCGAAAGGGTGAAGGGCAGGTCAGAGCCCATCACCTTCTACCTAGAAGAGCTCCCCGGCGGAGCCCCGAACGCGGTCATCCCCTTACTGATAAGGGCAAGAATGGCCAATTTTGACGTTCATCGCATCCTGGTCGACGAAGGGAGTTCCGTCGACGTGATGTACAGCCAGCTATTCCGAACCTTACAGCTGGACGACTCACATCTCTCTCCGTATGTGGGGTCAGATCTACAAGGCTTCAACGGCTCGACTTCCAAACCTTGGGGTTATGTCGAGCTCCTGGTTACGTTCGGCGAGGGAACAGCTACGGGACAAGTTAAAGTCCATTTCCTCGTCATTGACTGCCCGTCTCTGTACAATTGCATCTTGGGGAGACCGACACTGGCAGAACTAACAGCGGTGCCCTCGACCGTCCATCTGAAGATGAAGTTCTACACCAGGAGGGCACGGGTAGCCACCATCCAAGGAGACCTAGCCGCTGCCCGTAGGTGCTTCAACGCTGCTTCTAAGGGACGGGATACCATCGACATAGGGACCAGACCCGCTAAAAGGACAAAATAGGAGCCCGACAGGAAAGCATCCCCCGAGGAAGAAGTCCAGAAAGCTCCACCAAAGGTCGACTCCATAGCCCTCGACACCCGCTTCGATCAGGACGAGCCATCCAGCAGCGAGCAAATCCCACTCCGACCAATACCGGACGGGGATTTTGAACTCGTTCCCCTCGGCACAGACCCGACCAAGGGAGTGAAGATTGGAAAAGACCTCCCTGACTTGGCCAGGAAGCAAATCAAGGCCTGTCTGCGCGAGAATGCTGATCTCTTCGCCTGGAGCACTGCGGAGATGCCCGGACTCGACCTGAGGTCGCCTGTCACCACCTCGCCATTGATCCAGCCGTTAAGGCCGTAGTACAACGTAGGCATAGGCAGTCTCCAGAAAAAACGGAGGCTGCTGAAAAAGCTGTAAAAGACCTCCTAGAGGCAAATTTTATTTCTGAAGCCCGGTATTCCACCTGGCTGTCAAATGTTGTACTCGTGAAAAAGAATAATGGAAAATGGAGAATGTGCGTTGATTATACTGATCTCAACCGGGCTTTCCCGAAAGATGCTTTTCCTTTGCCTAACATAGATATGTTGGTCGACAACTCGGCCGGCTACAAAATGTTGTCGTTCATGGACGCCTATTCGGGCTATAACCAAATCCCAATGGCCCTGGGCGACAAAAACTGCACGGCATTCATGACCAGCTCGGGCAACTATTACTACAACGTAATGCCCTTCGGACTGAAAAATGCTGGAGCAACTTACCAACGCATGATGAACAGAGTTTTCAACAAACAGATCAGCGACATGCTCGAGGTATATATGGACGACATGATCGTCAAATCCCGAGCAGACACCGACCACGCAGCTCATCTCAAGACAGTCTTTGCCCAAGCAAGGCAATGTAAAATAAGGTTCAACCCCGAGAAATGTACGTTCGGGGTTAAGGCAGGAAAATTCCTTGGATTCTATCTAACAAAACGGGGAATCGAAGCCAACCCCGACAAATGTCGGGCATTCTCCGACCTCCCAACACCAACGTCGAAGAAGTCGATACAAATCATGAACGGCATGCTCACGTCGCTGTCCTGCTTCGTCGCGAAATCCGCTCAGCACACCCTTCCCTTCTTCAAACTCCTTCGAAAGGAAGCAACCTTCGAATGGAATGAGGAAGGCGAGCAGGCACTACGCCACCTAAAGCAAAGTCTGTCTCAGCCGCCCGTGCTATCTCGACCAGACGACGGGGAACCGCTGTACTTGTACTTGGCCGTTTCGAACGAAGCCATCAGCGCAGCTCTTGTCCGCGAGACCCCCGACAGGCAGAAACCCGTCTACTTCACGAGCAAGGCCTTACAAGGGCCCGAAAGAAGATACCAGCAGATAGAAAAGGTTGCTCTGGCCCTCGTCAACGCGGCGAGGAGGCTCAGACACTACTTTCTGGCCCACACCACTATCGTGCGAACCGACCAACCGATGAGGCAACTCCTGGGTCGGCCAGATATGGCGGGCAGAATGCTAAAATGGTCCTTGGAACTCTCCGAATTCGACATTCAGTACGAAAGCAGAAAAGCCCTGAAAGCACAGGCCTTGGCCGACTTTGTCGTGGAAATGACCACTCACGACCCTCCCCCGGGGAAAGAACATAAGTGGACCATCTTCGTCGACGGAGCATCCAGCTCATCCGGAAGCGGCGCAGGAATCCTCCTGGAAAACGAAGAAGGCGTAGTAATCGAGCACTCCTTAGCTCTTTCCTTCCCGACGTCAAACAACCAGGCAGAATACGAAGCCCTGCTCGCAGGACTGAGACTGGCCGAGGACCTGGGATCCCGCGAGGTACAGATCTACACCGACTCCCAGCTCGTCGCCTCTCAAGTACAGGGGAGCTACCAGGCCAAAAACGACAACCTCATCGAGTATTTGAACTTAGTCAAAAAATACATGACAAAGTTCGTACGAGCAGAAATTTCACATGTTCCCCGCGAGCAAAACACGAGGGCGGACATATTGTCCAAACTCGCGAGCACACAGAAAAAGGGCGGGAACAAATCCGTCATCCAGGAATCTCTAGCGCGTCCAAGTATCGAACGACCCTCGAATACAGTCGAGATCCATGCCATCGGGGATGCGACGTCCTGGATGACCCCGGTTTATAATTTCCTGACAAAAGGCGAACTCCCATCGAACCAGGCCGAGGCTACCGTCATAAAGCGACGAGCATGTTCCTACGTGGTTCTCGAGCAGAAACTGTACCGAAGAAGATTCTCCATCCCCCTCCTGAAATGCATCGACGAGTCCGCAGTCCCCGAAGTACTGTGGGAGATACACGAAGGGATCAACGCCCAGCACATGGGTGGTAAATCCTTAGCAAGGAAAGCCCTTCGAGCAGGATATTACTGGCCGACGATGCAGCAGGATGCCAAGGAGCACGTCAAGAAATGTGATAAGTTCCAGAAACACGGGGACATGCACCTCACCCCTCCGCACGAGCTGAGCATTCTGTCATCCCCGTGGCCGTTCGCCTGGTGGGGCATGGACATCCTCGGGCCCTTCGTGCAAGGGACCTATCAGAACAAATTCCTCATCGTCGCTGTGGATTACTTCACGAAATGGATCGAGGCTGAGGCCCTCGCAAAGATCACCTCGCACAATATCCTCCGTTTCTACAAAAGAAACATCCTCGCCAGATTCGGAATTCCGCGGGCCCTGGTGACCGACAACGGTACCCAGTTCACCGACCACGGGTTCCAAGACATCGTCACCAAACTAGGTACAAAACAACATTTCACGTCGGTCGAGCACCCTCAGACCAACGGGCAAGACGAAGCCGCGGACAGAGTCATCCTCCGAGGACTCAAACATCGACTCGGCGAAGCCAAGAGGGGATGGATCGAGGAGCTCCACAGCGTCTTGTAGGCATACCGAACCACGCCCCACTCAACGACGGGCGAGACCCCATTTCGGCTGACGTATGGCACCGAGGTCGTTATCCCAGTTGAAATCATGGAACCTTCCAGACGAACAGAGAACCCCCTCGACGAAGAAATGAACAAGGAGGCGCTAAGGGACGAACTCGACCTAGTCGAGGAAATCCGATCGGGTGCAGCCCTGCGCGAAGCCACCCTAAAACAACGAGTGGCTCTACGCCACAACGACAAGGTCATCAAGCGCGAGTTCGAAATCGGCAGCCTGGTATTACGTAGGAACCAGAAGGATTCCCGCGAGGGGAAGCTGGCCGCGAACTGGGAAGGACCTTATCGCGTCCACGCCACCACTGGTACCGGGGCGTACTATCTCGAGCAATTAGACGGAGAGCCGTTACCACGACCCTGGAACGCTGCTAAGCTAAAGCAGTACTATAGTTAAAAACTACCAACACCTAGGACCCTCGACCATCGGCACCCGCGCCCGGTCGACGAGGAAAAATGTCTGACTCTGTATAGAGGCTGAGGTACAAGCCCGACATACGGCTAAATCGCACAACATCGCTCAACAAACGAGACCGATCAATAGTGCTCGACGTGGACAACTACACCGAGCACCACCGTCGTAGTACCTGTAAGGCAGAACACCCAGCTCGCGATGGGCAGTTCACGCCAAGGGCAAATAGTCCCTACCGGGCATCGAGCCCGACTGAGCAACCTCGCTCCATATGCCCGACAAGTCGTCAAGAATGACGGGCCATCTAAAAGGGTCAAAGGGAAGTCTCTCCCCTCGAGTGCAACACTTAGGTGACTCTGGCCAGCGAAAGAAGGTCGGGCACGTAACAAACGAAAGACGGGCAAACTCGCCCGCTAAATCACAGTCACTTACGGGCACTCCTCGGGCCCATAACTTAGGCTAAATTTTATGCAAAAATATAAGATTTAAATGTAAAACAGCATTCATTCAAAAATAAATGCCCGAAGGCAACAAAGCAAAAAATTATAAACCGACCAAGAAGGTCGGCGATGTTCATAAAGTACAACCAACGGGCACGCAGGCCCAAAAAATACAAATATCAAAGGCACGCAGGCCCGCTATCCTACGATCAGGCTTCCCCGGAACCATCAGCGTCAACAACTGGAGAGTCAGGTGGGGGCACGATTGCGCCATCCACTATCTGATGTGTGTAGCCCGTCCCCTCAGTGACCAGACCAGGGTTTAACAAGGAAAGCTGGCCGACTGCGGAGTCGAACCCCTCCTCCAGAGCACTGACGTAATCTGCCTCGAGTAGCCGGATATGGGCGACCAGCTCCGATCGACTCTTCAAAGCCGCTATGTCCTCCGGCTCGTCCTCGGCAGGAAGCATGGCGAATTTCATGTCCTCGATCTGTTGGGTCAAGCGCCCGACGTCGGTCTCCAGATGGTCCCTGTCCGCACGGAGAAGCTCTCCCTCCTCGGCCAGCTTCCCCGACCTTTCTTTCTCCAGGACCAGCATCTCCCTCTCAGCATCTAGCAGCGATGCCTGCTCGCGGAACATCTCCTCGGAGCGTTCTAGAGCAGTCCTCAACTTCCGCGAGGTGAGAGTCACTTTCTCCTGCTCAAGTTCTTCAATACGGACAGCATCCCCCCCTTCCTCGGACAACACCAGGGCCATTTCGGCCATTTTCACTAGCCCGTCCATGTTGGCGGCCAGGTGCCTCTTCCGATCCTCCTTACTCATCCTCTTGATAGTCTCAGCCTCGTCGGCAACCACGGACAGAGGGAATCTCTCGAAGAAACCCTCCTCTTTGAAGCAAGGGGGGAACCCGAAAGATCTGACGGCGCTGGTGTCCTCGCTGACAGCTGGGCCGCTTTCCACCCGGGTCCTCTTTCTTTGTATCAGGTCAGCATTAGGATCGACCTTTTGAACCTCTGGGATCTCGTCCGACGCGGCCCTCGAGCTGGGCGACGAATCCACCCTCACCACCTGAGGAGCGCCCAGACTATGTGGCGGGCCCATCCTCGTTGCCTGGGGAGCCTTCACGACCCTCCTACCCCGCTTCTGGTCGCAAGACAGCTTCAAGAGTCTTTCCCGTCGACCGACCATCGAACCTGCACAAAATAAAAGACGGGTTAGTGTCGAGAAAGTTCATAAATAAATGACGAGCAAAGAAATTCAAGCAATAAACGACCTAGCAGACGAGCAGCCTGTCTGAACGTCTGACACTCCATGAGTGCCTTAGTATTAATCGGCCGGGACTCAAATGTCAGATAACCCTCTGCATCCAAGACATCTTCCCCTTCCCTCGTGGCCCACCGGGCGGGATGGAAGCTGTCGACGAACCGACAAAGAGTGGCGTACGCCTCCTCGTCCTCCGGACACATGTCGCCCGCAGCGGTATGATAGTATCCAGTCCCGTGCTCGTAATGCCTGAACATCCAATGCACAGGGAACTTGGCTGTGCGGGCCATCACGGGATACCCATCGTTGTCTAAGACCGCCTCCCCGTCATCATCGCTTATGGGCGCCTCCTCCTCGTACAGGGATCCTAAAGCAGACGTGGTAACTGGCCTCACGACGTACCACTTGTCTTTAAAACCCCTTACAGAGTCCATGTACATCTTGAATAGTCTCCTCGACTGTTTTAAGGAGACCCAGCTGTGTTTCCCTCCTCGGGACTGGCGCTGCAGATGAAAAATTCTGAAGAAGAGAGGTATCGTCGCCCCAATCCTCAGAAAGCAATATGTCAGCTCAAACGCCCGGATAAAGGCGAGTGAGTTCGGGTGTAGCTGCGACGGGGCCAGCTCCAGATGGGCGAAGACCCCAATCTGAAAGTCACTGAAGGGCAGCTGCAGCCCAAGATCTTTGAACGTAATCTCGTACATCGGGAAGCTATACTCTGGGTACACCGAGCAGATCCGGGCACAGGAGGTCGGCCGCGTGACAACGAAATTCTTTTGGAAATCAGGCTGGCCCTGGCCCGCTTTGAGGACAGCATATGGCTTTCGGTCACGCCGGCTATATATTGACGCGATTCCTCGGGGCTCAGCGCCCACCCAATCCAAAAAAGGGTCATCGACAGTATCAACCAAGCTCACCGCCTCATCGGCACTTTGTTCCTCATGTTCGTGGCGTCCAGAGGAGCACGGCTCGTCCGCCATGGTTACCTGCAGAGCACGGGAAACCAGTCAATTGGGCACGAAACCATACGCTCGACGTAGCGGACCAGATGTAGTGTACGACAAACCACGTCGTTCCATGCACGACCACAAAAGTTAGTTTGCAACAAGCAGTCGCCTCCCCGACGTCCAGATAACTCGATGGGCCCTTCTCTAAACCGCCTGAGCAAACCGACAACGCGGCCACTCTCCAACATGTCGACCCAAGGTATGAACATGGCGAGCAACATCATGAAACCTACGGCCAGAACCATGAACATACCGGGCACGATCATGAATCAGGCGCCCTGGATCATGAAGACCCCGGGCAGCGCTGCAGATTATTACCTAAAACTATGAATCTACCTGCCACGAGCATGTGTTTGCCGGTCCTAAGCATGAATATGTCGAGCTAAACATGAGTTTACCGGGCTAGTCCCACGCGCACAGTCCCTAAAACGTCTAACAACACTGAAAATCATGCAGTACAACAGGAAAATAAAGAAGATAAGTCACTTACTTGAATCAAGAAGTGGATTCGGCTACGGAGGAAAAGAATCTGTAACGGAGATCGCAGCTATGAAAAATCTGGAAGAACAGCAGCAGTAGGAGCACAAAGAGTAGAAACGCGTTATGGGGCCCAAGGTTCCTATTTATAGTGATGACGTGGAATACCAAACGTCACCTCGGGCAACCACGAAGTTTCTCTCCTCGACGCACTGCTCCCAACGCAATAATGACCCTATCATTATAGGGTGGCGGCACAGTTCCCGAAAGATACCTCGTGTGCTCGACAGACACGCGCCGGTGAGGATCCCCCGAGCATCCACCGCGAAAGATTTGTCCCCGAGCACGACACAGAGAGGCCCTCGAGGACCTGCGTCTCTGACCCGGGCGCGAGACCCCGAAACGGAAACGACCTGAGATCAAGCCATGGCTCCTAACCAAGGAACCACGACTTGGGGGGCTCCAGTTCTGGACTGGGCCCGACAGGCCCAATAGCATTGATAAGGCCCAATCCAAATGGACTTGCTGAGGACCACGCCGACCAAGGGGTCACAGTCGTGCCCGACGTGCTCCCTGAGGTTACTTGCTCGACCTCTACATCTCCAGCTCGACATCCTGCTGTCCAGCTCGACATCACCTCGAGCACCCCAACTAGGGCAGACTCAGTCCACTGCACTCCCAACGAGACCCCGAAAAGACCGCGTCTCCGTCCTCCCGCACTTCACGCAGAACATCCAGGAAGGGGACCACGTGCGGGTCCCCACTACGCACGTAGAACCTGGCAGTTCCTCCATTGGGCCAAACCTGCCCGGCCCAAGGAAGGAACCTTGGCCCAGCGCTGGGGGCTATAAATACCCTCTGTTTCTAGAGGGCCAGGTATTGATCATTCTACTCATACACTTACTATTGCCTGCTTGTGCTTCTACTTACTTCAGCATCGGAGTGTCTTGCAGGTACCCCCCGCCTCGTTCAAAACTTTCAGCTCGGAGCCAGCCGTGACGGTCCAATTCTGATCAGGTCAGATCAATTATTATTATTATTATTATTATTATTATTATTATTATTATTATTATTATTATTTATTAAATAAAAATATCCAAAAATATTTTGTATTTTTATTTAGATACTAGTTCACTTTTATTTCTTTTCTAAACTAAAAAGACCAAAATATTTTTTTAACAAATTCAATTTATTTTCTTAAAATTAAATAAATACTAGACTTAGCTTTACTTTATTTTATTTTCTTTTTTAATTAAAATTAATTTAGAACTTAAGTTTCTTTTAATTAATTAACTTTGTATACTAATTTAATTAATATAAAATCTTTTTCATATAAAACCCTAAAAAATTTGTTTTCTTTAATAAATTAATTTTTTTTATTAACTTAATTTTAATTTTATTATTTTAGTCAATTATTTTCTTTTAAGTTAATTAGGTCAAAACTATCTTTCTTAACAAAAATCCAAATAAAAATCCATTCTTTATCCATTTATGCTTGTACATTATATTCATTTCATTTCTTGTACAAATTCAATATTGTTGTAATAGATAATTAGGATTTAATTTCTTTCAATCCCCATTTGTAAATTTGTATACCCTATCCCTTAATGATGTAATAGCGTAGAAATTTATTTTCCGCAATTTATCGCTTTCATATAAACGCTAGTAATTAGGGTTTGTATGGAAAGATAAAATCAACGCTTAGAAAACCTAATTTAAGATAAACTCAAACATGAAATACAATACACTTGCACACTTTGCACCTCTAGGGGTTACTCCACTTTGTTGCCTTAAAAATGGTCATATTATGCATGTGAGACATCTTAGCAAAACCAATAAAAAAAATACAAGATCGTGGTCCCTCGATGTCCCTCGATGTTGCCTTCGGTAAAACGATCTTAGTCCCTTACGAAAATTGCTAAAGTGTCTCACAAGTTGCCTTCTATGACTGTACGACGACCCGTACCTGTCCCTTCACATCCAATGATGGGTCTTCTTACCAAATCAATTGTAAGATAGCAACATCTAAAGGAGAAAGAAAATAACAAAGACCTTTTGAGTAAGTAAGACACTCATAGTTTCTTGCTCACAAACTAAAACCATTTCAACACTTACACTTTTAAAACATCTTCAAAAATAAACATCTCTTTGACAATTTCTTGCAGATTCAGCGCATCTCCTAGCCAAGTATCCACCGTGCGCTCATAAATCTCACCCATTGGATCATCCCTGATTTAGATCCAATGTCCAGCAAGCCATCCTCATGGTGGACCCCCAGGAGCAGGGAGCACTGGATCACGCGCAAGGGAGATGGGCCTATCCTTCTAGGCTTCAGCAATTCAGCTTCACACCCCCAGTTTACTTCTAATATCAGGCCCATTTTACACTTTTGTTTTAATTTCTTACTTTCTTTTTTATTGTTTTAATTATTTTTGTTTTGTTTATTTTAAAAATATTTTTTATTAAATCATAAAATCAAGAAAACCACAAAAATGTAGAATTAATTTTTTTATTAAAATTAGTTTTTTTTTGGAAATTAATTAATTTAATGATATTGACTTGATTGTTTTCATAATTAAAATTAATTAGACAAATTAGGTTTAATTCACAAATATTTAATTTTCTCAATAAAAAATCAAAAAATATTTTCTTTATTTAAATAGATTATTTAGGATATTTACTTTATTCTCGCGCGCATTTATTTATTTATTTTTCCAATTGATGTAACTGTTTCGAGGTTTGTAATAATTTTTAATTAGGGTTTATTTTACCGCTTATTATTTACTATTTCCCCTAAGTTTGGTTATGTAACTCCCTCCCCGAAGCCTTGTAATAGTTAGGACTTTAATTTCTCACACTTTTTTAATTTCCGCCACTATTAAACTGCTAGATGTATGGATAATAGGATTGCATGCGAAAGATAAATCAACGATTAAAAAGATAGATAACCCTAATTGTGAAAAGATAATTAACTGAAAAAAGGTACACATGCACATGCTCACTCCTAGGGTTTACCTCACTTGGTTGCCTCAGAAACAATGGTCATGTCCCTCGAACGTAGGGATATCTTAGCAAAGACCCGCAATTTAGAGTCGTCATAAAGATCATAGTCCCTTACTGTCCCTCGAGTTGCCTACGAGAAATGATCTTATGATGACAGTCCCTTCGAGATGCTAAGGTATCCTCACAAGTTGCCTTCAGTGACCATTTCGTCCCTTCGAATGTCCCTTAAAACTCCGACGATGGGGCTACCTACTCTTTAATAGTAGGGTAGCGCTGTCTAAAACAAAGGAAAAATGAACAACCTTTTTCGAGTAGGTAGAAATCTTAAGTACTTGCTCAAAACAAACTTTTTACAGACACTTTTCAAACAAAGTTTTCAAAAACATTTTATCACACCCTTGAGGACTGATACAAGGGTTATCATAAAGTGAAACGCCGCGCTAAGGCAAATTTCAAAACTTTCCAAAAAACCACAAGCACGAAAGCAATTTCGAAAATGAGCAAGTACCTAAGAACCCGTAGAAAACTACAGATAGAAAGGATGCTAACACCTTCCCTTTCTATAATCTACCCCCCGTACTCAGAAACTCTCGAAAAAGGTTTTTTCGGTTCTTTTTCCTTTTCCTTTTGTTGGATAAAATAAAAGTCGGTGGCGACTCTTGCTTACCGAAACATTTGCGAATAAAAAAAGGAAACCAGTATAACAGTCAGTTCTGCCACCGTATCACAGAATTGACGAGTCTGTTGGGGAATAAATAAATGGGGTATACCTTAGGATCTAGGTCATTTCTAAATTTTCTTTCTTGTTTTGCTTTGTCTGCTTTATATTCAAGGGTTTTGTTGGGGTTATGTAGATCCTACACCCGGATATGGGGACACCTTTTAGGTAAGTAGCAATAAACTATGAGGGAACTGTGCGGGGTATACCAACACGGTTGAAGCAGTAGCTACGTTGATGTGACACTTTGGTTGGTACCGGTAACCCTTGAGTCAATCAAGGAGAGTACGGGGCTGCCGCGTGGTGTCATAAAGCATCAACTAACCTTAGAACCTTTAATTGCACAACTTGGCCAATAGGACGTAGCGAGATGGCCGACTTTGGTGTATTCCCAAGGTCGACAGATACTCGATGTTACACTCATTGAGGTTTAACTCTTGAGTTTTGTTTGGTTGCGAGTCAATCGCCTATTGAACGAAACTTGGGGGAAAGATCAGTGATATTGAGATCCCTTAGAACCCGGTTACTATTTATAGGATAGGTTGAACCAATCCAGCTTCAAGAGGGTATGACCTTAAAACCCATGCAGGCCTTAAACCTAAGGACTTGGTGTGACTTGTTTGTTGCTTGCTATACATGTGATTTTTTTAGCATAATCATGACATCATAAGCATGGCATATCATACTAACCATTTCAAGGATTTTCTAGGGCTCATCTTTGCTTTGTTTTGTAGGACATGGCATCGCCCGCAGGAACACTATCCAGATTAACCTTGTGAAAGTGCCTCTCTAACTAAAGGATTTGGCATTAAGGATCCCTGAAAGCTCTCCCTTCATTGAAAAACATGGTCGGTTACTCAACTTGGTCACTTCAAAACCTGGTGAAGAATTGTTAAAAGTGCTATTTCAGTTCTTTGATCCGTTGCACCATTGTTTCACCTTTCTAGATTATCAACTAGTGCCTACTATGGAGGAATTTTCTCGGTTGTTAGGGGTACCTATTCTTGATCAGTTACCTTTAAACGGTACGGAAGAACATCCAAAGTCTGAAGAGATTTCTCGAGCTCTGTCCTTACAACGGTCCGATGTAGTGACAAATTGGGAAACTAGGGGAAGTGTCCAAGGAATCCCGGTTAAATTTATATTCGAGAAGGCTTATTATTTTTGGGATACCCTGGATTTACAAGCTTTTGAAGAGGTATTGGAACTCCTCATCTACGGGATGGTACTTTTCCCTAATGCAGACAGACTCGTAGATATGAATACTATTAAGGTTTTTCTGTCCCATAATCTGGTGCCTACATTACTTGAGGATGTTTTACACTCTCTGTATGCTCACATTCTAAAGAGAAGGGGTCCCTCTCTGTATGCTCGCATTCTAAAGAGAAGGGGTCCCTTACACATTCAGACATTCATTGGTGTTCATGGTCCTTGGAAGACGTTTCCATCATCGATCGTTATGGTGAATTCCCTAATGTCCCTCTCTTAGGCATTATGGGAGGAATCACTTATAACCCTTGTCTGGCACTGCGGCAGTTTGGTTATGCAAGAAGGGATGGTCCTTATGATACGCTTATCCAAGGAATCACCTTCAACTATGAGAATGATGCTCAGGGTTACCGTAAAAGGTTCATGAGAGCTTGGGGAATGGTACATAAAATGGATAGCAAGACACTGGGGCACAATAATTCCATCCTTCTTGAGCCTTATCTCCAATGGGTACGAGCCCGCACCCAAAATCTTATGATGCCTTATTCTGCTGTCCTACCAATGATTGTGAAACCAGTTGCTGAAGGAGACAATGCTTCTCTTGTTCATCATCCTGATATGCCAACTGACCATGAGGAGTTACAGAAGTCCTGGGTTTAACTTAAAGAGAAGCGGGACACGTTTGAAGCTCAATTTTATGCCAGCGAGAAGAAGGTCCTGGAGCTCACTAGGCTACTCCATGAAGATAGGAACATAAATGCCTACATTGCGCCAAAGATGATGCGCTCCTGGGAGACCTAGTTTTCTTTTGCTTTAAGTTTTGTTTAATTGTAATCCTAAAGGGCACTCTTTGTAACAACCCGAACTTATTAATACAATTAATGCGTGTTTCTTTTGGTTAAACAAATTTGAGCCTTTACAAGTCCTTGAAATCATTGCATACGCATACCATCCATGACATTGCATAAACAGGTACCATTACAGGTTTCTCATCTTCTTCGCTGTTTATTTCAGAAAAAATGTCTTCTGAACAAAGCATCAAAGATCTCCAGGCACAAAATGCCCAATTTCAAAAAATGTTCATAGCTTTGGCAAAAGGGCAGGAAGACCTGAAGGCCCTTATCCTGAAGGAAAAGAAGAAGAAGAAGAAGAAGAAGACCTCTGGTGTTCTGAATCTGGGCAGAAGGTTCAGGAGGTCGTTAAAGCAACCAGTTGACCTGACCTCCTCGTCCAAAGAATGGGAGAATCAAGAGAGAGAGAGAGAGACAAGGGAGAAGGACCATAGCCCTGAAGTTTCTGATAATGACACGGACTATAATGATGAGCAGTATCCTCCCACTGAGGATAGATACAAGCAGTTAGAGGATCGATTGAGCGCTATGGAGGTCCAGAGAATACCAGGGCTGGATTTTGAAGAGCTGGGATTGGTGTCGGGGGTAGTCATCCCACAAAAGTTTAAAGCTCTAGTTTTTGCTAAGTATGATAGGGTGTCTTATTCGATGCTTTATCTCCGTTCCTATGTGAGGAAGATCCAGCCTCACACTGCTGATAGGAACTTGTGGGTTCACTTCTTTCAAGACAGTCTGTCAGGAACTCAGCTTGAACGGTTCTATCAATTGGAGGGAACCAATGTCCGAAAGTGGGAGGACCTGGCTGCTGCTTTTTACAAGCAGTATCAATACAACACTGACCTTGCCCCTACTCGTACTCAACTCCAGAGTATGTCCATGGGTGAAGGTGAAGGCTTTAAGGACTATGCACATAAGTGAAGAGATTTGGATGGGAGAGTCCAACCCCCTTTGTCTGATAGGGAGTTGGTTGACATGTTTTTTGGAACGTTGTCTGGTCCATTCTTCAATCATTTGATTGGTAGCTCCTTAGTTGGTTTCACCGAGCTGATATTAATAAGAGAGGGGGTAGAAGCTAGGATCTGGAGTGGTAAGATCCAGAAAGACACCTCTTCAAGCTCAGTGAAGAAGCCCTTCGCGGGTAAGAAGGAAGTCAATGCTATTTATAGCCCAAGAGGTCAGAACAGAGCTGAACACCGTCCAGCGGTAGGTGCTGTGATGATATCTAGGCCCGCGGCTACCCCATAATGCAACAATCAGCAAAGGGTAGAAAGACCGTAAAGGCAGATTACTCGAATTAACATGACATTGAATGAGGTTCTACCCCATCTGCTAAGATCCAACTTGGCAACCTTGAAAGAGGCTCCCAAGAATCCTAATACCACATCTACTCGGTACAATCCAAACGCTCGATGTGCCTACCATTCTGAGAGTCCTGGCCACGATACAAATGACTGCTGGTCTCTAAGAAATAAAGTACAAGATCTAATTAAAGCCAAGGAGATTGAGTTTGATGCTCCGGAGAAGCCTAATGTCATAACTGCTCCCATGCCTAAGCACAACTGTGAAGTTAATGCCATTGATACTGGTCTGTTTGTTACCTCTATTGATGAAGTTTCTACTCCTCTTATGATTGTTAAGAATAATTTATTGTTGGCCGATTTATTTCCGGGTTGTGGTGAAGGTTGCCACATGTGTTCATCTCTGCCCACTGGTTGTTATTTGCTGAAATCAGGTGTTTAACGCCTGATGGACAGCAGAGAAATTTTGTTTGAAAAGACTTTGATTCCAATTGTTCCGTGTGAAGATATTGCCATTATAACCATTTCCTCAAATCCTTCCAAGGTCTCCTCTAAAATACCTGTTAGGATTACACCTAATCCAAGAATCTCCCCGCTGATAATGACTTTTCCTGGTCCTGTACCGTAATCCTCGGACAAAGCTGTCCCTTGGAATTATGGCGCCAATGTTTACTATCATGGCATTATACAAGATTTGAAGACTGGAAAGGCTGACCCCAATGTCAGTGACATTGTCGGGACCAACAAGATCACCAGAACTGGAAGGGTTTTCTCTCCCGAGATCTCCCCGAAGATTGTCACTAAGCCTGTTGTTATTTCATCTGCTGTTCCTACCGGTACTTCCGCCACTACTCCCATTCTTACTCCAATTGTTACTCCTGCCGTTGAGTCATTTGGGACTCGGGGCAAAGAAATTGTAGGTGAGCCTGCTCGGACGGAGGCACCTAGAAAAGTTGTTGTGGAATCCTCTAAGCAAGAAATAGAGGAAATCTTAAAAATAATCAAGAAGAGCAACTACAATATGGTCGAGCAGTTGGGGCAGACCCCTTTGAAGATATCGATGTTGTCTTTGTTTTTATGTTCTGAGGCCCATGCAAAGGCTTTGATTGCATTCCTCAAGACTGCCCATGTGCCGCAAGAAACCTCAGCCGATCAATTCAAAGACTGTGTAGCCGGCCTTATTGATGACAATTGGTTGGGCTTTTCAGATGCCGACTTGACACCAAAGGGGAGGAAGCATAATGATGCTCTGCATGTATCGATAGAATGCAGGGCCACTAATATGGCTCATGTGCTGGTAGACACTGGATCTTCACTGAATGTTCTGCCTAAGAAGGCTCTCGATCGGCTAGATTGTGAAGGCTTGACCCTAAAGCCCAGTAACATTGTGGTGAAGGCTTTTGACGGGTCAAAGAGAATGGTGCATGTGGAGGTGGACATCCCTGTTAAAGTAGGCTCTCAGACCTTTGGGTCCACCTTCTATGTGATGGACATCAGGCCGTCGTACTCTTGTTTGTTGGGTCGTCCTTGGATCCATGAAGTTGGGGCTGTTACTTCTATGCTGCACCAAATGTTGAAATATCCGGTGAAGGGGAAGATTGTCACTGTGCATGGTGAAGAGGAGTATATGGTGAGCCACCTGAACTCCTTTAGGTATATGGAGATGGGCGGGGAATTCATAGAGACTCCTTGTCAAAACTTTGAAGAGGTTCCCAATATTTTGGCGTCAACCGAGACTGTTACCAGCACCAAACCTCCTCTGAGGTTGGCTTCTCTCAAGGACGCCAGAGCAGCAGTTGAAGAAGGTAGGTGTACCAATTAGGGACAGCTCCCTGATTTTACTCACAAAACTGACAAATTTGGTTTGGGCTTTACTTCAGGACCTCAAAGGGCTGTTCGACGCGCTCGGGCTGGAGGACCTCCCCTACGCATCTGCAATCATGGGATCAATGCTATTGAAGAAAATGAGGAAGATTCTGATATTGGCAACTAGATATACCCGACTACCAATGGTGGACCGAGTAATTGGACGACCATAGATTTTATACTAGTTTCTTTTATTCTGCAGTAATTGTCTTACTTGTTTTCCGAGTTTGTAATAAACAATTTAAACTTTATGGCCTTGTGTCTTACCCGAGGCACAATGGTTCTATCTGTGAGGGTTATTATATGTCATTTCATATATCATCAATAAAACATTGGACGTTCTTTGCATAAAAATTTTGTGCTCTTTGTTTTTCTTTTCTACTTTTACTTTATCAATACAACTATGCTCTTACACACTCACATATCAAACTGCAGATCCATATCCATTCTGGATCCCATTGATAACAGTTCTGCTATTTCCAGTCATGACTTCGAAAATCCGATCAACCAAGTCGAGGATGAAGGTGAGGACAATTGTGAGGTACCCGAAGAACTTTCTAGACTGTTACAGCAGGAGGAGATGGCTATACAGCCTCATGAAGAGCCAATTGAGACGATAAACTTGGGCACGGAGGTGGACAAAAAAGAAGTCAAGATCGGTGAAAATCTGGAGACTAAGATCAAACAACGGTTGATACAGATGTTGCACGACTATGTTGAGATCTTTTCCTGGTCATATGAAGACATGCCTAGTTTAGACACTGATATTGTGGTACATCGTCTGCCAACTAAAGAAGATTGTCTTCTAGTTAAGCAAAAGGTCCGCCGCATGCGCCCTGAAATGTTAGAGAAGATCAAGGCAGAGGTCATGAAGCAATTCAACGCAGGGTTCTTAGCTGTCACCTCCTATCCTCAGTGGGTTGCTAATGTCGTTCTGGTGCCAAAGAAGGACGGTAAGGTACGGATGTGTGTGGACTACAGATACCTGAACAGGGCAAGCCCCAAGGATGACTTCCCGCTCCCCCACATCGATGTTCTAGTTGACAACACCACACATCATAAAATCTTCTCCTTCATGGATGGTTTCTCTGGCTACAACCAGATCAAGATGGCTCCTGAAGACATGGAGAAGACAACTTTCGTCACACAGTGGGGCACCTTCTGTTACAAGGTGATGCCTTTTGGGTTGAAGAATGTTCGGGCAACTTATCAGCGAGCCATGGTCGCCTTGTTCCACGATATGATTCACCATGAGATCGAGGTTTATGTTGATGACATGATAGCCAGATCCCAAACCAAGGAAAAGCACCTTGACCACCTACAAAAGTTGTTTGATAGGCTGAAGTAGTACAAGCTGAGGCTAAATTTGAACAAGTGCACTTTCGGGGTAAGATCTGGTAAGCTTCTAGGGTTCATCGTCAGTGACAAAGGTATTCAGGTAGATCCCGCAAAGGTAAAAGCCATACAAGAGATGATGGCTCCCTGTACTGAGAAGGAAGTTAGAGGATTCTTGGGACGCCTGAACTATATCGCCAGGTTCATTTCACATCTGAATGCTACTTGTGAGCCCATATTCAAGCTTCTGAAGAAACATCAAGTGGTGAAGTGGAATGACGAATGCCAGATTTCTTTCGAAAGGATCAAAGAATACCTTCAATAACCACCAATTCTGATGCCTCCGATTGAAGGAAGACCTTTAATATTGTACTTAACAGTGCTAGACAATTCAATGGGATGTGTGTTGGGGCAGCATGACAAGTCTGGTCGAAAAGAGCATGCAATATACTACCTTAGCAAAAATTTTACCGACTATGAGGCAAGATACTCACTGCTTGAGAAAACTTGCTGCACTTTGGCATGGGCTACTCGCCGACTAAGACAGTATATGCTGACCCACACTACTCTGTTGATATCTAAGATGGATCCAATCAAATACATCTTCGAGAAGCCCGCACTCTCAGGAAGAATAACGAGATGGAAGATGATCTTAACTTAATACGATATACAATATACAACCCAAAAAGGAATCAAGGGAAGTGTATTGGCTGATCATTTAGATCATCAGGCTGTGGATGACTACCAGTCCATGAATTTTGAGTTCCCAGATGAGAATATTATGCTGATGACTGATTATGAAGAACCGGGACCGGATGAAGGGCCTGAGGAAGGATCCCGATGGACCATGGTTTTTTACGGATCTTCGAACGCACTCGGTAATGGCATTGGCGCTGTAATCATATCTCCTTAGGGTTGTCATACTCCTTTCACTGCCCGACTATGTTTCAACTGCACTAACAACATGGCGGAGTATAAAGCCTGCATTATGGGTCTCAAAGCCGCTATCGACCTCAAGGTCAAGTTCTTAAATGTCTTCGGGGATTCAGCCTTGGTGATAAGTCAGATCAAAGGTGAGTGTGATATAAAGCATATTAATCTCATCCCATACAAAGAGCACGTAATAACATTGCTCCCGCACTTTGAGGAGGTAACCTTTGAACATTTCCCATAAGAGGAGAATCAGTTAGCGGACGCGCTAGCTACCATGTCTTCTATGTTCAAAGTCAGGTGGGACAATGAAGCTCCCCGAATCACCGTTGAAAGGTTGGATGAACTAGCACACTGCTGCGAGATTGATACTGAAGAATTAGCAGATAAACCTTGGTTTCATGAAGTGAAAAGGTATCTCGAGACTCAAGAGTACCCCGAAGGGGCATCTGTCAATGACAAGAAGTTTCTGAGAAGGTTCACCGCGAAATTCTTCCTCAGTAATGAAATGCTCTATAAGCGCAATCATGACTCTACCTTACTGCGGTGTGTAGACAAGAGTGAAGCAGAGAGGATTATGACAAATCTACATTAAGGCACCATCGGAACCCATTCAAGTGGACATACCATGGCTAAGAAGATCCTACGAGCGTGATATTACTGGTCCACTTTGGAAGCAGATTGTTATCAGCACTCCTGAACCTGTCATAAGTGCCAAATCTATGCTGATAAGGTGCATGTGCCTCCGGTTCCTTTAAATGTCTTGACAACTCTTTGGCCCTTTGCAATGTGGGGCATTAATATGATCTAGAAATCAGACCTACTGCTTTCAGTGGGCATCACTTTATCCTGGTGGCCATTGATTACTTCACAAAATGGGTTAAGGCGGCCTCTTTTGCTACTGTGACCAAGAACGTTGTGGTGCAATTTATCAGGCATAACCCGATCTGTCGGTATGGTGTGTCAGAGAGAATTATTACTGACAACGGTACGAATCTCAACAACACGATGATCACTGAGCTATGTAAACAATTCAAGATACAACATCATAACTCTTATCCCTACCGGCCGAAGATGAATGGCGCTGTTGAAGCGGCTAACAAGAACATCAAGAAGATCATACCGAAGATGACGGTGATATACAAAGACTGGCACGATATGTTACCATTTGCTCTTCATGGGTACCGTACCTCAGCGCGGACGTTGACGGGGGAAACACCCTACTCTCTAGTATATGGCATGGAGGCAGTCCTACCCATTGAGGTCCAAATCCCTTCTATGAGGATTATGAAAGATGCAGATTTGAATGAAGATGACTGGATCCAGACTCGACTTGACTAACTGGATTTGATCGATGAGAAGAGACTTACCGCTGTCTGTCATGGTCAAACGTATCAAAAGCAGGTGGTCAAGGCTTTCAACAAAAAAGTCAGGCGCTAAGAGTATCAATTCGGGGATCTAGTGATCAAGCGCATCATACTGCCGCAAGGTGATCCCAGGGGCAAATGGACTCCCACATACAAAGGTCCATTTGTGATTAAAAACATCTTCTCGGGTGGAGCCATGATTCTAACCACCATGGACGGTGACGACCTTCCTCACCCTGTCAATGCGGACATAGTGAAAAGATATTATGCATGATAAAAGACCCGCTAGGTTGACTGGACTAGGAAAAAATAAGGGCTTCTCGGCGAACCAAAAGGGTTCGGGTAAAATTAAGGGATGAAAATGAAAAAATATGTACACCCAGCAAGTCGAAAACCTGAAAAGGCGACTTGGGCAAAAAAGGGTATCCCAGTGGACTGAAAACCTGAAAGGGTAGTCCAGGCAAAAGTTAGGGATGTAAAGCGTATCACTATGTCCCGTTGGATCACCTTACAATCAGACCTCAGTATCAACCATCAATCTTGAACGGCACCGATCAATCTAATCAGCTTCGGACAAGTAGCAAAGTGATGAGACGCTCAAAGACATAGCGGCAATAGCAGACTTGGAACCCAGTGGGATTGTTGTACATAGATGTTTTCTTTTTTACACAATATTGTATAGATTCCATTTTTACGGTGGCGTTCTCTGACTAAAGCGTCATTTTCTTGTACAAAAAAATGCCTATCATAGGCCAGCTTCAAAAATCAATACAAATCATTTTTACAAAAAAAAACTATGTGTGTTTTCTTTTTCTGTTTTGTTTTGCAAGAATGTCCAATTGTTTATTCTTGACATATGCATTTGAATATGATTGTTGTTCATAAATGTTTGCATAAGAAATGGAAAGACAATTGCTCGTAACTTAAGAAACAGGGGAAAAAACTAAAAATGTCAAACCCGACAGTTACTCTGTCCAGCAGGTACCAGGGCAGAGACAACTTCGAAACACAGTCATCATTGCATACGACCTCGTGACATTTGTACTCCGCGCAGAGTAAAGGGAATCAAAACATTGATACCAGCTCCACCAAAATAGGAAGTACTTTCCCCATCTGAATTTAATAATCGCAAGCGGGTTATAAAATTTGTCTCCCAAGCAGAGTTTATTTCCCTGAATGCAGAAACTCAATCCCTAACAGAGTTTACCCCTCCAGTTACGGAAGTTCACTTTCCAACAGAATTATTCCCCCGCAGAGTTATTCTCAAACAGAGTCTCTCCCTGGAAGAATATTCACAAACAACAAGGAGTAAATCTCCAGCATAGTCATTTTCAGTCGCCATCCCCAGCGGAAGTAGAAGAACCACAGTTCTCTACAACAGTCAGGAATGCTATACTCTCCAGCAGCAGTCACATATTTATTTTCCCACTCTCGGATATGTCACAATAGAATCTCATGTTCATACATCATGACATGTGCATACATATTGCATACAACATAATCTCATTTATTTTGAGAACGTCGTCGCACAATGCATTTCATGCATCGCATATAATTAATCTTGTACCTTTTCAGGAAAGATGGTTATCATCAACAATTCAAGATTAAACCCATGAAGCTATACATGCCATATCTGCAGACAACTAATAGAAAATCAGTTCCTGAAACCAAACGGGTCAACTAATCTAAGTGATCAGATGAGGCAGCCCTACTACCCAGGCCTTTATCTCGAAGTAACCCTACAACCTAGGTTCCTTCCCATAAGCCCTACCATCCAGGCTTTCATCTCGAAGTAACCCTACTATCCAGTTCCTTCCCATAACCTTATTATCCAGGTTCCTTCTCATACCCTATTATCCAGGATTTCGTTTCGAAGTAACCCTACTATCCAGGTTCCTTCTCATAGCCCTACTATCCAGGCTTTCGTTTCGAATTAACCCTACTATCCAGGTTCCTTCACATAAGCCCTACTTCTAGGCTTTCATCTCGAAGTAACCCTACTATCCAGGTTCCTTCCTATAAGCCCTACTATTCAGGCTTTCATTTCGAAGTAACCCTACGACCCAGGTTCCTTCCCATAAGCCCTACTATCTAGGCTTTCATCTCGAAGTAACCCTATGACCCAAGTTCCTTCCCATAAGCCCTACTATACAGGCTTTCATTTTGAATTAACCCTACGACCCATGTTCCATCCCATAAGCCCTACTATCCAGGCTTTCATCTCGAAGTAACCCTACTATCCAGGTTCCTTCTCATAGCCCTACTATCCAGGTTCCTTCTCATATCCCTACTATCCAGGCTTTTGTTTCTAAGTAACCCTACTATCCAGGTTCCTTCTCATAGCCCTACTGTCCAGGATTTCATTTCTAAGTAACCCTACTATCCAGGTTCCTTCCCATAATCCCTACTATCCAGGCTTTCATCTCGAAGTAACCCTACTATCCAGGTTCCTTCCCATAAGCCCTACTATCCAGGTTCCTTCTCATAGCCCTACTATCCAGGCTTTCGTTTCGAAGTAACCCTACTATCCAGGTTCCTTCTCATAGCCCTACTATCCAGGCTTTCATTTCAAAGTAACCTTACTATCCAGGTTCCTTCTCATAGCCCTACTATCCAGGCTTTCATTTCCAAGTAACCCTAAGAACCAAGTTCCTTCTCATAGCCCTACTATCCAGGCTTTCATTTTGAAGTAACCCTACGAGCCAGGTTCCTTCTCTCTTATCTCCAAACAACAGTTTACAACACTGCAAGACCTGGAGCCGACCAGAATCGTTCGATCTCACATTTCCCCAGTAAGCTATTGTGCAGCTTGGACCCTAACCAAATAGGCAGTGTACTTCCACCTCCTCAAGCAAGAGTTAATTCCCCAGTAGAGTAATGGACAACCGAAGCTCCTATACTCTATTTCCCTGGACGTAAATCAGCATTCCCCGGCAAAGTCCTCCTCAACGGTAGGTACAAGAATTCTCACAAAGTAATCTCTTATGCGACTGATATCTTTTTCGGATGGCATCTTTAAGCCCATCTCTGACGATTCTCTATCAACTTCCAAATGGAATCTGTAAGCCCATTCCCGATATTACCAATCAATATTTCTTCATGCGGGCGTAAATTTATAGGCACTTTAGTGTTCAATCATCTTCTACCTTCAGATCACGAAAGGCAGGCCAACCAATCTACATCCTCAGGTTTAAGAAAATTGAACAGGGGCAGCTGTTGTACCCCAAATTTTTCCCTCTCATTTTACTCAACATATGCTCATTGAAATCCTCAACTTGCTCAAGGATGCCCAAGGATTGACCAGACAAATCCTCCTCCTAAGACAAGGAGCCTCAAACTAGGGTTTCCATTTTCATAAAGATGTTTGAGCTCCAAGGGTCCCAAATTATTTCCATTGCCCTAATATGCTCTCAAGATCATCCATTCCAAGTTTCATGCCTTGCACAAGAAGTTTGCTCAGTCAACCGCTCAAATGCTAGAAAATCAACTATGATAGGTCAAAAGTCAACTGTGACCCACCTACAGTCAAACTTCAAGATTTTTGGTCAACATAAACAATTTGAAGTAATGTCAATCATTTTATCAAGGGTTAATCATTATTCCTCAAGGAATACACCAAATTCATCAAAACTCAAAAGTTGCTAAATTAGGATTTCTATAGGAAAAGTCAATCAAACTTTGACCAAGCGTAACTTTATCATACTTTATCATAAATTTCCCATCCAAGGCTGATTTTGAAGAGGATGCAATTCCCTACAACTCATCTTCATCCCTCAAGTTCAAAAAATGCACTCATGAAAAGATATGAATTCAGACATTATAGGTTATTTCAAAAAGTCAACAAAAACACTTTTTGGGTCAAAGATTCTTACATGAACACGAAAGATCCAATTGAGATGAAACCAAAAGGGTTGTTTAGAGGACATATTAAGCTTTCTAAAAAGTCAAAGAACACCCTCTTGGGGTCAAAATTGAGAGAAATATGCATTGTCAAAGTTGGCCATTTTTGGAAATTTGTACAAAGTCAACCATGCCCAAAATGCATTTTTTCTTCAAATGGGCCCAACTTTTTATGTTTGTATCTTGTTCCTAACATGGTCCACGACCCAAAAACCACTCCATGCATCACTTTCTTATTTATTTGATTTATTTTGAATTTTAATTATTTAAAATCCAAATTAAATCAAATAAATGCTATAAAATTATTTTGGGATGATTTTGCATTAAATGATGAGAGTAGAGGTTGTATGTTAGCAAAAAAATCATGCAAGGGTCGATTGAATTGAAAATGGCATGATTTGGCCAATTTTGGAAACGAAGAGTATGACTTGAAAATCAAATATCTTGCTCATCAATTTCCAAGATTGAATCCAAAATTGTTAACCTATTTGATTCATATACATATAACAGAGCATGTTAACCCTAAGGACGAGATTAGAGAGGCGCAACTGGTTCAAAAGAGTCAAACGAAGTTTCAACTTTCCAAAGAAAAATGCAGACCATATTTTTCTTTACAGTGTAATTCAAGCAATTCCAAAGCCACTAATCTGTTCCTAGACATATTGTGAAGCGATTCCAATCACTCTCATGTCACAAAACGACCAGAATCGCAAGATACAGATCACGATTTATCCCCTTTGCTTTCAATTTGTTTTCTTGGTTTTACATGTTTTAAATCAAAATCATTTTCTTAAATGTGTTTATAATCATGCTGGGAATCTGTTTGAATGTTTGGATTTGAGTTTTAGCGCAGGAACAGACTTACGTCATTGCTAGGGTTTGAAAGCTTCAAATTAGGGATTCTCCGTATAAGCTTAGACCAAATCGTGGGTACCAATGAACTGAGGGAACAATTTACAATTGATCTACGCCTTTGGTTCTGATTTATCTTGCTGGTATTTTAGTTTTGAATCTTGCAGGGATGTAGCTACGGACAAAAACAGTCACTATAGCCTTTAGTGACGGTTTTATCTGTAGTTAAAAGTTTGATACCTAAAACAACAGTTTTGAGGAAAGAGACGATCATGTGGCTGACTCCCAGTGGCTCATTTGAATTCACGCACGTTTTTCTAGGCATAGCATTTAATTTCCATTATATTTTATTTGTTTCATTATATGTACGAATGAGCAGTCCAGCGCAGTTGGTCAGGGAGCGTGTATATGAGGTAAATGTCCTGGGTTCGATCCCATGCGTCTGCTTGTATATTTTTCTTGATAATTTCTTACAGATTCAGCGCATCTCCTAGCCAAGTATCCACTGTGCGCTCATAAATCTCACCCATTGGATCATCCCTGATTCAGATTCAATGTCCAGCAAGCCATCCTCATGGTGGACCCCCAGGAGCCGGGAGCACTGGATCACGCGCAAGGCAGATGGTCCTATCCTTCTGGGCTTCAGCAATTCAGCTTCACACCCCCAGTTTACTTTTAATATCAGGCCCATTTTACACTTCTGTTTTAATTTTTACTTTCTTTTTTATTGTTTTAATTATTTTTGTTTTGTTTATTTCAAAAATCTTTTCTATTAAATCATAAAATCAAGAAAACCACAAAAATGTAGAATTAGGTTTTTTTTATTAAAATTAGTTTTTTTTGGAAATTAATTAATTTAATGATATTGACTTGATTGTTTTCATAATTAAAATTAATTAGACAAATTAGGTTTAATTCACAAATATTTAATTTTCTCAATAAAAAATCAAAAAATATTTTCTTTATTTAAATAGATTCTCTAGGATATTTACTTTATTCTCGGGCGCATTTATTTATTTATTTATTTATTTATTCCAATTATTGTAACTGTTTCGATGTTTGTAATAGTTTTTAATTAGGGTTTATTTTACCGCTTATTATTTACTATTTCCCCCAAGTTTGGTTATGTAACCCCCTCCCCGAAGCCTTGTAATAGTTAGGACTTTAATTTCTCACACTTTTTTAATTTCCGACACTATTAAACTGCTAGATGTATGGATAATAGGATTGCATGCGAAAGATAAATCAACGATTAAAAAGGTAGATAACCCTAATTGTGAAAAGATAATTAACTGAAAAAAGGTACACATGCACATGCTCACTCCTAGGGTTTACCTCACTTGGTTGCCTCGTAAACAATGGTCATATCCCTCGAACGTGGGGATATCTTAGCAAAGACCCGCAATTCAGAGTCGTCATAAAGATCATAGTCCCTTATTGTCCCTCGAGTTGCCTACGAGAAATGATCTTATGATAACAGTCCCTTCGAGATGCTAAGGTATCCTCACAAGTTGCCTTCAGTGACCATTTCGTCCCTTCGAATGTTCCTTAAAACTCCGACGATGGGGCTACCTACTCCTTAATAGTAGGGTAGCGCTGTCTAAAAGAAACAAAAAATGAACAGCCTTTTTCGAGTAGGTAGAAATCTTAAGTACTTGCTCAAAACAAACTTTTTACACAGACACTTCTCAAACAAAGTTTTCAAAAACAATTTATCACACCTTTGAGGACTGATACAAGGGTTACCATAAAGTGAAATGTCACGCTAAGGCAAATTTCAAAACTTTTCAAAAAAACACAAGCACGAAAGCAATTTTGAAAATGCGAAAGTACCTAAGAGCCCGTAGATAACTACGGATAGAAAGGGTGCTAACACCTTCCCTTTCTATAATCTACCCCTCGTACTCAGAAACTCTCGAAAATGGTTTTTTTTTTGTTCTTTTTCCTTTTTATTTTGTTGGATAAAATAAAATTCGGTGGTGACTCTTGTTTACCGCAACATTTGCGAATAAAAAATGCAAACCAGTATAACAGTCGGTTCTGCCATCGTATCATAGCTCATCTTCGAAATCCCAATACTTCTGCACCTAGTTACCATCCCAATGAAAGGTGTGCATACCATTATGATAGTCATGGACATGATACGAATGGTTATGGGCCCTGAAGAACAAAATTCAAGATATGATTGATGCTAAGGAGATTGAGTTTGACCCTCCTGAGACTCCCAACATAATCACTGCTCCCATGCCAAATCATTGAGAGCTTCCAGTTCATTTTGAATTTTCAATTGTAATTTCTTTT
Source organism: Vicia faba (assembly GCA_948472305.1). Taxonomy (NCBI): domain Eukaryota; kingdom Viridiplantae; phylum Streptophyta; class Magnoliopsida; order Fabales; family Fabaceae; genus Vicia; species Vicia faba. The sequence continues at coordinate 1,189,591,100 of OX451736.1, forward strand.
GTTTGTTTGAACACTTATCTATTATGTCAAACTTTGTTTCATTAATGCATTGCATATGTTTGTCTTGAATTAATCCATTCATTTTCACTATATTTAAACTGTGCTTTTTACTCCCTTTTGTGATATTTAACTCTCGTTAAAAGTTGTAAGCCTTTAGAAAAAGGGTGACGAAAATAATACCATAATCTCATATAGTATGCTTTTGGACCGACCTTGCTGATGATGTACATGCGTTGTTTCAAACCCTAAATAGTGGAGTTATAAGGAAGATAATCCCTAGTCAACCTCTTTGAGCCAAAGAAGTAGGATTTTTCTTTTTCGCACAAATTGAAACCTTTAATCATAACCTGGGGCATGGTAGTTTCTCAGTTAATTCAAATGTGTGTTCAGTCGCAAGCTTTCACTTTGTACACAACGAATGACATTAAAAACATCCTTCTGAATCAAAATACGGCGATGGTTCCCTGTAAAATAGGTAGTCGCTATCTCTCAAAAGAAAATCCCATTGAATCAAAACCTATGAAGGAGACTTAAGAAAAAATGGGGCATCCCACTGGCTGTAATCTCAAAATAAGAGCAGTCAGGCAAAAAAAATTAGGGACAATAAAAGAGGTCGTTACAAATCCTCAACAACAGGAAAAATATTGCAAAAATTAATTCCTTCTCAAATAAAGTTCCAGTATCCGAACCATCACCAAAATATCAATCCAGACTCAACTGGAATCCAAACGCGCAATTAACTTAGTATAGGACTGAAGAACATCATGAAGAACGGGTCGGGTACAAATAAACTTTGAGCCTTATCCTTTGTTTCTTAAGCCGTGAACCAGGCCACGCTACAACCCTTCAAAAGTCCTAATTGAAGCATGGGTTAGTTCGAAATCATAATGTTACAAAAGGTATCCTGACTCCTATAAGGCTTACTATAAATCCTGAGTTGATACCATATTATTGCAAATTTTGTATACTAAAAATGCATTTTCAAAACTTTAAGACAAATATAAACTTTGCATTGTTTGAATACCGTTGTTTGCGTATGGCCAATTGATCGACAACAGAGAAATTTGCACGGGGAATATCCAATGAACGGAAAATTCTCTCAAGAAACAGAATCACTTCAAATGGGAAGACACTTCCAATAACAAATCTCCCATAATCAAGGGGCCATGACATGTTATTGTCCAACTCACCAGTGGCAGTCAAGTCAAGATTCCAAGAAATCTCTCATAAAGTCCTGAATAGCTAGGGGCAGGTCTCCATCAGAATCACTTAGGGCATTGAACATGAATTCTAGTAAAGGGTCACATACGACCAAGCAAACATTTTCTGGCAGTACTACTTACTACAATAGACAGTGACAAATCCCCATAAAGTCCCTTTCATAAGGTGATCCCCAGTGAAGTCGCCAGAGCCACCTCTATAAGGTTATCCCCACGGAATAATCTTTATGGATAAGGGTACAATCCCCACAAGGCTATCCACGACAAGCGCCAAAACATCTTCAAACAAAAGTGGGGCATGCTTCAGCTGATGACATAGTCAAACTCACCAGCGGATAGAGGAGTTTGATCTTCTCCCAACGAAAGCACACATCATGCCAGTTCCAAAATGGATGGGAATTGGCGGTAGTTTATCATCTTCTAGATACAATGAAGATACAATCTAAATACAAATTTATTCTGACACTCATTCCAGATTTTCCCGCCGATACAGTTTAGATATGGATGTCATTTTGATACTCGTTCAATATCTCCTCAGATACAATCAAGGCTCAGATTCATTCTGACATTCCCCAGCTGAGTTGGTCTTAACTGAAAAAAGAAACCTTGCAGAGATCTCCCCAAAAGAATTCATTTCCCCAATAAGGTCTTCAAAATAATCTCCTCAACAGGGTTTATTTCCCCAACAAACTACAGATTCCCCAACACAAGTCTTTTCTTAGACTATTTTAAATCAACGAACAAAACCCCTTTGTCCCCAGCGGAATCGTTACTATCCTCAGAAAGTTGCTGCAAATCCTGGAATTCGACCAGATACTAGTTAACTTTTATTCTCCCCAATCAAGTTTCCCCAGTAGAGCAACAGAACACCAAGGTTCCTAAACTCTTCTCCCCAAACAGAAATCAGTACATCCCCAGTGGAGTTTCTTCAAACAAATAAGCAGGAATCCCCAGCAGAAGTATTATAAACAAAGTTAAAGATACACAGACTTTTAATCTCTAGCAGTAGTCCGGGAGTTAGTCTCCCAAAACTCCTCAGCAGTAGTCAGGAATTTATTTTCCAAGACAAAGATACACTTCAACCATATTTCACATACATACATCATTTACAAAATATCATAATATACGCATACAAAACGCATATAGCATTCTCATTTATTCTGAGGGCACCATTACGCAATACATTACATACATCATGCCATTGCATGAAATTAACTTTATCTTTTCAGGTCGGTTCTCGAACAGGTAGATCTCATCAACAGCCTATCATCTGTCAAATACAATCAGCCAAAGATTCTCTTCTAGAAACAGTTCAGATGCGATCCAGATACGGATGTCATTCTGACACTTATTCCAGATTCACTCTAGAAATGGTTCAGATACGATCCCGATGCGGATGACATTCTGATACTTATTCCAAATTATCTTCTAGAAACGGTTCAGATATGATCCAGATACAGATGTCATTCTGATACTTATTCCAGATTTTCTCCTAGATACAATTCAGATACAATCCAGATGTGGATGTCATTCTGACACTCATTCAATACATCTTTCAAATATAGTTCAGATACAATCCAAATACGGATGTCATTCTGACACTCATTCAGTACATTTCTCAAATACAGTTCAGGTACGATCCAAATACGAATGTCATTTTGACACTCATTCAGTACATTTCTCAAATACAGTTTAGATACGATCTAAATACGGATATCATTCTGACACTCATTCAGTACATTTCTCAAATACAGTTCAGATACGATCTAGATGTGGATGTCATTCTGACACTCATTCAGTACATTTCTCAAATACAGTTCATATACGATCCAGATGCGGATGTCATTCTGACACTCATTCAGTACAGTTCTCAAATACAGTTCAGATATGATCCAAATACAGATGTCATTCTGACGCTCATTCAGTACATATTTCTAATACAGTTTAGATAAGATCCAAATACGGATGTTATTCTGGCACTCATTTAATGCATCTTTCAGATATGAGTCACATACGATCCAGTTATAGATGTTATTCTAATACTCATTCCACTACATCTTCCAACTCAGATTAATCGACCAAAGACTTATTCTGATACTTCTCCCAGTTACAGTCAAGCTTAGACTTAGTCTAATTTCTATCAACAAACACCTTTGGATGGCATATATAAGCCCATCTCTGACAACTCTCCATCATCTCTCCAAATGGCATCTCTAAGCTCATTCTTGATGATCAACAAATAGTTCACTTCATGCACAAGCGAGTGCAAATTTCTGGGCACTTAAGTGTTCAATCATCTTCCACCTTCGAGTCACGAATGGCGGACAAGCCAATCTCACTCCTCGGGTTTAAGAAGATTTAACAGGGGAAGTTGTTGTACCCAAAATTTTCCCTCTCTTTTCTCAAGATATTTCTCACAAATATCTTCAAAAGCTCAAGCTTGCACAAATATTGACTAGGTCAAGCCATCTCCTCAACACTGATACCTCAAATTAGGGTTTGAGTTTGCACAAGGACAATTGGAATTCTAATACTTCAAATGACTTTAATGGATAATTATTGACCTTCAATATTTCTCATGTCAAGTTTCAAGTCTTGGATCATAAAATTGCTCAGTCAATTGATCAGCCATCCTAAAATCAGTTGTATTGGGTAAAAAGTCAATTGTGGTCAACTTACAGCCAAAATTCAAGATATTTAACCAATATCAACATTTTGAAGTCATATGCATCAATTTATCAAGTTTGGATCACATTTCCTCAATAAAAATGTTCAAATCATCAAAAGGGCAAAATAGTCAAAAATAGGGTTTTGACTAAGAATAACTGATTATTGACTTTTTGACCTAATACAGGACCTAATGGCTTGGAGCATGATCTCAAGGATTCAAATATATCATCTTGACCTAATTTCATGGTTCAATTCATCTCTCAAGATCAAGGGAATGATAGTTGAAATTTGGTCAACTAATGAAAAAGTCAACTGTACACCAAAAAGTCAAACTTTGACTTTTTGATCAAATTTGAGTTTCAAAGATCATATTTCATCAACACATTCAAAAATATGAAGCTTGATCATCAAGAAATCAAGAAAGTCAAAAATCAATTTGTAAAGTCAAAACTTTCCAAGACTTAGAAATTGTTTCTAAGTGTTTTCATACATGATAATTTCATAACTTCATGCCAATCTTTCACCAAGATGCAAGATGATTCAAATAAAACTTTCAACATGATAGTTGTATATATTGATGAGATATATAACTTTTCTTTTCTGATAAATTCCTAGAAGTTCTTGTATTTTAAGTTATAAATTCCTAAAGTCAAGACATTTTTCATAAAACACTTAGAGAAATTTTCAACAAGTTTTGGTCAGTTTTTATCTCAACTTCTTGGCCAATTTTCATCAAGTTCCAATTTGATTTAGCTAAAGTGGTCAACATGAAAGTTTTAGAGAATGTTTCAAGCTTTCCAAAATGTCCAAGAGCATGAATTTATCATACTTGAGCTGGGAGATTCAAAGGCATGAAGTTGGACATCCATTCTTGAATTACAAATCATTTTTGGTGAAGAACACATAATCTAATCTACATGATATGCTGCATAATCTTGTGTTGCAGGCCTTATAACTTTCCAATCTCACCATAATTTAATGCTTACACCTACTCTTGAGCTATTACCCAAGTGTTTGAGCCATTGTACAAAAGATATTTCCATTTATGGCACAAAGGCACCATTGTTATTCATGAAAAGCAAGCTTTTGGAACAAAAGTTGTCTTGAGTCGATACCTTGCTTACTTCTGATTATACTCCACCATAAATCATGAAAAGTATCCCCTCTATACCATCAACTTTGGTACTTCATCTTGGGACCATGGAAGACTTGGCATAACTTGATATTTGCATTCCAACCAAACCATAATTTGTTATCTTGCAAACTTAATCAGCTCTTGTTCCCAAACCTCTTACCTATAAATAGAGGGAGCATTTGTAAGAGAAAGAGGTCAGAAAAATAGAGAGCTTCTTGTGTGTTGAAAATACTCAAACCCATCTTTACTCTAAAAACCAGAACTATCCACAAAAACCTCCATCTTTAAGCTTTAAAGTCCAACCCCTTTGAACCTCTCACACCTTGTAAGTTCTGTCCAAACAAACCATCCAAACACTCCACATACATCATATAGAATTTGTCCAAACTCAAGAACAACTTCTGTAAAATCACTATTTTCAAAACTCAAAAACAGCCACCTCCAATTTGACTTCTCCAAGATAATATGCAACTCAAACTCAAAGCACAAATTTCAGTTTCAATGTAAGTTTTCTTGACTTTGAACTTTTCATAAAAAACATCATTAATGGTTCATTTGTGAAGATAAAATGTATATATCATTGCCTTGAAGCTAACCATATGCTTGCTTTTCATTTTCACTAACCATGTGTTAAGAACTGACTTTTACATGTAGCAGAACAATGACAGAAGTAAAAAAACAATAGTATGAGTCGATACGAAACACTATGAGTCGATACATATTATGTACAAAATAGGTTATGAGTTGACAAAAAATGCGTATATGTCGATACAAAATAGAAATGAGTCGATACAAACCCTTATGTTCTGACTCATACTGAGTTGTTTTTTGACTTCCAGGAGCAAGAAATGAGTATGAGTCGATACAAAACGTGTATGTGTCGATACAAAGCAGTATGAGTCGTTACAAACCCTTATGTGTTGATTCATATTGAGTTGATTTTGATTTCTAGGGGAAAAGACATGACATGTATTGATGCATAAGGGCATGTGTCAATACAAAACAGATATGAGCTAATGCATAAGTGCACGCGTCAATACATAAAAAATTTTGTATCAATACATAAAAGTTTTATAAAACAATTTTATTTTTTTTACATTATCTTTATATTTCTTTATATTTTTATTGTTATTCATTATTCAATATGGTTTTAATAGTAATTAGATTTTAATTGCTTTCATTCCCCATTCATAAACTTGTATCCCCATCCCAAAAAAAAGATGTAATAGCGTAGAATTTATATTTCCGCAATTTATCGCTTTCAATATAATTGCTAGTAATTAGGGTGTGTATGACAAGACTAAAAATAAAGCAATAGAGAACCCTAATCTCAAGACAAAATGCATGAAAAACAAACACTTTTGCACACGTGCACCTCTAGGGTTAACCTCATTTGTTGCCTTGAAAAAAACAGTCATGTCCCTCGAACGTGGGATACTTTAGCAAAGACCCTCGAATACAAGATCATAGTCCCTCGATGACCCTTTTATGTTGCCTTCGTAAACAATCTTAGACCCTTACAACAAACTGCTAAGGTATCCTACAATGTTGCCTTCTATGATTGTACGATGACCCACGCCTGTCCCTTCACATCCAATGGTAGGGCTTCTTATCAATCAATGGTAAGATAGAAATATATAAAGGAGGAGGAAAACAACTAAGACTTTTTAGTAGGTAGAATGCTCGTAGTTTGCTTTCTCACAACCATCTTCAAAACATCTTTCGAAACACACCAACACTTTCAAATGAAATATTTTCAAAAGTCAGCACTTTGTATGCATTCTTATAGAGATGAGAATCATTACAAAGTTCGCCTAAGCAAAGGAACTTTCAAAAACACTTTCAAATGGAATATTTTCAAAAGTAAACACTTTGTATGCATTCTTATAGAGACGAGAATCATTACAAAGTTCGCCTAAGCAAATGTAATTTCAAAACCAATCACAAACACATTTCAAACAAAGCATTTCAAAGTGAGCTAGAAATTAAGAGCCAGTAGATAATTATGGATGAAAAGGGTGTTAACACCTTCCCTTTTCATAACCGACCCCCCCCCCCCCCAAACTCAAGAAAATATCTCAAAGGGTATTTCCTGTTATTTTCACCCTTTCCTTTATTGGATAAAAGAAAAGTCGGTGGCGACTCTTGCTATCCGCAAAAATTGTGATAAAACACAAAACACCCAAGTCAGTTCTTCCACCGTATTACAGAAGCTATGGCCGCATCTGTTAGAGGCTTCATGACAAAATACCTCTCTTTGAAATGGAGAACAGATTCCAGATATGGCCGAAAGAGTTTCCCAAATTGTTTAAAAGACACCCAGGCTTTCCCCCCTTAAATGGATTGTCTTTACAAGTGGAAGATACGGAAAAAGAGGGGCAGTGTGGCGGCTATTTGGAGATACTAACAGACGTGCTCGAATGCCCGCATGAACGTAAGCGCATTTGGGTGAAGATGAGAGGGTGCCAATTGTAACCATTGGAAAACCCCCACTTGGTAGTCATTAAATGGAAAACGTATCCTGGCCTCCTTGAAAGAAAATTCATACATAGGGAAGCGCTTTCCCGGATACGACGAGCAAATCCTCCTGTTTTAATGAGGGATTTTTAGAGCCCAATTGGCGGGGCCCCCCCTCTGCTCAAACCTCCGGACAATTGAACACGTCTGACACATCATGCGAGAAACACAATCTTTTATTTCTAGGTTCAGGTGTAACCCATGCCAAAGGGTCCTCCTCGACATTAGTTTGGTCCTTATGATTGGCGGGCAAGGTGTCTTCCTCGACTAGATGTGCCATTATATCGGAAAAGCAGGGGAAAACAGTGAATTCGACATCATTAAATTCACCCTTCCACTGTAAATCAAGTGAAAGGGTGATGAATCTGTTGAGGAACAGACCTCGGCCGAAGCCCCCGACTTCCACACTGAGGCAAACCGCGTCCTATTCGGGGACGTTTAGTCAAACAGGCATATATGCCTGAATCCACCCTACTATCCAGGGAGGATGTCCCCGATGCTATGAACTTCATCCACTACCATGAACTTCAATGAACATTCATTAACGTTCGTTGAAGAACCCATGAATGTTCATCCAAGATTCACCCACCCAAGATGAAAATTGGATGTTTGATCTAAAAATTCTAAGAAAATATGTTATCAAGGGGGTATGAATTACTTGGATAAAGAAGGGCTTTGAAGAATTTATGGAGAAGCTAGGAGGAGGGGGTCCACGCGTGAATGGAGAAAAGAGTGCAGAAGAAAGCTTAAAACTAACAAATGAACCCCTAGGGTCCCCTTTTTATAGATGGTTCACACCCCACGAGGCTGAACACGAAAAGTCATCATTATTTTGGGCTTTTTGAACTCCCCTACAAAAAGATGGCACCCCAAAACAGTTACCACGTGGCGTTAACAAGCAGCCACATGCCCACTCTTGAAGGCAAACTTATTCTCGACTTCAATACGAAACATTGTCCCCGAGCACGTTGATTACATTGCACGCTCAAGAATGAGCAAACGCATGGCCCCGTGACTAAACCTTACATACGAACACATTTATCACGTTTCGCTCGCGGGGGCAAGGTAGCGCTTGACATCGTAACGGCACCCTGTAAATGGGCACGTCGAAAAAGAAAACTCGAGGAAACTCCTAGCATCCTACATATTCTTGACGGGAACCAAACGTAAAAATAATCTAGTGGGCCGCGTAGTTCATGTGTTTTGGGATCCCTAACACGGGTCAACCAGTTATCCCCGACACGGGTAAACAAATTATCCCCGGTGGAGTGTTCTGATTTCCATTCTTGGGCGAGTGTTCCCCGATAGTGAAGTTGAACTTAAGTCATCACCCTTTCACCTAAGGGCAATAACTTAGGGGGCTCCTGTTCTAGACTAGGCCAACAATTGCCCCACTTTTGGGGAGGCCTAATCTAGCGCCTTTTCCCAAGGCCCAGAGGCATGCAGCCCAAGATGGAGACCGTTGGACATTTTCCCACATGTCTGCTAGGGAGACGTTTCCCACGTGTCCATATCGTTATCATAACTTCCCTTCGGGAATCACAGGTCCAACACATGTTCTCTCAGAGCAGTTGACCAGGGAGGAGGCCACGTGTTGGACTCCATACGCACGTAAGCCCTGGTAGTCTTTGCTGTTGGGCCTCATCGTGGCCCAACATTTAAGACTTTGGCCCAATGCTGGGGGTTATAAATACCCTCTCACTTGAGAGGGTCAAGTATTGGTTCATTCACACTCTCATACTCACTTACTTTCATTAAGCTCTGAACCTCACTTTGGCATCAGAGTGTCTGGAAAGTACCCCCCCACTTCACCTTCAATTGTTGCTCGACTCGAAGCTTATGGGCTTTGACAATCTATTCTGGTCAGGTACGATCAGATTCTATTAGAAAGTCCAGAACCACTTCCCTTCCCAACAAAAAGGTATCTCCTAATATTCCTTGTGGACATCTTCTAACATATATTTTTGTTGAAAGTGGCTTGGTAAGGTTTTTGGTCGAAGAAGCCAACTATAAAGAGGATCTGACTCCAAGCATTGGAGATTCCTTAAATTGGAAAACTTTGAAGAACATGAGGATGATTGAAGAACTCAAGGTCAAGCCTCTGATTGAACCGTCTGAGAGTTATCATCATAAAATAATTTATATGAATGACTATCCCCTGTTCTCCAAGAAAGATCCTGTATCCAACGTGGCTGCATATGTTCTGATGATACAACAAGAAGGACATGATATGTCTGACTTCAATTACTCATACTTGCCTACTGAGGAAGTTGACTGTTACATTGATAAAAAAAAGAAAAGATTAGACGCTTCTGAACCAGAGAAAAAGAAGAAGAAGTCTAGTTTTATCAAAGATGCCATTCTAGCAGCTGGAACTTCTGTAACATCTAGTAAGTCCGATACTTCTCCACCTGTTTCATTGTTTGTTTCTAATACTGTTAATGTAGGTTCATCCACAATCTCCACTTCATAAATTAATCCTCTTCCACCACCAACCACAACTACACTTGTTTCTGACTCTGTTACCACTTTTATCCCCTTTCCATCTATTTCCTTTACACCATCATCTTTAACAATTCCTGTATCTGAACCAACACCAAAACCATACATGTTTTTGTTGCAACTATAACTCCAATAACCATAAATGTCTCACCAATAATCACCATATCTTCATCTGATGATTTTAACTCTTTTTCTATTCCACCATCCACCACAACTATTCATGTTTCTAGTCCTGTTCCTCAACCATTCCCTTAACTATATAAACTTTTGTTTCTGAAACTATCTCTACAATGTTACCTGCAATAACAACTTATTTTACCCCAAACACCATAACCACTTCCGACCTTGCGACCTCACCAATCCACACTTATACATCTCTGTTAACCTCGTCTCAATCACTTCCACAAACTTCTCATTTTTCAACTTTTGTTGCCAATCTTCATTTTGCCTTCTGTTGTACCCCAAAATTTGCCCTCTCATTTATCAAAACTTTTCTCACAAGATCTCTTTAACTCAAGAATGGATTAAGGTTTGGTCAGCTCAAGACATCTCATCTTGCACTGATAACCCAAAATTAGGGTTTGAGTTTTCACAAGGATTTTTGGACTATCAATGCTTCATGTGACTTTCAAACAATATTATGGACCCCTAAGATCACCCATGATAAGTTTCAAGCCTTGAATCATATTTTTGATCAGTCAATTGGATAGTTGACCTAAAAATTAGTTGTATTGGGGAAAAAGTCAACCATGGCAAATTTTAGTCAAACTTCATAATTTTTTATCCATATCAACATGTTAAACTCACATGTATCATTTGGTCAAGTTTTGATCACAATTGCTCAAGAGATTTGATCAAATCATCAAAAGGGCAAAATGGTCAAAAATTAGGGTTTTGACTGAGGAAGGACAATTTCTGATTTTTAACCTAGCAAATGACCAATTGAATCCAAGCATGATTTCAAGGATTCAATGGCATCATCTTGACTTAATTACATGGTTCAAAACATCTCAAATTCATTGGATTGATAGATAAAATTTACAGTCAACTGATCAAAAGTCAATTGTACACTGAAAAGTCAAACTCTGACTTTTTGGTCAAAATCAAGTACCAAGGGTCATAATTCATCAAAACATTTCCAAATTTAAAACTTGTTCATCAAGAAAACCAAATTTGAAAATTAGGGTTTTGAATTTGAAATTTTTCTAACTTAGAAATTTTCTAAGTATAGAAAATTTTCTTATTTTTTCTCAACTTTACACCACTTTTTCACCATGATGCATAATGATTCAAGGAAAGTTCCCAACATGAAAGTTGTAGAAATCCGTGAAATATACAACTTTTCTTCATACAATTTTCCCTAAATATGCTTAGATCTCAAGATATAAATTTGTGAATACATGGTCATGAACTTGTTAACTTAGTGAAATTTTGCCCTAATTTAGGCAGGTTTTGGACCCAACTTCATGGCAACTTTTCACCTAGTTCCAAGAGTTATCTCAGAATGAATTTCAAAGATGAATTATAGAGCATATTGCAAGCTTTCCAAAATGTCCAATAACTACTCAAGATCATTTTTGAGTAGGGAGAATGGAAGAGATGAAGTTGGCAATTTCTCACTTTTTGTCCAAGCCATTTCATGAAGAACAAAGTTGCAAATCAATCCTATGTTGGCTAATTCATGCTGTACAGGTCCTAAACTTGTTCCACACTCCTTAATTAAATGCTTACTCAGTTGAAAAAGCTTTGATCCATGCTTTTGAACCTTTATCCAACTTGTAATTCCATTTATGGCAAAAAGGTTCCATTGCCATTTTGAAAAAGAGCAACTTTTGCAAACTTTACAATTTTGAGCTTTGGACTTGTCCCTTTGGTGCATACAAGTCTCACAGGTCTCAAGTAAGTTGTACAAACTAATACCAACCCTAAGGGAGCAAGTACAAGCATGGCAAGTATAGTCACTTCACTTTACTTCAAATGCAAGGAAAGTTGCAAAAAGGCCAGGGCTTGCAGATCTATTGGAGGGCTGACCTAAGATCATTTCAATACTAATACACAAACATTATGCAACACATAGAAAGAGGAGCAAGGACCTGAAACACTCCCAATCTGAAAAACACCAAAAATCTGTTCAAACCTACAATTTCTGCACAAGCACATACATCTTCCATTTGGCTCGTGCGTTTTGAGTTTGGATCATTCAAACACCTTACATACTTGATAACTAGTCAATCCAGGCCATCATCCTTGTTCTGTAATCACTCCTCCACCATTTGCCATTGTTGACTTCAGAGCTTGCAGTTTGACTTAGACAAGGAGTTCCAGCTACTTTCAGAGCAAGGCAAGGGTTGAGATACATCCAGGGAAGTTCAAGGAAGCTCAAGCAAGCATCAGGCCTCCCTCAAACTCACCCTAGTTCCATTCACGATTCCAAATGAAGAAGGTAAAATATCAAACTCTATCTCTTTGTACAGGCAACCTTAGGCCATGATTTGTGAATAAAAAATATAGTCCTCATCATAACGAAGTTGTACATACCATTATCTTGCATTGATTTTACTTGTGCTGAGAGAATTTAGAACTTGAAATTTCTGGAAATATTAGGTCAAAATTTAGGGCTTTTAGAATTCTCTTTGTTCTTTGATTAATAGATTACATAATTTATATGGTTGGAAGTGAGTTCAAGCACTATAACTTTCATGTTATGAATTTTCATTTTTATGGAAGTATGAGAGAGTTACAGGGTGTCTGGCCAAATCTTGAGGAAGAAGATGAAATAGGGCAAGGGCGCGTTTTGGAATATGTTATTTTTGTTTCACTTAAGATAATGGAAGTATAGCCACCCCAGTGTCAAAGCAGCGCGCTGGTGAGACCCATGTCATGGGTTCGAACCTGCGCGCTACTTTTGTTTTTTCACTCTTTTTTTCTTTTCCATTTTCTACATTTTTTGCAGGATGGGCTTATCTTTTGGGCTAGAGCTTTTTTGCTAATATCATCACCACTGATCTACTATATCACCCCCCTTTGCCAACTTTATTTTTTTATTTTATTTTGTTTTGTTTTCACATTTAATATGTCATATATTTTCTCTAATATATAAAAATCCCAAAAAATATAAATTAATAATATTACTTTTATTTTTTATTTTTTTTGGTTATTTCTCTTGCATAAAATATATTTTATTTTAATAAGGTATCATTTATTTTCTTAATAAACTTATAAATATATTTAAACATATTTAATTCAATTTATTTTTTTATTTCATACTTATAAATACTTATTTTTGCATATATTTAATTTTTATATTTATATACAATATCATTTATTATTTTTATACAAGAAAATATACAAAATAATACATATAAAAACTTTATTTTCTTTTAATTAAAAATTAGGGTTAAACCCCTTTTAAAAATTATTTTCTTTACCTTATATTTTTAGGTTTAGATTAAATTTTCTTTTACATAAAAACAAGACACAAAAATCTTTTTACATGTACATTGCATCATATTTTCTTTTAATATTATGTTGTATTTATTCTAATTCGTACAAATTTAATTTGGTTGTAATAATTTATTTAGGTTTATATTCTTGCAAATCCCTATTCAAATTTGTATTCCCCCTCCCATAAATTGTTGTAATAGCTTAGAAATATTTACATTATGCAATTTATTGCTTTATATGCCATGATTAGTAATTAGGGTTTGTATGACAAGAACAAAACAAAGAAAAATAGAAAACCCTAAATACAAGATAAAATCAAAAGCATGAAAATGATACACTTGCACACAAGCACCCTTAGGGTTTCCCCACTTGGTTGCCTAAAACAAAAAATGGCCATATTACACATGCGAAGTATCTTGGCAAAACAAAACAAATATAAGATCATAGTCCCTCGATGACGCTATACAAAAGTTGCCTTACAAAATGATCTTGGTCCCTCAAAATGCTAAGATACTTTGCAAACATTGCTAATCATGGTTATACGATGGCCCACACCCGTCCCGTTTACATCCAAAGATAGGGTTGCTTATCAAATCAATGGTAAGACAACAATGTCAAAGGAATAGAAAATACATAAGAAAGACATTTGAGTAGGTAGATAACTTCTAGTTACTTGCTCCATTTCAAAACAACTATCCTTGCTATTTTCAAAAACAAACACACACATTTCAAAAGCATCTTACAAACATTAAAAACATTTTCAAAAAGACAAACATCTTTGTATACATTCTTACAAACGAGAATCATTACAAAGATCGCCTAAACAAATGGCCTCTGTTGTACCCCAAAATTTGCCCTCTTTTCATACACGCATATTATTGGTTTTATGGTTATGGAATAAAGGTATATTTATCAAGCTTCTTCAGGTTACAAGTGACGTTTATTTCTTCAATTGATATTCTCGGAGTATTTTCCGTATTGAAGATCGGTTCGCCGTTTTGCAATGATTCGGGGTTCAAAGATTCACAATTCCAACCCGGCGCATCATATTCAAGTGTTCTTTCGCCAAGATATCTCTGATAATGTATTCTCAAATTCAGGTTGGGCTCAAGAGTCAATTCTTTAAAGAAGGTATCTGAATGTGTGAGTTTTCTCGAAGAAATATGGTGAAAAAGTGTGCTGAAAGTGCAGTTTTTACGCGCTAAAAAATTCATAACTTGAAGATTGTGGCTCTTCTTATCTATGGGATGGTCGTGTTCCCTAATCCTGACCAACTCGTAGATGTGAGCGCCGTCAAAATCTTCATGTCATGCAATCCGGTGCCTACATTACTAGGGGATATCCTACACTCTTTTCACACTCGTACAATGAGGAAAAGAGGTGTTCTTATGTGTTGCACTCCTCTCCTGGCAAGATGGTTTATTTCTCATCTTCCCCAATCAGTCTTAAAGAATGAGCAAGGTTTAAGGTGATCACAAAGGTTAATGACGCTCAAACATTCAGATATTCATTGGTGTTCTCAATCCAAAGAGAATGTTATCATTGTTGACCGTTGTGGGGAATTCCCTAATGTCCCTCTACTTGGAATTAGGGGAGGCATCACCTACAACCTATGCTTAGCTCTGAGACAGTTTGGTTATGCCCGAAGGGATGGCCCACATGATATGCTGATTCAAGGCTTGGTATTCGACTATGACAACGACGATCAAGGTCTTCGCTAGAGATTCATCCGAGCTTGGAGGATGCTGAACAAGGTGGAAAGCAAGACTTTGGGACACAAGAATTCCATCCCTCTTGAGCCTTACCTCAAGTGGGTACGAACCCCCGCTCAAAGTCTTATGATGCCTTATCCTTCCATTCTCTTAATGATTATTGAGCCTGTTAAGGAAGGAGAAGTTCCATACACTATCCTACATCCTAACATGCCCACATCACTCGAAGATCTACAAAGGTATTGGATACAACTCAAAGGAGAGCGAGATACTTTCGAATCCCAATTCTACGCAAGCGAGAAGAAGGTTTTGGAACTCACTAGGTTACTTCATGAGGAGCAGACTCTAAATACCTACATAGCACCAAAGAGGATGCACAATACTTTTTTATCTTATAATTTTGTATTATTTTGCCCAAGGGGCATTGATGTACTCAATTTCTATCTTATTAATATAACGTGTGTTTCTTTTTGTTTAAAACAAATTTGAATTTTTAAATCCTTGAAAGCATTGCATGTATACATATCATTCATCATGACATAAACAGGTCTTTTGCAACCAATTTTCTCATCTCTCTAACTGTTTATTTCAGTAAGATGGATCTCGAACAGACGGTCAAAGATCTTCAAGCTCAAAACACACAGTTTTAACAGTTACTCATGACCCTAGCCAAGGGGCAAGATGAATTGAAGACTCTGTTAGCTGATGATAGAAAGAAGAAACCAAAGAAAACCACTGGGGTTTTGAATATGGGGAGAAGATTTCAGGGACAGACTAGAAGGACACTGAATTTTGCAACTACTTTTGGGGAAGGAGAAGGGAAAGGAAAAGAAACAGCAATACCGTCAGAATCTGAAGAAGAGGAAGAAGAGGAAGACTACTCTGAAGAGAAATACCCTCTGGCGGATGATAAGTACAGACATCTTGAAGAGAGTTTAAGCGCTATGGAAATACAGAGGGTACCAGGTCTAGAACTCGAAGAATTGGGGCTGGTGTCAGGAATTGTAATCCCACCAAAGTTCAAGGTGTCGTTGTTTGTAAAATATGATGGGGTGTTATGTCCTAAAATGCACCTCCGATCATACGTGAGAAAGATTCAGCTGCACTCTATCGATAAATATCTGTGGGTGCATTTTTTCCAAGATCGTTTATTCGGAACACAACTCAATTGGTTTTACCAATTAGAAAGGGTCGACGTCCACAACTGGGAATACCTTGCCGCAGCTTTCTATAAACAATACCAGTACAATGCAGATTTGGCGCCTACCCATACTCAACTTCAGAGTATGGTTATGGCTTCAAATGAAGGCTTCAAAGATTACACGCAAAAATGGAGAGATCTAGCTGGGAGAGTGCAACCCCCTCTGTCTGAAAGGGAGTTTGTGGATATATTCTTAGGTACTCTATCGGGCCCTTTCTTCAACCATTTGATTGGGAGTTCATCTACTGGATTTACTGAGTTAATATTAATCGGAGAAAGGGTGGAAGCTGGCATAAAAAGTGGAAAGATTCATCTGCCTTTACAGATGTGAGAAAGCCTTTCACTGGAAAGAAGGAGGTATCTGCTGTTTATCCATAAAGGAACCAAGGGAGAGCGGAACGCCGACCAATGGTAGGAGCCGTTATGATCCCAAAATATGCATCTGATAAACCAAGAAGTAATCAACCAAGGGTGGAAAGGCCAGTCCGTAAATTCACCAGAATTAACATGACTCTAGCCCAGGTTTTACCACATCTGCTGAAATCTAATTTGGCGACTTTGACGGAGGCTCTGAAGAATCCCAACATGGCGTCCCCCCATTATCACCCAAATGCCAGATGCGCATACCATTCTGAAAGTCTGGGCCACAACACCAATAACTGTCGGGCTTTGAAAAATAAGATTCAAGACCTCATAGATGCAAAAGAGATCGAGTTTGAGGCGCCAGAGAAACCAAATTTCATTTCCGCTCCTATGCCTAGACATAGTCACAACGCCAATGCTATCGAGGAAGATTTGTTTGTTGCTACAGTAGATGAACTCTTAACTCTACTCCCGATCATTAAGATGAACTTGCTGAAAGATGGTATATTCCCAGATTGTGATAAAGACTGCCATATTTGTTTATCCTCACCAACTGATTGTTTTCTGTTGAAGACAGATATCCAACGCCTGATTGACAACCAAGAAATTCTGTTTGAAAATGCTCCTGTTTCACCCGTTCCAGTTAAAGACGTTTCAATCATAACCATCTCCGCCAATCCTTCCAGGGCCCCCAAAAGACCTGTTAGGATTACATCAGTTCCGAAGACTACTCCTCTCATAACTACAATGCCCGGGCCGGTCCCATACAAATCAGATAAAACAGTACCGTGGAATTACGGTGGAGAAATCTACTACCATGGTATTAAACAAGATGGGTTAACCATCGAAGAAGTGAGCTCTGAAGAAGAAGATTCTAACATTAGCAATATTGCTGGAACTAGTAAGATTACCCGTAGTGGTAGAATCTTCTCTCCAGAGATTGCCCCTCCAAAGGCAATTTTTGGACCCGTGGTCGTTCCAAAGATTACTTCTGTACCGATAACCATACCTGCAAGTGCACCTACCGACAAAGACGACGCGACCCCTGTTGTCATCCCTACCAATAATTCTACTGCTGAAAATTGAGGAAAAAGCATTCAAGAAGAGCCTGTTTGAACGAAGGCTCAATCACTAGCTATCCCTGAAACATCCAAGAAGGAAATGGAAGAGATCCTGAGGATAATAAAGAAGAGTGACTATGACGTGGTTGAACAGTTGAGGCAAACTCCCTCCAAGATCTCCATGCTAGCCTTGCTGCTGTGCTCTGAGGCACATGCGAAAGCTTTGGTAAATTTTTTGAAGACAGCCCATGTGCCACAAGAGACGTCTGCTGACCAGTTCTAAGACAGTGGCTAGTTTGACAGCTGATAACGACCTAGGCTTCTCTGATGCTGATTTGACACCAAGAGGGAGAAATCACAACGAGGAATTACATGTCTCTGTGGAGTGTAGAGGAACGACTCTGGCCCATGTCTTGGTAGACACGGGTTTATCTTTGAACGTCTTGCTGAAAAAAGCCCTTGACAGATTAGATTGCAAAAGGCTGACTTTAAAACCCAGTAACATAGTTGTGAGAGCATTTGATGGTTCGAAGAGGATGGTCCACAGGGAGGTGGGCATCCCGATAAAGGTGGGAACTCAGATTTTCAATTCAACCTTCTATGTGATGGACATCCGTCCCTCTTACTCCTGTCTGTTAGGACGACCCTGGATCCACAATGCCGGTGCTGTCACCTCCATACTATACCAAATGATGAAATACCCGGTCCAAGGAAAGATCCTAACTGTCCATGGATAGGAAGAGTACATGATTAGTCATCTAAATTCCTTCCGATATGTGTAGTTGGATGGCGAGTTCATTGAAACTCCTTTTCAACATTTCGAAGAGGTCTCTCAAGAAGTAGTGGTAACCAAGGAGGTATCCCCGATTCCCAAGATCACAAGACCTCCACTTCGGATGTCATCTCTAAAGGACGCCAAGGCGGTAGTAGAAGAGGGTGGATGCACCATCTGGGGACAGCTTCTGGACATCCCGTACAAATCAGACAAGTTTGGCTTGGGGTTTACTTCAACTGCTCAGAAGGTTGTGCATCGTGCCCGTGCTGGAGGGCCACCTTTGAAGATTAGTAACCAGGAGGTCAACGCAGCGGAAGATGTTAAAGAAAATGGAAGCTTAGAAGATTGGATATTTCCTACTGTCAACGGAGGACTTCGCAACTGGGAAGCCAGAGACTTTGTCCCAATAACTTTCATCTCTCAGTAATTTATCTTTTACATTTCTGTTGGACTTGTAATATTCACAAACAATTCGGACTTTAAAAATCTTGTGTCTTACCCGAGACACAATGGTCCATTTGTAAGGGTTTTTATCTCATCTTCATATGACATTCAATGAATCATGGACGCTTTTTTACATACAAACCTTTTGTACTCATTGTCTTTCTTTTACATTTTATTGTTTAAAGATGGCTATACCCTTACACACACCCACACTCACAAATGCAGGTACCCCTCCATTCCGGATCCCATGGGTAACGATACTGCTATAGCCTTCAGTGACTCTAAAGATCCAATCTATTAAGCCGAATACGAAGGTGAGGAAGATTGTGAAGTACTAGGGGAATTGGCCCGACTACTACAACAAGAGGAAAGAGTTATTCAGCCTCATGAGGAACCGTTGGATACAATCAATTTGGGTACCGAGGAAGATAAAAAGGAAATCAAAGTGGGTGCCAACCTAGAGCCGAGTGTCAAGGAGCGTCTAATTCAGCTATTACATGATTATGTTGAGATATTTTCCTGGTCATACAAAGACATGCCAGGGCTTGATACAGACATCGTGGTACATCGTCTGCCCACAAGAGAAGACTGTCCACCAGTGAAGCAAAAAGTCCGCCGCATGAGACCTGACATGTCAGAGAAGATCAAAGCGGAAGTCATGAAGCATTTCAATTCTGGATTCTTAGCCGTCACTTCCTATCCTTAATGGGTTACCAACATTGTTCCCGTGCCTAAAAAGGACGGCAAAGTACGAATGTGTGTGGATTATAGAGATTTAAACAGGGACAGCCCTAAAGATGATTTTCCACTTCCCCACAAAGACATCCTGTTGACAATACAGCCCAACACAAAGTGTTTTCCTTCATGGACGGATTCTCAGGCTATAATCAAATCAAAATGGCACCTGAGGACATGGAGAAAACTACATTTGTCACACAGTGGGGCACGTTCTGCTACAAAGTGATACCATTCGGACTGAAGAATGCTGGGGCAACCTATCAACGCGCCATGGTAGCTTTGTTTCATGATATGATACATCATGAGATAGAGGTCTATATAGATTACATGATAGCCCGATCACAAACTGAAGAGGAGCACCTTGATCACTTGCAAAAGTTGTTTGTGAGATTGAAGGAGTAAAAGTTAAGATTGAATCCAAACAAGTGTACATTCAGAGTCCGGTCCGGTAAACTCTTAGGTTTCCTCGTTAGCAACAAAGGCATCAAGGTTGATCCTGCCAAGGTTAAAGCAATACAAGAAATTCCTGCTCCTCGCATTGAGAAGGAAGTCAGAGGATTCTTGGGACGCCTGAACTATATTGCCAGATTCATTTCTCACCTGACAGCTACTTGTGAGCCAATCTTCAAACTATTGAAGAAAGATCAAGTAGTCATATAGAGTGATGAGTGCCAGATCATTTTCGACAAAATCAAGGAGTACTTACAAGAGCCTCCTGTTTTAATGCTGCCAGTCGAGGGAAGACCACTGATCATGTATCTTACCATTTTAGAGAACTCAATGGGGGTGTGTATTGGGGCAGCATGACGAGTCTGACCGAAAAGAGCATGTTATTTACTACCTGAGCAAAAAGTTTACCGACTGTAAAACCAGATATTCACTGCTCGAGAAAACTTGTTGCACTCTGGCATGGGCTGCTCACCGGATAAGACAGTACTTGTTAACTCATACCACTTTGTTGATATCTAAGATGGATCCGATAAAGTACATCTTCGAAAAGCCTGCTCTGTCTGGAAGAATAGCTAGATGGCAAATGATCTTAACAGAATATGACATACAGTACACTACTCAGAAAGCAATAAAGGGCAATGTGTTAGCTGATCATCTTGCTCATCAAGCTGTAGAGGATTATCAGTCCATGAAGTTTGAATTCCAGGATGAAGACATCATGATGTTAGACAGCTGTGAAGAAATCAGACCATATGAAGGACCTGAACAAGGATACCGATGGACCCTGTTCTTTGATGGGGCATCCAATGCACTTGGTAATGGTATCGGCGCTGTACTCATATCTCTGGAAGGGTGTCATACTCCCTTTACTGCTAGACTTTGCTTCAACTGTACGAACAACATGGCGGAATACGAAGCATGCATCTTTGGTCTCAAGGCTGCCATAGACTTGGGAATCAAATCTTTAGATGTGTTTGGAGATTCAGCTTTGGTCATTAGTTAAATCAAAGGAGAGTGGGACACTAAGCATCCAAACCTTATCCCTTACAAAGAACATGTTTTGACATTGCTACCACATTTTGAGCAGATTACCTTCGAGCATTTCCCGCGAGAAGAAAATCAGCTAGCAGATGCTCTAGCCATAATGTCATCTATGTTTAAACTTAATTGAGATAACGAGGCTCCCCATATCACCATTGAACGAATGGACGAACCAGCACACTGTCACGAGATTAAAACTGAAGAAGTAGTGGACCAACCTTGGTTTCATGAAGTTAAGAAGTATCTCGAGGCTCAAGAATATCCAGAAGGAGCTTCAATCAATGATAGAAAGTTCTTAAGAAGATTCTCTGCTAAGTTCTTCCTGAGTAATGGCATCCTGTACAAACGCAATCATGACTCTATTCTGCTCTGTTGTGTGGATAAGATTGAGGCTGAGAAGATTATGGCTGAGCTACATGAGGGCACTTTTGGCACCCACTCCAGTGGGCATACGATGGCGAAGAAAATCCTACGGGCAGGCTATTATTGGTTTACCATGGAAGCAGACTGCTATCAACACTCTCGGACCTGTCATAAGTGTCAAATTTATGCTGATAAGGTGCGCGTACCTCCGATTCCTTTAAATGTCTTGACATATCCTTGACCCTTTGTTATATGTGGAATTGATATGATTGGAGAGATCAAACCTACAACCTCTAACGGACACCGCTTCATTCTAGTGGCCATTGACTATTTTACAAAATGGGTCGAAGCAGCTTCCTTTGCATCTGTTACTAAGAATGTTGTTGCCCGCTTCATCAAGAAGAATCTCATTTGCCGGTACGGTATCCCAGAAAGGATCATCACTGATAATGGTACAAACCTTAACAATACTATGATCACCGCCTTGTGCGAGCAGTTCAAGATTCAACATCACAATTCATCCCCCTATCGACCAAAGATGAATGGTTCATTCGAATCTGCTAATAAGAACATTAAAAATATCATACAGAAAATGACAGTCACCTACAAGGACTGGCATGAGATGTTACCATTTGCTCTCCACGGGTACCTTACCACGACTCGTACATCAACTGGGGCAACACCCTATTCTTTGGTTTATGGCATGGAGGTTGTCTTGCCTATTGAGGTTCAGATCCCCTCTTTGAGAATCATGAAGGATGCAGGTTTGAATGAGGATGATTGGATCCAGACTCGACTTGATCAACTAAACTTAATTGATGAAAAGAGACTTACTGCTGTTTGCCATGGTCAGATGTATCAAAAACGGATGATCAAGGCTTTCAACAAGAAAGTCAGACGCCAAGCATATTAAGTTGGAGATCTAGTGATCAAACACATTATCTTGCCACAAAGTGATCCCAGGGGCAAATGGACTCCTACCTATGAAGCACCATTTGTAATCAAGAACATCTTCTCCGGTGGGGCAATGATCTTAACCACCATGGACGGTGATGACTTCCCACACCATGCGAACGCGGACATAGTCAAAAGATACTATGCATAAGAGACCCGCTAGGTTGACACACCTAGGGAAAAAAAAGGGCATCCCGGCGAACCAAAAGGTTCGGGCAAAAATTAGGGATAAAATAATAAAAAATTATACACCCGGAAAGTTGAAAACTCGAAAGGGCGACTTGGGCAAAAAGGGGTTTCCCGGTGGGCTGAAAACCTGAAAGGGCGATCCAAGTAAAAGTTAGGGAATTAAAGCGTATGACTATGTCCCGTCGGATCACTTTGTGGACAACCTCTTGACTTCCAATGACAAACTCGAAGCTTCTGATCAATTCAATCATCTTCCATCGAAGCAACAAATATACAAGATATTCGGAGATACGGAGGCTATAGCAGAATGGGAACCCCATGGGATTATAACACATAGCTGTCTTTCCTTGTAAAAAATTTCTTACTTTTATGGCACCATCCTCTTACTAGGATGTCTGTCTCCTTTGTACAAAATACTTATTCAAAGTAAATACAAAGATATCTCTTTCAAGTACAGAAAACTATTTGTCTTTTCCTTTACACTTGTGTTTTATTTGCAAAAAACGCCCAATGATTCATTAATGAACATATGCATTTGAACATAATTATTGTTTACAAATAAACAAAATGAAAGGAAACAATTACTGACAGATTGAAAGAATAGGAAAACTTCTTTAGGATATTCTATGAGCAATCCCCACAGTATGTCACTTAAATCCCCAGCGGAACTAAAACTTCAAACTATTAATCCCCGGTGGAAACCATCCAGTTCCTCTAAATTCCCCAGCAAGTTATTTTGAAGCCTGAAATCCAACCAGATAACAGCTGACTTCTGATACTCCCCAACGGAACCAAGACTCCCATTATCAACCCCCAGTAGAAGTCATCAAAATTCTCTGGATTCTCCAAGCAGATTCCTCAAGCAGTATACAACATTGCTCTAACAACAGAATTTTTGTCATTTACTCCAATTTCAAGATATGAAGAGTCCACATATCCTCAGCAGCAGTCAAGGATTCATTTTCCTCAGCAATACAACAAATCAGCTTACATGTGCATACATTACATCCATATATCATAAACATTGATAAAATACATATATTGCATCATACATTTCATGCAACATAATTTTATGTTCCAGCTAACATTTTACCCTTTTCAGGATAAGATTAACAAGCTACCATTAACAATATGCTATCAGATACAGTTCAGATACGCTCCAGACACGGATGCCATTCTGATACTCATTCGGGTTTCAACTTTCAGATACAATTCAGATATGCTCCAGACACGGATGCCATTCTGATACTCATTCGGGTTTCAACTTTCAGATACAGTTCAGATACGCTCCAGACACGGATGTCATTCTGATATTCATTCGGGTTTCAACTTTCAGATACAGTTCAAATACGCTCCAGACATGGATGTCATTCTGTTACTCATTCAGATTTCAACTTTCAGATATAGTACATATACGCTCCAGACACGGATGCCATTCTGATACTCATTTAGATTTCAACTATCAGATACAGTTCAGATACGCTCCAGACACGGATGTCATTCTGTTACTCATTCAATGTCAAAGTTCAGATACAGTTCAGATACACTCCAGACACGGATGTCATTCTGTTACTCATTCAATTTCAAAGTTCAGATACAGTTCAGATACGCTCCAGACACGGATTCCATTCTGTTACTCATTCAGATTTCAACTATCAGATACAACTCAGATACGTTCCAGACGCGGACACCATTCTGATACTCATTCTTTCAGCTTACAACTTACAATTCAACAAACATTCTTGGATGGCATCTACAAGCCCATCTCCGACAAGATTCTATCACTTTTCCAAATGACATCTTTAAGCCCATTCCCTCAACTACACATCACCGAGTGCAAATTTATAGGCACTTTAGTGTCCAATCATCTTTCACCTTCAAGTCACGAATGGAAAAGCTCGCCAATATAACTCTTCAGGTTTAAGAAGATTGAATAGGGGAATCATCTTGACTTAAGTACATGGTTCAAAACATCTCAAATTCATTGGATTGACAGATAAAATTTACAATCAACTGATCAAAAGTCAATTGTACACTGAAAAGTCAAACTCTTACTTTTTGGTCAAAATCAAGTACCAAGGGTCATAATTCATCAAAACATTTCCAAATGTGAAACTTTTTCATCAAGAAAACCAAATTTGAAAATTAGGGTTTTGAATTTGAAAATTTTCTAACTTAGAAATTTTCTAAGTATAGAAAATTTTCTTATTTTTTCTCAACTTTACACCATTTTTTCACCATGATGAATAATGATTCAAAGAAAGTTCCCAACATGAAAGTTGTAGACCTCCATGAAATATACAACTTTTCTTCACACACTTTTCCCTAAAGATTCTTAGATCTCAAGATATAAATTTGTGAATACATGGTCATGAACTTGTTAACTTAGTGAAATTTTGCCCTAATTTAGGCAGATTTTGGACCCAACTTCATGGCAACTTTTCACCTAGTTCCAAGAGGTATCTCAAAATGCATTTCAAATATTAATTATAAAGCACATTGTAAGATTTCCAAAATGTCCAAGAACTCCTCAAGATCATTTTTGAGTAGGGAGAATCGAAGAGATGAAGTTGGCAATTTCTCACTTTTTGTCCAAGCCATTTCATGAAGAACAAAGTTGCAAATCAATCCTATGCTGGATAATTCATGATGTACATGTCCTAAACTTGTTCCACACTCCTTAATTAAATGCTTACTCAGTTGACAAAGCTTTGATCCATGCTTTTGAACCTTTATCCAACTTGTAATTCCATTTATGGCAAAAAGGTTCCATTGCCATTTTGAAAAAGAGCAACTTTTGCAAACTTTACAATTTTGAGCTTTGGACCTGTCCCCTTGGTGCATACAAGTCTCAAAGGTCTCAAGTAAGTTGTACAAACTAATACCAACCCTAAGGGAGCAAGTACAAGCATGGCAAGTATAGTCACTTCACTTTACTTCAAATGCAAGGAAATTTGCAAAAAGGCCAGGGCTTGCAGATCTGTTGGAGGGCTGACCTAAGATCACTTCAATACTAATACACAAATATTATGCAACACATAGAAAGAGGAGCAAGGACATGAAACACTCCCAAGCTGAAAAACACCAAAAATCTGTTCAAACCTACAGTTTCTGCACAAGCACATCCATCTTCCATTTGGCTCGTGCGTTTTGAGTTTGGATCATTCAAACACCTTACATACTTGATAACTAGTCAATCCAGGCCATCATCCCTGTTCTGTAATCACTCCTCTACCATCTTCCATTGTTGACTTCAGAGCTTTCAATTTGACTTGGACAAGGAGTTCCAGCTACTTTCAGAGCAAGGCAAGGGTTGGGATACATCCAGGGAAGTTCAAGGAAGCTCAAGCAAGCATCAAGCCTCCCTCAAACTCACCCCAGTTCCATTCACGATTCCAACTGAAAGAGGTAAAATATCAAACTCTATCTCTTTGTACAGGAAACCTTAGGCCACGATTTGTGAATAAAAAATGTAGTCCTCATCATAACGAAGCTGTACATACCATTATCTTGCATTGATTTTACTTGTGTTGAGAGAATTTAGAACTTGAAATTTCTGGAAATATTAGGTCAAGATTTAGGGCTTTTAAAATTCTCTTTGTTCTTTGATTGATAGATTACATAATTTATATGGTTGGAATCGTGAGTTTAAGCACTATAACTTTCATGTTATAAATTTTCATTTTTATGGATGTGTGAGAGAGTTACAGGGTGTTTGGCCAAAGCTTGAGGAAGAAGATGAAACAGGGAAAGGACACGTTTTGGAATATGTTATTTTTGTTTCACTTAAGATAATGGAAGTATAGCCACCCCAGTGGCAAAGCAGCGCGCTGGTGAGACCCATGTCCTGGGTTCGAACCTGCGCTCTACTTTTGTTTTTTCACTCTTTTTTTCTTTTCCATTTTCTACATTTTTTGCAGGATGGGCTTATCTTTTGGGCCAGAGCTTTTTTGCTAATATCATCACCACTGATCTGCTATATCACCTCCCCCCCCCCCCCCCTTTGCCAACTTAATTTTTTTTTTGTTTTTACATTTAATATATCATATATTTTCTCTAATATATAAAAATCCCAAAAAATATAAATTAATAATATTACACTTTAATTTTTTTTATTTTTTTGGTTATTTCTCACATAAAATATATTTAATTTTAATAAGGTATCATTTATTTTCTTAATAAACTTGTAAATATATTTAAACATATTTAATTCAATTTATTTTTTTATTTCATACTTATAAATACTTATTTTTGCATATATTTAATTTTTATATTTATATACAATATCGTTTATTATTTTTATACAAGAAAATATACAAAATAATACATATAAAAACTTTATTTTCTTTTAATTAAAAATTAGGGTGAAACCCCTTTTAAAAATTATTTTCTTTACCTTATATTTTTAGGTTTAGATTAAATTTTCTTTTACATAAAAACAAGACACAAAAATCTTTTTACATGTACATTGCATCACATTTTCTTTTAATATTGTGTTGTATTTATTCTAATTCGTACAAATTCGATTTGGTTGTAATAATTTATTTAGGTTTATATTCTTGCAAATCTCTATTCAAATTTGTATTCCCCCTCCCATAAATTATTGTAATAGCTTAGAAATATTTACATTATGCAATTTATCGCTTTATATGCCATGATTAGTAATTAGGGTTTGTATGACAAGAACAAAACAAAGCAAAATAGAAAACCCTAAATACAAGACAAAATCAAAAGCATGAAAATGATACACTTGCACACAAGCACCCTTAGGGTTTCCCCACTTAGTTTCCTAAAACAAAAAATGGCCATATTACGCATGCGAAGTATCTTGGCAAAACAAAACAAATATAAGATCATAGTCCCTCGATGACGCTATTCAAAAGTTGCCTTACAAAATGATCTTGGTCCCTCAAAATGCTAAGATACTTTGCAAACATTGCTAATCATGGTTATACGATGACCCACGCCCGTCCCGTTTACGTCCAAAGATAGGGTTGCTTACCAAATCAATGGTAAGACAACAATGCCAAAGGAATAGAAAATACATAAGAAAGACATTTGAGTAGGTAGATAACTTCTAGTTACTTGCTCTATTTCAAAACAACTATCCTTGCTATTTTCAAAAACAAACACACACATTTCAAAAGCATCTTACTAACATTAAAAACATTTTCAAAAAGACAAACATCTTTGTATACATTCTTACGAACGAAAATCATTACAAAGATCGCCTAAACGAATGGCCTCTTTTACAAAATACTTTCAAAACCACACCAAACACAATTTCAAACAAACAAAAGCAAGTGATCTAAGCAAGTAACTAAGAGCCCATGGAGAACCATGGATGAAAAGGGTGCTAATACCTTCCCTTTTCATAATCTACCCCCCGAACTCAAGAAATAATCTCAAAGGTCTTTCCTGTGCTTTTTCACCTTTCCTTTTGGATAAAAGAAAAGTCGGTGGAGACTCTTGCTAACCGTAACATTTGCGATAAAACACAAAACCTCAAGTCACTTCTCCCACCGCATCACACCTTCTTTAACAAAGAAACCACTCTCTATGACTCACCCATCATCCATTTTGATCCAATTTCTCCCTCTGATCACGAAATGTCTGAAAGGATAATTTTTGATAACCATGGAGCTATTGAAATTTCCATAATTGAACCTTTCATTTGTTCTAAAATTTTCAATATGACTGAACAATCGTTATCACAAAATCCTCATGAACATGTAACTTTTGAACCCATCCCTTATGAATGTGACCTAGCCATATTTGTCTATGATAAACCTGTCCCAAAAACATTGGATGAATTCGTCAACATGTTTAGGCTATGAAAAAGGTCTCGCAGCTAATAGCAGAGGCAAGTATCTTTACTATGCCTCAAGAAATGGATGATTCTTAGAAGAAGTTTGAGAAATAGACGACTTCTGAGTTTGAATGTTTTAACACTTTTGCTAAAGCATCAAAAGCTTGGGATATTCAAGTTGTGAAAGAAAGGAAATAAGCACAAGAAAAAGTTAGAGTTCTTGAATTCTTTGTTGCTAAGCAAAAATAGGTTGATTCTAAAGTGCTTAGAAAAGCAGAAGAAGAAGAAGAAGAATACAAACTCAAAGCTGCAGAAGAAGCAGGGAAAGTAGAAGAAGCTTCTAAAGCTAAAGAAGATGCTCTGGTTGCTTCATCTTCTGATCCTTCCATTACGCGTCTGGAAAATGCAATTGGGGGATATTAGAGGAAAACAATGGGTTTCATAGAAAGCATCATTGAACAGAAGGTTGTCAATGAGAATGTTCAGAACATGCTATAGCTGATTCTGCAAAAGATTTCTGCTCCTCAACCCTAGGCTCTAGGATTTTTCCTTTTGCTTTTGAACCATAGGACTATGCTTGCTACTTACTTTTTTTACTACTGTTTTTATTCTGATTATTTGATATTTCTGCGAGTCTTCTTTTGAAATTAATGAATTCTTCTTTTGGCTTATCACTTCTTTTCTTACTTGTTATCTTCTTCTGATTTTATGTTTTTCACACATAATTACCTTTTTGATCATGACAAAAAGAGGGAGTAGTTAAATGAACATAATTTTGATTTCAATAATCAAGTTCTGAAAAATGTTCTCTGAAAAGAACTGCTTGCATTCTAAACCAGTTAAAGTTTTATTTCTGTTAGAATTGTTTTCTTTTTCAGGAAATGAGAACTCTGATTAAAGACAAATATCTGAAAGCATTATTCAAGGCTTATGGCTAACTTGTTGGCTTTAGACTTGGCTCCAAGAATTGAAATCTAGAACCAGACTCCAAGAATTGAGAATCTGGAAGCTGTCTTAGTGACATTAAAGTTTCAAGATTTCAATTGATTTCATTTTCATTGGCATCTAGAGTCAAGACTCTTAAGATCTCAATATCTGATCTATTGGAACCAGTGGGAGTTTTTTACTCAAATGGTCCGGAGTCAGGATATTTGAGCTTCATCAAGTCATTGACTCAAGGGGGTTTCATAAAAAAGGATAATGTTGTACCCTAAAATTTTCCCTCTCTTTTCTCAAGGCATTTCTCACAAATATTTTCAAAAGCTCAAGTTTGCACAAGTACAAAGCAGATCAAAAGGAGTGGCTGCAGAGAACAGTTCAAATTCAAAATCTGGTTCATGGCTATTCCTTCGAGCAAGCTTGGTTCACAAGCTTCGATTGGGCATTTGGCCTCCTTCGAGCAAGCTTGGTTCACAATCTTCGGTTGGGCATTTGGCCTCCTTCGAGCAAGTTTAATCCACAAGATTCGATTGGGCATTTCGCCTCCTTCGAGCAAGTTTAATCCACAAGCTTCGACTGAGCAGTGTACCTCCTACATGCTTGCTTAAATTCAGAAGGCAATGACCTCCTTCAGGTTTCCTTCTATTCACAAGGCAATGGCCTCCTACATGCTTGTTTCAATTCACAAAGTAGTGGCTTCCTTCATGCTTGCTTTGATTCATAAGGCAATTGCCTCCTACATGATTGCTTTGATTCATAAAGAAGTGGCTTCCTTCATGCTTGCTCCGATTCACAAGGTAATGGCCTCCTACATGCTTGCTTCGACTCACAAAGCAGTGGCTTCCTACAGGATTTCTTCGATTCACAAAGCAGTGGCCTCCTTCATGCTTGCTTTGATTCCACCTTTAAGCCCCTCAACACACATAGTTTCTACACTATGAATTACATTTGGCGGCCCATTCGAAGAACATGCAATGGTTGGAAACAATTAGTTTTGTCTATTGTTAAGTCTAGTCGAAGGTTGGATATGTGATAAAAATGAAAGGACTCAAAGTGGTATATTCAAAGAACATGTAATTGTTGGAGACAATTAGTTTTGTCTGCTTTTGAGTTTGGTCGAAGGTTGGATCTATGTGTCCAAAACAAAAAGACAGAGTATTCGATTCAAGGCATCAAGTTGAAGACAGAATCCATAGGCCATGCTACATGATCTTGCTTTGAATGCCTCAAGCTTGTGTCTCACTCCATGATTACTTGTTTACACAATGAATCAAGCTATTACCCAAGTGTTTAAAGTATTGTCCAAGAGATCTTTCCATGTATGGCACAAATTTATCATTGCCATTTCAGGAAAGCAAGCTTTATGCAAATTGTCAATGTATTGAGCCTTGCGCCTGTCCTTTCTGCACACATATCCCCTATAAACTAGAAGCAACAGGTCTAAGGCCTCCAACAACTTCAGACCATGCTTGTACAACACCTTGAAACTTGTTTTCCACTTTTCTTCAAAAAGAAAGTCACCTAGTCAAAACCATGCAATAGAGAGATCCCTTGTGAAAAAACATCTCTAACCTCTTCTCTATAAATATAGAGACCATTTGCAAACCAAAGGGCCAGATTCTTTAATGTGTGGAAAAATCCTCAAACACTCTCAAACTCTAAAAAAAAACTCAGAACTTGCACCCAAGCATAAAACTTGACATATCCTGACTTCACACACAAAAATAACAAATCCCTTCATACGTTAGTGAGACTTTTGATTCACCCCTAGCTTCCACATACCAGTTGTGATACGGTGGCAGAACTGACTGTTAATACTGGTTTGCGTTTTGTATTTGCAAATGTCGCGGTAAGCAAGAGTCGCCACTGACTTTTATTTCATCCGACAAAGGAAAAGGAAAAAGAACAGAAAAAACCTTTTTCGAGATGTTTCTGAGTACGGGGAGTAGATTATATAAAGGGAAGGTGTTAGCACCCTTTCTATCCGTGGTTTTCCACGGGCTCTTAGGTACTTGCTCATTTTTTAAATTTCTTGTGTGTGCTTGTTTTGAAAAGTTTTGTTTACTTCGTGATAACCCTCGTATCGGTCCTCAATAGTGTGACGAAGTTGTTTTGAAAACTATTTTTGAAAAGTGTTTGTGTGAAAAGTTTTTATTTTGAGCAAGTACTTAAGATTTCTACCTACTCGAAAAAAGCCTGTTCGTTTTTGTTTCCTTTAGACAGTTCTATCCTACTATTAAGGAGTAGGTAGCTCTGTCGTTGGATTTGTAAAGGGACGTTCGAAGGGACGAAATGGTCTCTGAAGGCAACAAGTAGAGATACCTTAGCATTTCGAAGGGACAATCATCATAAATTCGTAGGCAACTCGAGGGACAAATAGGGACTATGATCTTTATGATGATTTTGAATCGCGGGTCATTGCTAAGGTATCCCTACGTTCGAGGGACACGACCATTATTTTCCGAGGCAACCAAGTGAGGCAAACCCTAGGAGTGAGCATGTGCGAGTGTGGTTTTTTCAGTTAATTATCTTTGCATAATTAGGGTTTTCTACTATTTTAAATTGATTTATCTTTCGCATATAATCCTAATGTCCATACATCTAGCAGTTTAATAGATGTGGAAATTAAAAGAGGAAAAGTAAATCTACGCTATTACAAGGCTTTGGGGAGGGGGTTACATGACCAAAAATCGGGGATTAAACAGTAAATAATATGCGGTAAACCCTAATTAAAAACTATTACAAACCCGAAGCAAATACAATGATTGGAAAATAAAATATAAAATATTACGCGTGAGAATTAAATATGGGAATCAAAGTTTAAATTCTAAAAATCTAATCAATTAAAGAGAAAATATTTTTTTGTATTTTATTATTGAGAAAAATATTTGAAATCTTACCCTAAATCTAATTAATTAAAGAAAAATATTTTTTGGTATTTTATTAAGAAAATTAAATATTTGTGAATTAAACCTAATTTGTCTAATTAATTTTAATTATGAAAACAATCAAGTCAATATCATTAAATTAATTATTTTCCAAAGAAAAACTAATTTTAATATAAAAAAACTAATTCTACATTTTTGTGGTTTTCTTGATTTTATGATTAAATATAAAAAAAATGATTTTTTTTGTTGTTTTGTAAAAAGAAATTAATCAAATAAAACAAAAGAAAATAAAGAAAGAAAGTAATTGGGCCTGTGGTGAAAGCATATTAGGGGGTGTGAAGCTGAATTTCATTGAGCCCAAATCCTTTGGCCCAATCAGGCGTTTGGATCCAGTGTTGGCCACGGTTGAGGGTTCATCATGGTCTGCATGTGTTAAGTGTTAGATCTGGATATGATGAGATCTTGTGGTATGAGTGCATGAGGAGCGCGCAGGGACCTGGAGCATTGGATTTGAAGACACAAATTAGTGAAGATTAACTTTGCAAAAGGGCTGGATCGAACCCACCCCCTTTTGGACTAAAGCCTTATCATGCCCTGCCTTGCCAACTGAACCAAGTGTGTTAATTATTAACAAAATAATACAAAATAAATATAAGTCAAATAAAGATCTATGGCCACATGTCAAAAACGCGCGCGTTATGGGTCCCTAATGGTTTGAATGGACGAATCAGTGTGCATCACGCTATCACCTTCTTCAGGGATTCGTCGTTTTAGATGGGGAACTTTTACCTACAACAGTTTCCCGTCACTATAGGTTGTAGTGACGGATTTTGTTCGTAACTAAAAACCTGCAAAATTCAAAAACCCAACACAAGCAGAATAAATTCAAACTAAAGGCATGGATCAATTGCAAATCATCTCCTGAGCATGCTGGTACCCCTAATTTTGTCCAATTTTTCCTTTATATAGTATTCCCAATTTGGGATCTCAAAACCCTAACAATGGCATTATGTCATTCCTGCACTTAAACTTCAATCAAACCAATAAAAAATATTACAAATATGATAGCAAGCATGGATATATGATCAAAACATGTTTATGATGGATAAATCATTGAAAACGAATCTTGAAAAAGATGCAAACCGTGGCACTGTGAGGCATGATTTCTAAAGGTTTTGAGGCTTGAGGATGATGGGAATGGCTTCATAAAATGTCCAGGAACGGATTGCTGGCCTTGGAATTGCTTGAAACGGCCTATAGAATCAAAACCGACCTGCACTTTATTCCACAAAAATTTGACACTTCTTCCTTTGTTTTCACGACCCCAAACCCTCTTTGTTTGCCTTGAGAATGTTATGTCCTTATATTGGAATGCATTAGGTCAATAAAAACTAATCACATCTTTGCAAATTATGGAGATTTGATTTCATTCTTTGTCTTGTATGATTTGTTTCCAAAATAGACCAAATTAAGATCTTTTCCAATCAATTAGCTCTTGCATAATTTTTTTGATTTCCTAGCTATTCATGGATTCATAATATGCTCATAAAATCAAATCTTTGATTTTATTTGATTATTCTACTATTTTGATTTATTTTGTTGACTTTTCAAATGACCTATAATGTCTGAATTTATATCTTTTCACGAGTGCATTTCTTGAACTTGAGGGCTGAAGATGAGTTGTAGGGAATTGAATCCTCTTCAAAGTGAGCCTTGTATGGGAAATTTCTGATAAAGTATGAGAAAGTTATGCTTGGTCAAAGTTTGGTTGACTTTTCCTATAGAAACCCTAATTTAGCAACTTTTGAGTTCTGATGAATTTGGGGCATTTCTTGAGGGGTCATGATCAACCCTTAATCAAATGATGGATGTTACTTCAAAATGTTGATGTTCACCAAAAATATTGAAGTTTGACTGTATGTGAGCCACAGTTGACTTTTGACTTAGTTCAGTTGATTTTTAGGCATTTGAGCAGTTGACTGAGCAAACTTCTTGTGCAAGGCATGAAACTTGACATAGATGGTCTTGAGAACATATTAAGACCATGTAAAATATTTGAGACCTTTGGAGTTCACCCCTCTTGATGAAAATGGAAACCCTAGTTTGAGGTTCATTGTCTTAGGAGAGCATTTGTCTGGTTAGTTCTTGGGCATCCTTGAGCAAATTGAGGACTTCAATGAGTATGTTTTGAGTAAAATGAGAGGGAAAGTTTTGGGGTACAACAACTTCCCCTGTTCAATCTTCTTAAACCTGAGGATGTAGATTGGCTAGTCTGCCTTTCGTGATCTGAGGGTGGAAGATGATTGAACACTAGAGTGTCCAGAAATTTGCACTCGCATGAAGTAATATTGATCGATAATCGGGAAAGGGCTTACAGATGACATTTGGAAGGTGACGGAGAATCATCGGAGATAGGCTTAAAGATGCCATCAGAAAAGATATCGGTTTCATAAGAGATTCCTTTGCGAGAATTCATGTACCTGCCGTTGAGGAGGACTTTTCCGGGGAATGTTGATTTATGTCTTGGGGAATAGAGGCTATCAGCTTCGGTTGTCCGTTACTATACTGGGGAATTAAATCTTAATTGATGAGACAAAAGTGAGTTGTATATCTGGTTAGGGTCCAGGTCTTACAGTGTTGTAAACTGTTGTCTGGAGATAAGAGAGAAGAAACCTGGATGGTAAGGTTATGAGAAGGAACCTGGGTCGTAGGATTACTTTGAAACGAAAGCTTGGATAGTAGGGCTATGAGAAGGAACCTAGATCATAGGGTTACTTAGAAATGAAAGCCTGGATAGTAGGGTTACTTCGAAGCGAAAGCCTGGATAGTAGGGCTATAAGAAGGAACTTGGGTCGTAGGGTTACTTCGAGATGAAAGCCTGGATAGTAGGGCTGTGAGAAGGATCCTGGATAGTAGGGTTACTTCGAAGCGAAAGCCTGGATAGTAGGGCTATGAGAAGGAACCTGGGTCGTAGGGTTACTTCGTGGGGAGTTTGGGTAAAACTGCATCTGAACCGAGAAGGAACCTAAGTAAGGTTGCTTCGTGAGGAGTTTGGGTAAAACTACATCTAAATCGAGAAGGAACCTAGGTAAGGTTACTTCATGAGGAGTTTGGGTAAAACTACATCGGAACCAAGAAGGAACTTAGGTAAGGTTGCTTCGTGAGGAGTTTGGGTAAAGCTACATCTGAATCGAGAAGGAACCTAGGTAAGGTTACTTCGTGAGGAGTTTGGGTAAAACTACATCGGAACCGAGAAGGAACTTAGGTAAGATTTCTTCATGAGGAGTTTGGGTAAAACTACATCGGAACCGAGAAGGAACTTAGCTAAGGTTTCTTCGTGAGGAGTTTGGGTAAAACTGAATCTGAACCAAGAAGGAACCTAGGTAAGGTTGTTTCGTGAGGAGTTTGGGTAAAACTACATCGGAACCGAAAAGGAACCTAGGTAAGGTTGCTTTGTGAGGAGTTTCGGTAAAACTGCATCTGAACCGAGAAGGAACCTAGGTAAGGTTGCTTCGTGAGGAGTTTGGGTAAAACTACATCGGAACCGAGAGGGAACCTAGGTAAGGTTGCTTCAGGATAAGTCTGAGCAAAATTTCAGAATGAACTTGGGTAAGGTTACTTCGGGCTAAGTCTGTGTAAAACTTCAGAAGGAACCTTGGTAAGGTTACTTTGGGATAAGTTCGTGTAAAACTTTAGGAGGAACTTGGGTAAGGTTACTTTGTGATAAGTTCGTGTAAAACTTCAGGAGGAACCTGGGTAAGGTTACTTTGTGATAAGTTCGTGTAAAACTTCAGGAGGAACCTGGGTAAGGTTATTTCGGGATAAGTCTGCATAGGGGTATGGGAAGGAACCTGGATAGTAGGGTTACTTCGTGATGAGTTTGTGTGAAACTTTATTTGGAAATGTATGAGAAAGGACTCGTGTAAGATTTTTCAGGATAAACCCGTGTGAAGCTGCATTTAGGAGAAACCCGTGTAAGTTTGCTTCGTGACGAACCCGTGTAAAGCTGCATTTGGTTGCGCCGATAATTACTCTGTTTAGTTTCAGGAGCTAATCTTGAACCTACTGGAAGTTGTTGATGATAACCATCTTTCATGAAAAGGTACATGATTAATCGTATATGATGCATGAAATGCATTGTATGATGACGTTCTCAAAATAAATGAGATTATGTTGTACGCAATATGTATGCGCACGTCATGATGTACGAACATGAAATGCTATTGTGGCACATCCGAGTTTGGGAAAATAAATCTCTGGCTGCTGTTGGAGAGTATTGGAAATTGCATTCCCGATCGTTGTAGAAAAAAAGTGGTTCTTCTACTTCCGCTGGGGATGGTGAACATAGATGACTATGTTGGAGATTTGCTCCTTGTTTACAGCTACTCTGCCGGGGGAGAGACTCTGTTTGAGAATAACTCTGGGGAAAATAACTCTGTTGAGGATGAGCTTCCGCATTCAGAGAAATAAACTCTGCTCGAGAGAAAACTATATGAACCGCTTGCGATTACAAAATTCAGCCGGGGAATATAGATGTAGGCTCTCCGAAAGAGCTTGGCTGGGGAAAGTAACTCTTGTTTGGGGAAGCAGAGATCAAAACTTGGGTTGCCTCTACTCTGTGGGGAGCGTAGATGTTACTGGGACGCATGCTGAGGATACGACAATGACTTCGCATCAAGACTTTTCTACCCATGTACCTGCTGGAAAAAGTGCATGCGGAGGCCTTGTGGATTGAGTGTTATCCCAACTTATTAGGTGCTTGGTAACTGCCGATCAGAATGATAAGTCTTCTACTGATAAGAAAGTGACAAGATGATGGGACATAATCGTACGCTTTAATCCCTAACTTTTTCCTGGACTGTCTTTTCAGATTTTCAGTCCATCGGGATACCCTTTTTTGCCCAAGCCACCTTTTCAGGTTTTCGACTTGTCGGGTGTACAAATTTTTCATATGTATATCCCTAAATTTTGCCCGAACCATTTTTGGTTCGCCGAGATGCCCTTATTTTTGCCTAGGCCAATCAACCTAGCATGTCATTTTCATGCGTGGTCTTTTCCGACTATGTCCACGCTCTCAGGATGTAGGGAGTTGTCACTGTCTGTAGTGTTATGTTGTAGTACCGTCAAAAATGTTTTCTTGATGGCACAAGATTCGTTGCTGGAATGCGTGCGTAATGCCCTAAGTGATTCATATGTAGATATGCGTCTGGTTATTTGGCACTTTTGGAGAGCCTTCCCCAGGTGTGTTAGACATCATGTAATTCCCCTTGCTTATAGAAGACCTGTTATTGGAAGTGTCCTTCCTGCTGAGGTGATTCTGTCTATTGAGAGGATGTCTGTTCATTAAATATCCATTGTGCGGATTTCTCTGCTGACAAACAATTAGTCATATGCAAACAATGTCATTTAAAGGATGCAAAACTCATGTCTGTCTTGAAAATATTTTTTTTTTGAAAATGTGTTTTGTGTAGTAACACAAAATTTGCAAGAATGTGATATCAACTCGGGATTCATAATAAGTCCTACAGGAGTCAGGATACCTTTGTAACAGTATGCTTTCAAACTAACCCGCGCTTCAGCTAGGACTTTTAAGGGTTATAATGTGTCCTGGTTCACGGTTTAAGAAACAAAGGATAAAGGCTCAAAATTTATTTGTACCCACCCGTTCTTCGTGATGTCCTTCAGTCTTATGCTCGGCTAATTGCGCGTAAGAATCCCAGTTGAGTCCGAGAGTACTGTCCTTGATGTTCTGGTGATGGTTCGAATAGTGAAAGTTTGTGAAGAAGTGAAAAACACAAGAAGGGGGTTTGAATTGAAACTTAAAAACAAAAGCAGTAGACACGATATTTTTATCCTGGTTCGTTTGATCTCAAACTACTCCAGTCCACCCGCCAAGGTGATTTTGCCTCTCTCCAACGAGGACTTAATTCACTAATCAAAACTGATTACAATACTACTTTGACAACTGCCAAAGTCTTCTTGAGTACAACCACAACCCGGTTTATCTCAAGGAAAACTAGCTTAATCAAAAGAAAATAATTTACTGTGTACTGTTGTTTTTCGTTACAAAAACTGTATCACTACTGTGATTTTACACAATTTGAGTGTATAAGAGAATATGAATATTTGCAGCGTTTAAGATGTATGAGTATTCATGTATCAAAAATCATAAACGATTTGTCCTTTAAGCTTGTTTATATAGCGTGGAAATCTTGTCCAAAATAAAGTGTGATGATGGACACTTAATGTAATTTCTATATTGAGAAGATTCTTGTCTGAATGAAGTCGTTGCATATGATATTGTCTTAATTGAAAAGTAACGCTTCAGAACTAGAATCTTGCATGCTGCTTTTACTTTAGAACTTTGATGACTCAGAGATGTGAAGATCTGATGGTATATTAGACTTCTGCTCATAGTCATAGTATCTTTTACTTTAACGCAGATTCTGATCATCATTCTTCAGAATATTTTGATTAGCTCAGCTTGAAAGCTTCTGTAGCTTAACTGTTGATGTTGTTTCAGTCAGAACTTCTGTGTTGTACCCCAAAATTTTCCCTCTCATTTTATCAACATTTCTCATCACAAGGCTCTTGGAATTCAAGATCAAGCTAGGGTTTGCTCTGCTTAAGACATCTCCTTGCACTGTTGACCTAAACTAGGGTTTGAGTTTGCACAAGGATTTTTGGACCTTCAATGCTCAAATTGACTTTCATACTTCACATTGAACTCACAAGTTTGTCCATACCAAGTTTCAAGCCTTGAATCAAATTTTTGCCCAGTCAATTGGACAGTTGACCTAGAAATCAACTGTATTGGGGAAGAAGTCAACTGTGGCCAATTTACAGTCAAACCTCATGAATTTTGACCCACATCAACATTATGAACTCATATGAACCATTTGATCAAGTTTGGATCACAACTCCACAAGAAATTTGATCAGATCAGCAAAAGGGCAAAATGGTCATTTTTAGGGTTTTGACTATACAAAGGCAATTTTTGACTGTTTGACCTAACCAATGGAAAATCAAGCTCACACATGGACTCAAGGACTCAATTACATTGTCTTGACCCATTCAACAAGTTCAAAAGATCTCAAATGCATAGGATTGACAGATGAATTTTTCAGTCAACTGATCAAAATTTGTCTGTACACTGAAAAGTCAAACTTTGACTTTTCAGTCAAAATCAAGTGCCAGGAGTCATTTTTCACCAAGACATGTAAAATTATGAAACTTGATCATCAAGAAACCCAAAAATGCAAATTAGGGTTTAAAATGGAAAATTTTCATAACTTAGAAATTTTCTAAGTTATGAAATTTTCTTATTTCTTCCTAACTTTGTCCCATTTTTTCACCAAGATGAAAATGGATTCAAACAAAACTTGCAACATGAAAGTTGTATTCCATCACAAAGTATACAACTTTGATTCACAAAGTTTTCTAAAAAGAGGCTTGTATCTCAAGTTATGATTTTTGGAACAAGGGTACCTAAAACTTTTAACTTAGAGAAATTTTGCCCTAATTTAGGCAGGATTTTGACCCATCTTCTTGGCCATTTTTCACATAGTTCCACTTGGAGTTTCAAGTTTCATTTCAAAGATGGATTATAGTACATGTTCCAAGCTTTCCAAATTGTCCACTTAGAGAGAATAGAATGCTTGAAGTTGGCAAAAACTCACTTTGATCCATGGCCAATACATGTTCATACCAATTTGCAAATCTGATCTAGCTAGCTTGGTTCATAATTACCAGCCTCAAAACCAGTTTGTAATCCATAATTTAATGCATATCCATTGAGCTAAGGTTTTGTATTGGTCATTAGGGCATTGTACACTAGTTTAAGCCTTAAATGGAAAAAGTAACAATGCCATTTTTTCTTAAACTTCACTTTATGTCAAAACAAGATCCTTGAGGCATGGGGCCATATCTCTGAGGCAAGATCAAATCTACCAATTCCAGTAACCAAGAGCAAAATGTGCAGCATGATATAGGACTTGTACAGGCCTGCATTGAACACATACACACTCTTGCTTCAAGTAAAAGAAACTTGCAAAATACAAGCCATCTCTCACATCTGTTAAAAACAACTTACACAAACATTGCAAACAAGTTTTCATACCTCCTAACAAGCCAGAAACACGACCCCGTTGCCTCTCAAACTCCCTTGCACACATAATCACTGTTTTTCTGCAAAATAGGGCAAGCCTTGCAGAACCATCTCCATAATCAAATCCCCTCGTGCGTTTTGTCCAAAACCACTTCAAACACCTTCCAACCAACATACCTAAACTATCCAGATCATCCATTGCTAGCTGTAACACCCTTAACATACATTGCCATTTTTATTTCAAAGCTTTGCAGGTTGAGTTTTGTGGCACGATTCAAGCCATTTCAAAACAAAGTAAGCATTGGGAAAGCTTCATTGGACCTCAGGCAAGCTCAAAAGAAGTTCAAACATCCTTGAAAGTTGCTACATTGCCCAACTCGAAGTCAACTGAAACAGGTATTTCATGAACTTCTATTTCTCTATTTAGGGATAGTTAGACTTAGGTTTGTGAATGAAAGATGTTGTATTCATAGCCCTGAAGCCATACATATGCTTAGTTTTCATTTATATTAATCGTGCTAGGAGAATTTTGTTCATGAACTTTCTGAA
Organism: Vicia faba; assembly: GCA_948472305.1. Taxonomy (NCBI): domain Eukaryota; kingdom Viridiplantae; phylum Streptophyta; class Magnoliopsida; order Fabales; family Fabaceae; genus Vicia; species Vicia faba. The sequence continues at coordinate 1,189,632,171 of OX451736.1, forward strand.
AAAACTAGGTTAGAAATTAGGGCCAGAGAAATTCTCTCTGGTCTTTGAGAGTTAGCTTAAGTTTCTTATATGGTTGAATTCGTTGTTTGATGCTCTACAAGTTTCATGTTATGAGTTTTGTCAAAAAATCAAAGAATCAGGAGATAGTCATTGATGTACAGAACGCGCGTTTTTGTGAACAAGAGGAAGAAGATGAAGTCTGACTGGGTTGGGCCTGGTTGTTTTTACTCTTTACACATGCATTTTCAGTTTACACCCCCCTGGCCCATTTATTTGTACATTGGTCATTTTTGAATTTTTATTTCATTTTTGATTTTGATATTTTATTTTTCTAACATAAAAATACTTAAAAAATTATTTTCATAAATTTTTGTATTTATTTATAATTTATTTTAATTATTACTAGTATAAATATATAAGTCATTTATTTTCTTTTTATCAAAAACCTAAAGAATAATGTAAAATATGTTTATTTTCATTTATCATTTTTTATTTACATTTGAAAACATTTTCTTGAATATACACCTTTTTTGTAAATAATTAATTTTTATTTTTATATATTTAATATGTTTAATATATATATATATACTTATATACTTTATTTTATTAAATAATTAGGTGAAAAATACAAAAATATTACATTTTCATTTTTATTAATATTCTACACTAAAAATATCATTTTTACAATATACTTTTATTTTTTTGTATAAATTAATATATTATTGTATATAAATAATAAATAATACTATTTATTTATGGAATTAGGGTTTTTGCCCTAAATATTAAAATAATTAAAATTAACTTTTTATTTACACTTCACATTTAAAAATACTTTTTACATACATAAAAATCTTTTTGCATAACATATTTCATCTAACATTTATTTATTATATTTAATTATTGTACATTTAAATATTGTATCTTGTACATTCAATTTGGTTGTAATAGTAATTTAGGGTTAATTTCTTGTCAAAATACCCCCAATTCAAATTTGTACCCCCTCCCTATATCATATTGTAATAGTGTAGGATTTAAATTCTCGCACTTTTAAATGCTTTCAATTATGCCATGGTTAGACCTAGGGTTTGTATGCAAAATCAAAAACCAACAAATAGTTTGACCTAATCAAAGACAAAAATGCATGAAAAAATAAACACAATGCACACTTGCACCCCTAGGGTTACAATCCACTTGTTGCCTTCAAAAATGGGCCATGGTATGCATGTCAAGTACTTTGGCAAAACAAAAACAAAAACAAAGATCATAGTCCCTCGATGACGCTATCTGAGTTGCCTAAACAAAATGATCAAGTCCCTCAAGAAAATTGCCAAAAATACTTGACACAATTTCTATCATGGTCTATACGATGACCCGCGCCTGTCCCGTTTAACATCCTAACACAAGGTTGTTCACCAAATACAATGGTGAAACAACACTGTTAAAAGGGTTAAAAACATAAGAAAGATATTTGAGTAAAATAGGGTAGACAACTCTTAGTTACTTGATCAAAGCTTGCAAAAAACATCCTTGCTATCTTCAAAACACACTTCATAACGCAATTTCAAAACCCTACTTTCAAACATTAAAAACTTTTCAAAAGACAAAAACACCTTTGTATACATTCAAACAAGAATCATTACAAAGGTTGCCACAACGATGGCCTATTTTCAAAACATCTTTCAAAACCACACACAAAGCACCATTTCAAACAATTGAAGAGCACCATTCCAAACAATTGAAAAGAAAAGCAAGTGATCTAAGCAAGTAACTAAGAGCCAGTGGATAACCATGGATAGAAAGGGTGCTAATACCTTCCCTTTCTATAATCTACTCCCCGAACTCAAGAAAACATCTCAAAGGTCTTTCCTGTGCTTTTTGACCTTTCCTTAGGATAAAATAAAAAGTCGGTGGCGACTCTTGCTAAACCGAAACATTTGTGAACACAAAATGCAAAATCCCAAGTCAGTTCTCCCACCGTATCACAGAACTGGCGACTCTGCTGGGGAATATTCTTTAAAAGTGGAGTAACCTTAGGGCTTAGATCACCCTTTGCATGATTATATTGTTTGCTTTGATTGCTTTACATTTGGTTCTCTTGTTTGGGCTTGAAATCCTCTACCCGGATTTGGGAAACATTCATAGGTAAATAGCAATACGTTGTGGAAACTGTGTGGGGTATACCGATATGGTTGAAGCAATCGCTATATTAGTGCGACATATTTGTGAGTACCGGTAGCCTTTGAGTCAATCAAAGAGAATACGGGGCCGCTGAGTGATGTCATAAAGCACTAATGAACTCTTAGAACCTTACTTGACCATCTTGGCCTTTTTATTAGGGGTAGTGAGATGACCGGCTTTGGTGCAGTCCGAAGTTGGTAGATACTCGATACTACACTCATTGGGGGTTGTTTTCTTGGAATATTTTGGTCGCTAGTTAAGTGGCTAAACCAAAACAATGAACATAGAAAACAATCCAGTGATATTGAGCTCCTTAGAACCCGGTTACTATTTATAGGACAGGTTTGAGCCAACTAAACTCAAGAGGGTATTTACCTATGAAACTTCATGCAAGCCTGAAACTAGGGTTTTGTGTGACTTGCTTGTACATGTGTTTGTGCATACATCATGAACATCATATGCATCCACTAACCATTTCAAGGGTTTGGATCTTCATATTTGTTCTTGTTTTATAGGTCATGGAATCTCTTCGCAGGAAAACAATTCAAGTCAACCTTGTGAGAATCCCTCCTCAACTCAAGGAGCTTACTTCCAGGATTCTAGAGAATTCTCTCTTCAGTGAAATACATGGTAGACTTCTCAACTTGGCCAACTCCAACATTGAAGAAGACATGGTGAAAGTTATCTTCCAGTTCTTTGACCCCCTACACCATTGTTTTACATTTCCTGATTACCAACTAGTACCCACTTTAGAGGAATTTTCTCATCTCATGAGAATTCCTATTCTTAATCAACTACCCTACAACGGTACGGAAAAAGAACCAAAGCCTGAAGATGTTGCTCATGCATTACACTTGCAACCATCTGACATCAAGGGGCATTAGGAAACCAGAAGTGGTGTCAAGGGCTTCTTGGCAAAGTTTATGTTCGAGAAGGCACAAGACTGCTGGAATTCTCTTGATTTACAAGCCTTTGAAGAGATTGTGGCACTCCTCATCTATGGGTTGGTCTTGTTCCCAAACCCTAATCAACTTATAGATGTGAATGCTGTCATGATTTTCATATCCAGAAATCCTATACCTACATTGCTTGGGGACATCCTACACTCATTTTACACATGAACAATGAGGAAAAGAGGTGTTCTCATGTGTTATACTCCTCTCCTAGCATGGTGGTTTATTTCTCACCTTCCACAATCAGTTTTGAAGAATGAGCAGGGTTTAAGGTGGTCACAACGATTGATGACCCTCACACATTCTGATGTGCATTGGTGTTCTCGGTCCAGAGAAAATGTCATCATCATTGATCGTTGTGGGGAGTTCCCTAATGTCTCACTACTTGGCATTAGGGGAGGCATTACCTACAACCCCTGTCTAGCTTTGAGACAATTTGGATATGCTCGAAGGGATGGCCCTCATGACATGCTGATTCTGGACCTAGTTTTTGACTTCGACAACGATGCGCAAGGACTTCGACAAAGGTTCATCAGAGCTTGGAGGATGCCTAACAAGGTGGATAGTAAGACACTGGGGCACAAAAATTCCATCCCCCTTGAGCCTTACCTCAAGTGGGTACGAACCCGCTCTCAGAATCTTATGATGCCATACCCTCACATTCTCCCCTTGATTAAAGAGCCTGTTATGGAAGGAGAGGTTCCATACACCATCCTACATCCTGACATGCCAACATCATGGGAAGAAATGCAAAAGAGTTGGATCCAACTCAAGGAAGAACGGGATACTTTTGAAGCCATCTTCTATGCCAGTGAGAAGAAGGTTTTGGAGCTCACCCTCCAACTTCACGAGGAGGAAACTCTCAACACTTACATCGCGCCAAAGAGGATGCGCAATGTCTTTTTACATTAAGAATTTTGTAATATTTCGCCCATGGGGCACTTATGTACTAACAAATTTCTTCTTAATATGACGTGTGTTCTTTTTGTTTGCAACAAATTTGAATTTCTGAACCCTTGAATGCATTACATGAATAACATACCATTCATCATATGCATAAACAGGTCTTCACGCCAGGTTTCCTTATCTTTCTGTTGTTTATTTCAGCAAGATGGATTTGGAGCAAACGGTAAAGGATCTGCAGGCACAAAATTCACAGTTCCAGCAACTCCTCATGACCTTGGCAAAGGGTCAAGAGGACCTCAAAGTTTTGTTGGAGAAGAATAAAGAGAAAAAGAAGAAGAGACCTGGAGTAGCCACTTTGGGAAGAAGATTTGAGCATCAGGCCAGGAGAGTTCTCGAGTTCCCCTCAACATCTGACGAAGGGGCCGGTAAAGGGAAAGGGATTGATGTGCCTTTTGAATCCGAGGTTGAAGAGGAAGAAGACGAAGACTACTCCGAACAACAGTATCCACCAGCGGATGATAAATATAAGAACCATGAAGATAGATTGGCAGCTATGGAGTTGCAGAGGGTGCCCGGATTGGATTTTGAAGAACTAGGGCTGGTAGCTGGGATTGTTATCCCTCCCAAGTTCAAGGTGCCAACATTTGCCAAGTATGACGGTCTGTCATGCCCAAAGATGCACCTGAGGTCGTATGTCAGAAAAATCCAACCCCACTCATCCGATAAAGACCTTTGGGTACACTTTTTCTAAGACAGCTTGTCTGGCACGCAGTTAGACTGGTTTTATCAACTCGAGAGATCAGAGCTTCACAATTGAGAAGACTTGGCAGCTGCTTTTTATCGTCAGTATCAATACAATGCTGATTTGGCGCCCACTCGTACTCAGTTACAAAGTATGGGGATGGCTTCCAATGAAGGGTTTAAAGAGTACGCCCATAAGTGGTGTGATTTGGCTGGAAGGGTGCAGCCACCACTATCAGATAGGGAGTTAGTTGACATGTTTCTGGGGACCCTGTCTGGCCCATTCTTCAATCATCTGATCGGAAGTTCTTCCGCGGGATTTACTGAACTGATTTTGACGGGCGAAAGAGTTGAGGCCGGTATTAAGAGTGGAAAGATTCAAAAGGATGCTTCCGCATCCACGGCTGTTAAGAAACCCTTCCCAGCCAAGAAGGAAGCATTTGTTGTGTATTCTCAGAAGGGACAGGGAAGACCTGAGCGTCGGCCGACCGTAGGGGCTGTGATGATTCAAAACTTGTCAAATGATCAACCTCGTAACAATCAGTCGAGACCTAATCAACAACGGGTGGAAAGGCCACAACGGCAGTTCACCCGCATCAACATGACGCCCGCTCAGGTACTTCCTCATTTGTTGAAGCTGAATCTGACCAGTTTGAAGGAAGCGCCAAAGAACCCTAACACCTCCTCTCCATACTACCACTCCAATGCCAAGTGTGCTTACCATTCCGACAGTGCTGGGCATGATACCAATAATTGTTGGGCGCTCAAGAACAAAATCTAGGATCTGATTGATGCTAAGGAAGTAGAATTTGATGCTCCTGAGAAGCCCAATGTTATATCTGCTCTGATGCCCAAGCACGTCCATAATATTCATGCTGTTATGGAGGACACTCATGTTACTGATGTTGTTGATTTGTTGACGCCGTTACGTGTGATTAAAGAAAATTTGTTGAGAGTCGGGATCTTTCCTGGTTGTGGTAAAGACTGCTATTTTTGTTTGAACATACGAGGTGATTGCCCAATGTTGAAGTCAGGTGTCCAACGCCTGATGGATACCCAAGAGATACTTTTCCAGAAAACCCCTGTTGATACCTTCAATCCCGTTACTCCTGATACTTTTACTACTACAACCAACGATATTGCAATTATAACCATTTCTGACAATCCTCCCAAGGCTTGCAAAAGGCCTGTCAGGATTACACCCAACTCTGAATGTGTACCTTTAAAGATCACCATGCCGGGACCTGTCCCGTACCAATCAAGCAAAACGATACCATGGAACTATGGGGGAGAAATCTTATACCATGGTGTCAAACAAATCGAGACAGTCTAAGAGATTTCTGAAGAATAAAACCCTGATGTAGGGAACATCGCGGGTACAAGCAAGATAACCCGCAGTGGCCGGATCTTTTCTCCGGAGATTGCTCCCCCTTGAGCAGTTTTCGGACCCTTGAAAGCTTCTGCACCTGTTGGACCATCTGTGCAAGGCCCAATGATTGAAGAACTGGATACTCCTGAAGTAAGACCATATGCTGAAACTACCGACAAGGGTAAGGGGATACTGGAAGTGCCTGTCAGGACGAAGGCCCATGTTGTGGTTATCCCGAAAACCACTCAGTAAGAAATGGATGAAATCTTGAAAATAATCAGAAAAATTGACTACGACGTTGTGGAACAGTTAGGGCAGACCCCTTTTAAAATTTCAATGTTGGCTCTTCTGCTCTGTTCTGAGGCCCACGCTAAGGCCCTGATCAAATTCTTGAAGGCGGAACATGTTCCCCAAGAGACTTCGGCTGACCAGTTTCAGGAATGTGTGCCCAGTCTTACTGCTGATAATGGCCTTGGCTTTTCCGATGCTGACTTAACTCCCAAAGGAAGGAAACACAATGATGCGTTACATGTTTCAGTTGAATGTCGGGGAACCACTCTCGCCCATGTCTTAGTTGATACTGGTTCTTCCTTGAATGTCCGGCCAAAGAAAGCCTTAGACCGTTTGGACTGTGAAAGACTGACTCTCAAACCTAGTAACATTGTTGTTAGGGATTTTGATGGTTACAAAAGAATGGTTCATGGAGAGGTTGATATTCCTATCAAAGTAGGCACAGAAGTTTTCAACTCCACCTTCTACGTGATGGACATTCGTCCGTCATATTCATGTTTGCTAGGAAGACCGTGGATCCATTATACCGGGGCAGTTACCTCCTCTTTGCACCAGATGCTGAAATATCCTGTTAAGGGTAAGATTATAATGATGCACGGCGAGGAAGAGTACATGATAAGCCACCTCAACTCCTTCCTTTATGTGGAGCTGGATGGCGAGTTCATCGAAACGCCTTTCCAGCATTTTGAGGAAGTTTCTCCCGAGGTAGCAGTTGCGAAGACAATGGTTGAGGTGCCTATAGTTCCCAAGCATGTATCTAGGATGGCATCTCTCAAGGACGCAGAGGCGGTGATCAAAGAAGGGAAGAGTACAGCATGGGGGCAATTGCCTGATTTTCCCCATAAGACGGACAAATTTGGACTAGGACTTACAGCTGCAGGACAGAAGGCTATGCGTCGTTCCAAGACTGGAGGGCCACCTATAAGGATCACTCATCGCGGAATTAATGTTGTTGAGGATGAAGATGAAGAGAACGACTTCGAAGATTGGATCTTTCCGACCGTCGAAGGGGGTCTAAGCAACTGGGAAGCCAAGGATTTTATTCCTATCGCCTTTATCAACCAGTAATTTTATCTTTGAACAATTTCCTATTTTCAGTCTGTAATAACTAAAACAATTCGTACACTATTTTCACCTCATGCCTTGCCTGGGGTATGTAGGTCCATTTGTAAGGGTTTGATTTTCTTCATTATCATATGCCATGTTTTAATGAATCATTAGAAGTTTTTCATCTATAAACTGTTGTGTTCATTTTCTTTCCTTTTGCATTTTTGTTTAAGGATGGCTATCCCTTACACACACCCACACTCACAAATGCAGGTATCCATCCACTCCGGATTCCATGGGAAACTGTTCTGTTTCAGCCTTCGATAACTCTGATGATTTGGTCAATCACGCTGAGTACGAAGTTAACGAAGATTGTGAAGTGCCGGGAGAGTTAGCCAGACTTCTACAACAAGAAGAGAGGGCCATTCTGCCTCATGAAGAGTTGCTAGAAACCATCAACTTGGGGACAGAGGAAGACCGGAAGGAAGTAAAAGTGGGTGCCAACCTGGAACTAAATGTCAAGGAGCGCTTAGTGCAATTGTTGAATGATTATGTTGAAATCTCTGCCTGGTCTTATGAAGACATGCCAGGGTTAGACACAGATATCGTGGTTCACAATTACAGGCCTCAAAACCAGTTTGTACTCCATAATTTAATGCATATCCATTGAGCTAAGGTTTTGTCTTGGTCATTAGGGCATTGTACACTAGTTTAAGCCTTAAATGGAAAAATTAACAATGCCATTTTTGCTTAAACTTCACTTTATGTCAAAACAAGATCCTTGAGGCATGGGGCCATATCTCTGAGGCAAGATCAAATCTACCAATTCCAGTAACCAAGAGCAAAATGTGCAGCATGATATAGGACTTGTATAGGCCTGCATTGAACACATACACACTCTTGCTTCAAGAAGAAGAAACTTGCAAAATACAAGCCATCTCTCACATCTATTAAAAACAACTTACACAAACATTGCAAACAAGTTTTCATACCTCCTAACAAGCCAGAAACACGACCCCTTTGCCTCTCAAACTCCCTTGCACACAGAATCACTGTTTTTCTGCAAAACAGGGCAAGCCCTGCAGAACCATCTCCATAATCAAATCCCCTCGTGCGTTTTGTCCAAAACCACTTCAAACACCTTCCAACCAACATACCTAAACTATCCATATCATCCATTGCTAGTTGTAACACCCTTAACATACATTGCCATTTTTATTTCAAAGCTTTGCAGGTTGAGTTTTGTGGCACGATTCAAGCCATTTCAAAACAAAGTAAGCATTGGGAAAGCTTCATTGGACCTCAGGCAAGCTCAAAAGAAGTTAAAACATCCTTGAAAGTTGCTACATTGCCCAGCTCGAAGTCAACTGAAACAGGTATTTCATGAACTTCTATCTCTCTATTTAGGGATAGTTAGACTTAGGTTTGTGAATGAAAGATGTTGTATTCATAGCCCTGAAGCCATACATATGCTTAGTTTTCATTTATATTAATCGTGCTAGGAGAATTTTGTTCATGAACTTTCTGAAAAAACTAGGTTAGAAATTAGGGCCAGAGAAATTCTCTCTGGTCTTTGAGAGTTAGCTTAAGTTTCTTATATGGTTGAATTCGTTGTTTGATGCTCTACAAGTTTCATGTTATGAGTTTTGTCAAAAAATCAAAGAATCAGGAGATAGCCATTGATGTACAGAACGCGCGTTTTTGTGAACAAGAGGAAGAAGATGAAGTCTGATAGAGCTGGGCCTGGTTGTTTTTACTCTTTACACATGCATTTTCAGTTTACACCCCCCTGGCCCATTTATTTGTACATTGGTTATTTTTGCATTTTTATTTCATTTTTGATTTTGATATTTTATTTTTCTAACATAAAAATACTTAAAAAATTATTTTCATAAATTTTTCTATTTATTTAGAATTTATTTTAATTATTACTAGTATAAATATATAAATCATTTATTTTCTTTTTATCAAAAACCTAAAGAATAATGTAAAATATGTTTATTTTCATTTATCATTTTTTATTTACATTTGAAAACATTTTCTTGAATATACACCTTTTTTGTAAATAATTAATTTTTATTTTTATATATTTAATATGTTTAATATACTTATATACTTTATTTTATTAAATAATTAGGTCAAAAATACAAAAATATTACATTTTCATTTTTATTAATATTCTACACTAAAAATATCATTTTTACAATATACTTTTATTTTTTTGTATAAATTAATATATTATTGTATATAAATAATAAAGAATACTATTTATTTATGGAATTAGGGTTTTTGCCCTAAATATTAAAATAATTAAAATTAACTTTTTATTTACACTTCACATTTAAAAATACTTTTTACATACATAAAAATCTTTTTGCATAACATATTTCATCTAACATTTATTTAATATATTTAATTATTGTACATTTAAATATTGTATCTTGTACATTCAATTTGGTTGTAATAGTAATTTAGGATTAATTTCTTGTCAAAATACCCCCAATTCAAATTTGTACCCCCCCCCCTCCCTATATCATATTGTAATAGTGTAGGATTTAAATTCTCGTACTTTTAAATGCTTTCAGTTATGCCATGGTTAGACCTAGGGTTTGTATGCAAAATCAAAAACCAACAAATAGTTTGACCTAATCAAATACAAAAATGTATGAAAAAACAAACACAATGCACACTTGCACCCCTAGGGTTACAATCCACTTGTTGCCTTCAAAAATGGGCCATGGTATGCATGTCAAGTACTTTGGCAAAACAAAAAAAAAACAAAGATCATAGTCCATCGATGACGCTATCTGAGTTGCCTAAACAAAATGATCAAGTCCCTCAAGAAAATTGCCAAAAATACTTGACACAATTGCTATCATGGTCTATACGATGACCCGCGTCTGTCCCGTTTAACATCCTAACACAAGGTTGTTCACCAAATACAATGGTCAAACAACACTATTAAAAGGGTTAAAAACATAGGAAAGATCTTTGAGTAAAATAGGGTAGACAACTCTTAGTTACTTGATCAAAGCTTGCAAAAAACATCCTTGCTATCTTCAAAACACACTTCACAATGCAATTTCAAAACCCTACTTTCAAACATTGAAAACTTTTCAAAAGACAAAAACACCTTTGTATACATTCAAACAAGAATCATTACAAAGGTTGCCACAACGATGGCCTCTTTTCAAAACATCTTTCAAAACCACACACAAAGCACCATTTCAAACAATTGAAGAGCACCATTTCAAACAATTGAAAAGAAAAGCAAGTGATCTAAGCAAGTAACTAAGAGCCCATGGATAACCATGGATAGAAAGGATGCTAATACCTTCCCTTTCTATAATCTACTCCCCGAACTCAAGAAAACATCTCAAAGGTCTTTCCTGTGCTTTTTGACCTTTCCTTAGGATAAAATAACAAGTCGGTGGCGACTCTTGCTAAACCGAAACATTTGCAAACACAAAACACAAAATCCCAAGTCAGTTCTCCCACCGTATCACATTCTGCATACAAAATAACATAAATTTAGAGTGCATATTTGTTTTTTGTGTTTGTTATCATCAAAACTCTAATTAAGGGTTGTAGAATCAAACTATGTTCTAACAATTTCCCCCTTTTTGATGATGACAAAAACTAGGATTTTCAATAAAAAATATAGAACAAAAAGCTTAAGAGAGTCTCCCCGTGAGTTGATTACTCAGATAGAGATGAGTTACTTCCCTGAAGTTCCTTCTCGTCAGAGCTTTTGATGTATCTCCTTCTGTCTTTATCAAAATATGTTCATGTTCAAGCTTTCATAAAACATAGAAGTTAAGATATTCAGAATGTTTGAGACTTTGTCCCGGTATACTGTTATTGAAAATATCTTACGTTCTCCCCCTTTTTGTCAGGTATCAAAAAGTAATATAATCAGAGTCAAAAAGATGATTTATATTGAAAACAGAATGCAATGACATTTTTCAGAAACAAAGAGGATAAGATGAAAAATATAGATAAAAAGTTAAAGAAAATCTAAGAAGGAGGGGGAAGGCGTGTGAACAATGCTTCCAGCAAGCTCTTAATCTGAGTGCTTGATTCTTCCTGCTTTCCCATAATGTCTTTGATTTCTTTTGTTGTATCTTCTTGTTTGTCCAAAATATCCTTGATCTCTTTGTTTGTGCCTTCTTGCTTATCCAGTCTGGCATGGATTAAAGCATTCTCCTTCTTCAACTCTTCCAGAGTTTGCATGACTAGAGACGAAGCTGGTGTATCTTCAGGGGTTGCATGTCGTTCAGAACACTCTTCCGCCTCTTTTGATTGAACAACTTCTTCTGTTGCAATTACCATTTCTGGAGCAGTAGTCAGAGGGTGACTATCAGAATTTGGTTCAGTGGCTTCTGGAGGTTGGTGGTCTTTCCAGGGAGCATTTTCCAACAGAAGAATTTCTTTCTTGTCCTAGTGACTTAGAACTTGATCTTTGAAGACTTTCAGCTGATCACTGAAGTTCTACTGAGCCATCTCATAGCTCAATTCTTTCAGCTTCTGGGATTCAGCGTTAAACCATTTTCTAAATCTATCCCACAGAGAATCAGAAGCAGCAGGATTAGAATTCTCTTGACTTGCTTGCTTCAAAGAAGTAACCCATTCTTGTGTTTATGTTTCAAAACTCAATAGGTTCTTACCAACATCTGATTTGGTTAAGATTGGTTTGGGTTTGGGGATGGAAATTTTATTTGAGGTGGAAGCTAGATGGTCCAGCGCTTCTAGATTAATGACAGTTCTGAGGTGATCAGCTGGACAGTTGATTGGTGAGGGAGTTGAAGAATCAGAAACTAGGATTGGTGAGTGAGGAGTGTTTGGTGGTGTGGATTCATGTGGTGAAGGTATTTCTGGAATATCATGAATGGAGAGAGGTAAACGAACCGTAAGAGGTTCTGTTATCCCAGGAATTAGGGTAGTGGTATCAGAGTCTGAAAGGGAGTCTTTTGATTGGTTTGCGGTAGCGTGTTGAATTTCTGGTTTAGGTGTTTCAGAAGATGGATTTTCAGATTGAGGAGTGAGAGGGTTTTCATTTTCTAGTTGGGGTGACTTGAGGTTTTGATGTTCTGGTTGAGGAGAGTGTGGTTGTGGACTTTCTGGTTGTTGAGATTGAATGTTTGGATTTTCTGGGATTGGTGAGGAAAAGTCTTGATCAAACAGTTCAATATCAGAGATAACTCTTGCAAGTTATGGTTGATGTTGTTCTGGATTTGGATTGGGGGAGTGAGGTTCATTTAAGAAATTTCCAAGAGTTAGAGATGGGTCAAACTCTATGTCAAAATCCTCAAATGTTTGAGGTGAAGGATTTTATGTTGGTTGAGGGGGATTGGTTTCAGATGTTGGAATAGCTATTGATTCTACAACAGAAACAAAAGATGTGTTACCTTTCTTTTTTGCAGCTTTGGGTGTCCTCTGAGAGGATCCTTCTCCTGCTGCCTTCCTCTTTTTGGATTTCTTTAGCACAACCTCTGGAGCTGGCTTGTGCAGGTCTTGGATGTTGATTTCTGGAATAGTCTCATCTTTCTTGCAAGCTTTAAGGTATCTGACTATAATCTCTGGAGAGGCATCTATCTTAGAGAATAGTGGAAAATCCTTCAGAGGGATTCTCCTAGAAGTGATGACCTCATGAGAAGCAATTGTTGGTTCCTTCTTAATGCTTTCAATAATCTTCATTTTCTTCAAATTCTTGGCATTCAGAGGTTTCCCAACAGTTTCTTCCAGAGTGCTGACTTCTTGCGCCTCTGTCAGATGTTCTATCAACCTATTTTCCATTAGAATATCTGAAATCAATCTTCCCAGAGGAATCCAATCCCTCTTAGTTCTTTCTTCTTCTCTTATCTCTTTCACACTTGTTCTAAGATGGTTGAAGAGAAAATGTGGAAGGTTTATTTTGGTCTTCTTTGCAATGAAGTATATCAGAAACTGCTGATCAATGTTGATGTGATCAGGAGAGCTTGTAGGCTTCATGTGATTGATACATCCCAGAATTATTCTAGCCCAGATTCTGTAGTGATCTTTCAAGTCTTTGGTCTTACTGGATGGTTGTCTAGAAGTGAAAATGACCCTAGCAATGGATTTTAGGTCAGAACACTTATCAGCCATATCAATGCATCTAACTCCGCCGCCATTGTATCCAATGATTTTCCCAATCAAATCTTCTGTAATCACTATCTTCTTCCCCATAACATATGAAGTGACCTGGTGGTTGGATTAAGTAGCATGAATCTAGAACTCTTTAACAAGAATGGGAAAAGTTGGACCCAACAGATGATCAAAGTATATGTTCCATCCCTGTGCAGTTACATCTTCATATAGATTAAACTCATTTTCTTGTAAACTTTCAAAATCGACGATCAATTCACAGAGAACTTCAAGGTTGTCGACCGGAGTGAGCAGTGTTCTGATGGGCTCCTCATATTTTTCAGTTGATGAAGAAACATGAGCACTGTTGAGATTCTTGAAACTTGATGAGGATTCCATTGTTCACACGGATTCTTTGAAGAAAACTGATAGAAAGGGTTTTTGAAAAACTAGAGCAAGGGAGAATATTGAAGGTGGTAAAAAGTGAATGAATGAAATAGTGAATTGAGTTTATATAAGTACTTTTGAAAACGTAATCAGTAAGAAAGAGAAAAATAAGTAATGATTATACTAAATTAATGAAACCTGAAATTAGGGGATTTAGTGAGATATTGAACAGTTACCAATGACAAGTGTCTTAATGCATCCAATCAGAGCCTTGGATCCTTCAGAATTTGAACGCGTGTTCAGCCTCAGAAGGTAGCTTGTGAAAGGATGACTGATGTTTGATGGTGTGAATTGCAAGCCTCTATCCTTGAAATGAAAAGTTCAAATCTTCATAGATAGATTCTGAGGCAACTGTACTCCTAACTTCTGAAGACAAGTTGATCAGATATTCACAGAAAACAATAAAATTCTGAGGGTTAGAATATGCGAATAAAACATTTTATTCTGGATACAATTTCATGCTGAGATGTTTCAGAATGAAATTGAGTCTATCTTCAGAAAGGGGTTTTGTAAACACATCAGCCCATTGATGGTCTGTGTCAATAAATTTTAAAGTAAGAATTCCTTTCTGAATATAGTCCCTAATAAAGTGATGTTTTATTTCTATATGCTTAGCCCTAGAATGCAAAATGGGATTTCTGGATAGACATATGTGTAGCGGTAGAAATGTTCAAGACTAAGCCATTGGATTGACTAGACTTTATACAAATCAAAATCAAAATCTCCACCACGCTTTATTGTTTCCAAAGGAATGGGAAAAGAGAGAATAACCCAAAAAGAGGGGGAAAGATTCAAGGTAAGGGGTTTTGTTATGCAAAGGGAAGGTATTAGCACCCTGAACATCTACGGTACTCCGCAGGAACCTCTTTGAAAAATCTGTATATTTTGGCTATAAAAATGTGTTGTATAGAAAATGGATGGTGGAGGTGAGAACAGAAATATTTTTTATGATTTTTGCACCCGCCGCGGTTGCGAACCTTTAGTGCCTACGTACCACCTTTCATGCAATAGGGGATCAGGGTACACGTAGTTCCTCTTTTAAAAATTTGAAACACAAGTGTGTTGGTTGATTTTAATGAGGTAAGACATCATCGTCATTATTCGTGTGGAAAACATACTTACTACCCACAATCATGAGAAAAGAGAATTTGCAATATCTCAAAGTGGAGGATATGGTTTGGATTTTAAAATCAACAATGCCTCACTCAACACCCAAGTGGAAAATATCTCACTTAACTACATATTGTAGAAGTATAGTTATTTGCATCACTACAAGGATTGACAATAGTCTAATATTTTGAGAAAAGTTTAAAGTAAAAGCCAAAGTGGCAAAATGGTTTGAATGAGATTGATTTACTTTTAGTCTTCACACAAAAAATGTCAAGGTATTATTAAATTGATTGAAGTTTATTTATGAAAGTATTTTGAAAATGCATGGACCTAGGTCCGAGTTTATTATGAAAGTGTTTCAAGTTTAGAAACAAGAAGAGTTTTCAAAAGAGGGGAGAAATTTTTTGAAATTAAAGAAGATGGGAGGAGAAGAAGAGACTATCCTAAAGCATAAGGTAAAGGCTAAGGAGAAGAATCATCTAACCAACAAGAATCCAATACTTGACATTATGTGTCAAGATAGAATTCTCATTCTTTGGATTGAAACCAAGCAAGCAAAGATACTAGACCTCTTGAGATAACCAAACTTCAAGTGTATTAAGTCTTCACAAAAATTGGGCAGAGTAACGGCTGCATACGAGTGAATTCCAGATTACAAACAAAGAGTGTAATCACAAAAACCTGTACACAAAAACAAACAAGCAACCCAATGTCTTGAGGTAAACCTCAAGAACTCCAGACAAAATAATCAGATAAGATCACAAGGTCTCCAAGATAGGCCAGGGTTTCTAATCCTAAGTCCAAGAAAAAGTCCCATGCTCCATAATTCCAAGGATAGTAACCAAATAGTCCAAGTACCATTAAGAGTTTTTTAGGGTTTATGTTGATTATTAAGTATCTTAAGAAAAGAAAAGAAAAGAAAAGCTCAAGAGCAAAGTAAAAATAGCAAGAAAATAAATTCTCAAATGAGCAAAGATGAAAATGGCATGAAATGAAAATGCTAAAAATAAATAGTACATAAAGCATAAAAAAGAATAAAAGCATAAGATAAAACAAGTCAATAATTAGTGGTTAGTTGGATGACCATCTTGAAACTTGCATTTGGAACTCATTAGAGTATTGGTAGAACCAAAGCCTCCACACAACAAGTTGCATTTGCTTCTTGTCAAGTATATCATCCATTTGGAATTCTCACAAGTACCATTTAATGATCAACGATGTTTAAGTGATCCGCGTTGACCAAAGGTGTTGTAGATCCATTAGAGGATTGGTAGAACCAAAGCCTCCACACAATGAATCTCAAGGTTATTGGATCAAAGAGATCAAATTAACATACTTGGGCTTGCAATCATAAGTTTGGGCCACGAATGATCATTTATTCGAATCGGGACAAAATTTAACGCTATGTTAAGCAATCGTAAGTGGACTTATATAGAAGTCGCACCTATTTTGAGGCTGGTCAATAGCAATCTATGCACCATTTTTTTTAGACATAATATAGATATCATGCTCCTACAACATTTAGTGCAATAAGAAGAGGATGAAATAAGGAGGATTAGGGCAAAAAAGATACACATACCACATTTGAATTAAATTTTAATCAAACTATAATTAGAATCATTCATCCATTTTTATGGAGTTAAACTCAACACCATGGATCCAATGATGTTAATAAAGTTCATGATCCAAAACCTAACCCAAGATCAGCCAGAAAATAATCACAAAATAATATCACATTTAATATATACATTAAAAGGGTAAAAAAAGTTTAAAAATAGAAAATAATGAGAAATATATCAACTATGTTCAAATTAATCAAGAAGTGAAAAATAAGGCCATAGAAAAATCAGAAATGGATCCAAATATTTTTATAAAAATTTTGGTAATTTTTAAAAGTCAGAAACTATTTTTAAACTATTTAAAATTGCTAAAACAAACATAAAATAGATCAAAAATAGTAAATCTCAACATAAAATTCCATAAAATTTTCAGAAAGTCAAAAATATGCAAAAAAAATATTTATGAATTTTTCCATAATTAAAAAATGTCAGAAAGTATTTTTTTAAGTAATTAAAAGAAAGAAAATAATACAAAAAATATATAAAATACCAAATGTTAAAATAAAAATGTGAAAAAATAGTCATGAGATTAGAAATAATTCAAAGTATTTTTGTGAATTTTTTCATAATTTTTGGGTAAAAAATAAAAGAGTTGTGAATTTTTGAAAATTTAATCAATAAAAATATAAAATCAGAAAATAAAATAAAACCAAAAAGATGTGGACCATCAGATCATAGTCAAAACGCGTTAGTAAGCTAATCCAATGGACCAGACGTGTTGTGCTTGATATTAACCTTAGTGAAACACACATGTGATCAGAAAAAGGGAAACCAATGAAATTAAAACGTTTGGCACGCTATCATTGGCTGAGACGAGACATGTCATCGTCTTCAACCTCCAGACACTCTGCAATGGAGATTTTGTGAGATCCTTCAAATGGAAAAATTAGGATCCCAGGCTAGCATCATTGAACTCGTCTCTTCAAGACGATTCTAAAACAACCATCGCGCCAAATTTATATAAGGTATGGAGAGAGATATGAATCAAAAACCCAGAAAATAGCGAGCACCTTCAATTTGAGATTTCTCTCTCAATTCTCAATGGATTTAAAAATTGTAAGCAGCATTAGAATCAGAAGAAGGAGTAGAATAGATTAGTGCTTGATTTGGATCCAAATGGTGGAGAATTCTACCTTTTCGAAGTTCAAGTAAGAATCTCTGAAACTGGACTTCTGTAGCTTGGATTATGGCTCATTTTGATTGGTTTAAGTTCTGGAGAGTTAGTATGATGCTCAAGGATGATGAATGCGCAAAGAATTTTGGAAAAGGAAACTTAAATCTCAGAAATTAAATTCAAAAAAGTGGGTTCGTGTGAGGTTTTGACAGGGTGTCTTGGCTCTCTAAGCTTGGGAAAATGGATGGGGGATGACCCTCTATTTATAGGGAAGTGAATGGGAATTAAAATTTGAAGAAACAAGGAAGTTTGGAGGGAAATTGAGTGAAGGTCGAGCACGAGTGAAGTGTGACTTCATTTCCATCAAAACTCAGCCAAACCTTGCGTTTTGGGGTGCTAATCACTTCTGGCAAGTTTGCTAATCAAGTTTAAATCAAAAACACGCATAAATCTTGTGTTTAGAAGTCACATTATGGATTTCAAAATTCTGACTTTGTGAAAAAAATCAGTTTCAAGTTACCAAATTCAAATCCATGGTATTTCCAACTCAAGGGGTCTTAAGGCATAATTCTTGATGCTTTGGAAAAATGAGGTTACAAGCTTTGCAATGGAAAAAGAATGGAATCAAATGGATGCTTGAGCTGAAAGTTACATGGAATCAAAGTTGAAGAAAAAGAGTTGACTTTCCATACTTAGAAATATTTCAAGTTCTTCTTCAAAAATTACCTATAATCTTTTGTATCCAAACATGGCCTTCCACTTAGAATTTGCTCTTGACCAAAAAAGATGGAATGAAGTAGATCTCCTGAATGACATTTTGAAATTTGAACCACTCAAAATATCCAAAAAAATGAGCAAGTTATGACTTGTTGAAGTTGGCCAAAAATCATGAAATGACCTATAATCTTTTGCATATTTAAGGCAACTTCCATCCATTTTATCACTTTGCACATAAAATAAGGCATAAATTACACATCTTTAAGATCATCATGGAAAAATAATGGACTCAAGGTGATAAAATTTGACCAAGTTATGACCATTTGAAGTCACATATGGAAAATTGTGGATTCATCTGGATGACTTGTAATCTTTCTTCTTCACCAAGTTCCTTCCACATGAAAACTCCTTGGAATTTTTGAAGTGATTTATTAGTAACTCTTTTAAGAGAAAGATGCCTTTGGAATCATTCAAAAATACCAAAAGGTGAGCAAGATATGCTCCTTTGAAGTTCAAAACCCTAGCCTTTAGATCAAGAGAATGCTTTGAGGAACTTTGACAAGTTTGAACAAACTTCTTGTGCCAATATTCTTTATTTGTGAATAGAAGTTGTTGAGGATGATGATGATGAATCATAGCCACCAAAACCACTTCCACATCTTGAAATTTGAGAGAAATGTGCTCTTGTGACCAATAGGAACAAGACCTTGTCCAATCATGACAACTTCTTCCCTCAACCCCCTTGTACTTTTGAATCAATTTTGATAACTTATAAATGTGATGAGCCAAAGCAACTTTTCCATGCCAATTCTTCCAAAACCACTCCAATAGGGAAGTTTGAACTCCTCAAGCTATATTGACTAGGGCATGGAAATAAACTCATGAACCCATGGAGCAACTTGCTAAACCTCACTGCCTTTACTTACATTATTAACAAGTAAGACAAACGAACATTGCATTTTATTAATTAGAAAGAAAATCAAAGCAAAATATTCATGATCACAAAATAAAACAAGTCAAGGTGCTTGGTAACTCCTCAAAAGAGCAAAGCTAAATGTAGGGAGGGGAACCAAGAATCCTAGTGTGATCTTGTTGTGAGTGAAACAACATGGTATGATGAAGGGATCTTAGGGGAAAAAATTGGGGTACAACAATATGGCATAAGTGTTATCACAAAAGATAGGAATGTTACTCTTAAATATGTTGAAGTCTTCAAGTTGACTTTTCATCCAGAGCATTTGAGTGCTACATCCAGCAGCTGCTATGTATTCAGCTTCTGCTGTTGACAATGCTATTGTGGACTGTCTCTTGCTGGTTTATGAGATCAGATTGTCTCCCAAAAACTGGCAGCTTCCATAAGTGCTTTTACGCTCTACTTTGTCTCCAACAAAGTCAGCATCACAGTATCCTACTAAGCTGTATTCATTGGATTTTCTATAAAACAAGCCCAGATTAGTAGTAACTTTCAGATACTTGAAAATTCGCTTAACTGTTGTTAAGTGAGATTCTCTAGGATCTGATTGGAATCTAGCACATAATCAAACACTGAATAAAATATCAGGCCTTGAATCCGTCAGATAAAGGATAGATCCAATCATACCTCTGTATATTTTCTGTTCTACCTTTTTACTTACATCTTCCTTTTCCAGAATGCACGTGGGATGCATTGGAGTATTTGAGGGCTTACATTCTGAGAGGTCAAATTTCTTCAGAAGTTCTCTGACATATTTTCTCTGATGAATGTAAGTTCCTTATGGAGTTTGGTTTATCTGAATGCCCAGAAAGAATTTATGTTCCCCCATTAAGCTCATCTCAAACTCTGCCTGCATGCACTTAGAAAATTCTCTTCTCAGAGAAGGTTTAGTGGATCCAAAAATGATATCATCTACGTAAATCTGACAAACTAAAATGTCATTCTTAAATGTCTTACAGAACAAGGTTGTGTCCACTTTCCCTCTGGTGAATTCCTTTTCTAACAGGAAGTTACTTAGCCTTTCATACCAAGCTCTGGGAGCTTGTTTCAGACCATAGAGTGACTTATTTAGTTTGAAAACATATTCTGGGTGTTTGGAATTTTCAAACCCATAGGGTTGGTGCACATATACCTCTTCATCAATGTAACCATTTAAGAATGCACTTTTGACATCCATCTGATACAGAGTGATGCCATTATTTACAGAAAAAGAGATTAAGAGTCTGATAGATTCTAACCTGGCGACTAGAGTAAAGGTTTCTGAATAGTTTATCCCCTCTTTCTGACTATAACCTTGTGCCACCAGTCAAGCCTTGTTTCTGATGACTTCTCCTTGCTCATTCAGTTTGTTTCTGAACACCCACTTTGTTCCAATGACGTTGAATCCTTTTGGTTTGGGAACCAGATACCATACGTTATTTCTGGTGAATTGGTTTAATTCCTCCTACATTTCCAGAATCGAATCATTGTCCAGAAGAGCTTCATTAATTGTTGTTGGTTCAATCAGTGAGACCAGTCCCATGAGGGATTCTTCAAAGTTTTTGAACGTTGATCTCGTTCTGATTGGATCATCCTTCTTTCCCAGGATCTTATCTTCTGGGTGAGCTATGCTGCTTCTGGATAACCTTTTCTGGAGTTGATCAACAGAAGGTACTGGAGCACTTGTAACATTTCTTTATGAAGTTGTTAGAGCATCTCTGTTAGGAACTTCTGATGAGTTGTCTTCAGCACCTATGAATTCAAATTCTATATCTGCAAAAGATTCATTCTTCTTTGACTTTTGAGGCCAAGCTTATCAACAAATCTAACACTGATTGACTCTTCAACAATCTGTGTTTTTGTATTGTATACTATGTACCCTCTTGAGCGTTCAGAGTATCCTAACATGATACACTTCTGTGCTTTAGAGTCAAACTTGTTCAGATGATCTTTAGTATTCAGAATAAAGCACGTGCATCCAAAAGGATGGAAATAAGAAACGTTGGGCTTTCTGTTCTTCCACAATTCATATGGAGCCTTTTCCGGAATAGGTCTTATAGAGATTCTATTCTGAATATAACGTGTTGTGTTAATTGCTTCTACCCAAAAGATCTTAGCAATGTTAGTCTCATTGGTCATGGTTCTGGCCATTTCTTGCAATGTTCTATTCTTTCGTTCTACAACTCCATTTTGTTGGGGAGTTCTAGGACAAGAGAAGTCATGCGAAATTCCTTTTTCATTAAAAAATGTTTCAAATTTTTTATTTTCAAATTCTCCACCATGATCACTACTGACTTTGACAATTCTAAGATCCTTTTCATTCTGAACTTGGTTACAGAAGGCAACGAACATAGAATGTGACTCGTCCTTGTGTCTTAAGAACTTTACCCATGTCCATCTACTATAGTCATCTACGATCACTAACCCATACTTCTTGCCACTTACAGACGGAGTTTTCATTGGTCCAAATAAGTCTATGTGCAGAAGTTCTAATGGCCTAGAGGTGGAAACAACATTTTTAGCTTTAAAAGCAGGTTTTGCAAATTTGCCTTTCTGACATGCTTCACACAGAGCATTTGAGCTGAACTTCAAATTAGGAAGTCCTTTGACCAGATTGAGTTTGTTAATTTGAGATATTCTTCTTATACTAACATGCCCCAATCTTCTGTGCCAGACCCATTGCTCGTTGTTGACAGAAAGAAGGCATTTTACATTCTGACTTTTTAGTTCAGAAAGTTTTATCTTATAAATGTTATTTTTCCTCTTTCCATTAAATAGGATAGTTCCATCTTTCTGACTAACAGCTTTGCATGAATTTTGATTAAAGATTATATCATAACCGTTATCACTTAATTGACTTATGGATAACAGGTTATGCATCAATCCATCAACTAAAAAAACATTATTAATAGAAGGAAGATTACCATTACCTACTTCTCCAGAGCCAATGATCTTCCCTCTTTGGTTGCCTCCAAAGCCCATGTAGTCTCCAGGTTTAAGTTCCAGGCTTTGGAACATATGCTTTCTTCCCGTCATGGGTTGAGAGCTTCCAGAGTCCAGGTACCATGACTGGTGTTTTAGCCTTGTTGCTAAAGATATCTGCTACATATATAATTTTTTCCTTAGGTACCCATATCTTTTTGGGTCATGCTTTGTTAGTTTTATCAAAATTCTGTTTGAATTTTGGTTTGGCAGAATAATCATTACTAGTGTATTTAATGTCATGTGTGTGCCCGTATGTGAAGTGTGATTTTAGTGGTGTGCGTTTTATAACAAGGTCTATGAATTTCTTAGGTGGAGATACCTTACCTTGGTATCCTATTCCTTTTCTGCCATTTTTGCTAACTCCATAGATCATTGAAGCCATCTTGCTTCTATCTATGTTTTTAGCCAGAAACTTCTGAAAGCTATGAACATACTCTTTGATGATCTTATCAGCATTATTGGGAGTCTCTGAGATTATTTCCTTCTGAGAGTTTTGTAAATAATTTTCTAATTTTAAAATCTTTTCTTTTAACTCAGAATTTTCTAATCTAAGACTCTCAGTTCTTTCAGAGTCAGAGACAAGATCCTTTTTCAGGTTCTTGAATTTGACTCTGATCTACTGATACCTTTCCAGAATTTCATTCAGGCTTTCTGCAAGTTCAGCTTTAGGAAAATTAGCATTTGAAATCGGGGAATACCGCTTCTGTGTCTGATTCTGAGTCTGAACCAGAGGCTTCGTTGTCTTCTGTCACATTTTCCATAAGAGCGATGTTGGCTCTTTCATCATCTGACTCTGAGTCAGCATCAGAAGTGTCTGAATCGTCCCATGTTTCCATGAGGCTTTTCTTATTCTCCTTGAAGAACTTCTTTTTGGGCTTCTCCTTCTGAAGCCTTGGACGATCACTTTTGTAGTGCCCTTGTTCATTGCACTCATAGCAGATGATGTCTTTGTTATTTGACTTTCTGTAACCGGAGGAAGCTCCAGATCTTCTGTGTCCAGAGGAGGACTCAAAAATTTTGTATCTGGAGGAGGATTCATTCTGATTCTCTGATCTTCTCGGGTTTCTAAATTTCTTTGTCTCTGCTTCCACAGCTGATTGACCCTTCTGGAGAGAAGAGACAATTTGTCTTCTTCTGATGAGGATCCATCATAAGTTTCTTCCATAGCCTGCAAAACCTTAGAATCATATTTTTTTGTTAGATTTTAATGCTAGAGGCTTACCTTGCTTATGAGGCTCGTATTCTTCTAGCTCTATCACATGACTTCTGAGGGAGCTAACAAGTTCCTCCAGAGATATCTTGTTGAGATCTTTAGCCAGCTTAAGTGCAGTGACCATTGGCCTTCGTTGCTTTGGTAGACTTCTGATGATCTTCTTTACGTGATCAACAGTAGAATATCCTTTGTCAAGAACTTTTAGCCCAGCAACAAGAATTTGGAATCTTGAGAACATTGCTTCTATGGATTCACTGTATTCCATCTTGAATGCTTTGTATTTCTGAATGAGCGCAAGGGCCTTGGTTTCTTTAACTTGTATGTTTCCTTCATGCGTTATTCTCAGGGAGTCAAACATGTTTTTGGATGTCTCTCTGTTTGAGATCTTCTCATATTCTGAGTATGAGATAGCACTAAGAAGTATTGTTCTGGCTTTATGATGGTTTATGAAATCACGCTTTTGCTGGTCAGATGTCCTCTTTCTATCTATCTTCTAACCACTTTCATCCACAGGATGTGTGTATCCATCAATTATCATGTCCCACAGATCAACATCATGATCCAGAAAGAAGCTCTCAAATATGTCTTTCTAGTAGTCAAAATTTTCTCCATCAAAGACTGGAGGTTTACCGCTGATTCTGTCCTTGTCCTCATGATAGTCATTGCTGATGTTTTGGCTTGGTCCCACCATAGTGTTTTTATAAAGCTTGTATCTTGTACTGACACGGTTAAGTGTATGAACTCAGAACCAGGCGCTCTGATTCCAATTGAAGAAGTGAAAAACACAAGAAGGGGAGGTTGAATTGAAACTTAAAAACAAAATCAGTAGACACGATATTTTTATCCTGGTTCGTTTGTTCTCAAACTACTCCAGTCCACCCGCCAAAGTGATTTTGCCTCTGACCAACGAGGACTTAATTCACTAATCAAAACTGATTACAATACTACTTTGACAACTGCCAAAGTCTTCTTGAGTACAACCACAACCCGGTTTATCTCAAGGAAAACTAGCTTAATCAAAAGAAAATAATTTACTGTGTACTATTGTTTTTCGTTACAAAAACTGTATCACTACTGTGATTTTACACAATTTGAGCGTATAAGAGAATATGAATATTTGTAGCGTTTAAGATGTATGAGAAGTCCTGTATCAAAAATCGTAAATGATTTGTCCTTTAAGCTTGTTTATATAGCGTGGAAATCTTGTCCAAAATAAAGCGTGATGATGGACACTTAATGCAATTTCCATATTGAGAAGATTCTTGTCTGAATGAAGTCGTTGCATATGATACTATCTTAATTGAAAATTAACGCTTCAGAACTAGAATCTTGCATGCTGCTTTTACTTCAGAACTTTGATGACTCAGAGATGTGAAGATCTGATGGTATATTAGACTTCTGCTCAGAGTCAGAGTATCTTTTACTTTAACGCAGATTCTGATCATTATTCTTCAGAACATTCTGATTAGCTCAGCTTGAAAGCTTTTGTAGCTTAACTGCTGATGTTATTTCAGTCAGAACTTCTGCATACAAAATAACACAAATTTAGAGTGAATATTTGTTCTTTGTGTTTGTTATCATCAAAACTCTAATTAAGGGTTGTAGAATCAAACTATGTTTTAACAGTTTGTTTTGAATAGGCAGACATTTTTGTAACCTTCTTTCTGTTGAGGATTTGTAGGACTTCTTTCTTTTTTATTTTACTATCCTTGTCTTTTTCCTAAACTGTTTCTTTTGTAATTATAGTCAGCGGGATGCCCCAGTTTTTTCTTAAGTCTCCTTCATAGGTTTTGACTTAACGGGCTTTTCTTTTGCAAATTAATGACTGCCTGCTTTGATGATTATGCGAAACCATCACCATCTTCTTATTCGGAGGGACGTCTTCGAGGCCATTCATTGTGTGCGAAGCGGAAGATTGCGATTGAATGCGCCTCTGAATTAACTGAGAAAACTACCATGCCCCAGGTTATGATTAAGGGTTTTAATTTGTGTGAAGAAAAACTCCTACTTCTTTGGCTCAAAGGGGTTGACTAGGGATTATCTTCCTTATGACTCCACTGTTTGAGATTTGAAATAACGCCTGTACATCGTTAGTGGGGTCTGTTCAAAAGCATATTGTAGAGATTATGATATCTTTTTCGTCATCCTACCTCTAAGGCTTAGAGTTTTTAGTCGAGAGTTGAATATCACGAAAAGGAAGTATAAAGCAGTTTAAGCATAATGAAAACAAATTAATTCAAGACAAACATGTGTAATGCATTAATGAAATAATAAAGTTTGACATGACAATAACTGTTCAAATAAGCAGATAAAATACAACTTGAGAATTCAAATGAACAAAAATGCTTTCAAGCCTAGCCATGTTTTGGCAAGGGAGCAGTGATCACGTTGGGAGTCTTAGGAGGATCGAATTCGATCTCCTTGGCGTTAATCATATTCTGAATCTTGTATTTCAGCACCCAACAATCGTTAGTATCGTGCCCCGGGCTACCAGAATGATAAGCACACCTTGCATCCGGGTTGTAGTTAGGAGAAGAAGTCTTATGGTTCGGATGAGGGTTTATCACCATAATCAGATTCATCTTCAACATGTGTTGCAATGCTTGTGACAATGGCATGTTGATTTGGGTGAACTGCCTTTGAGGTCTTTCCACCCTTGGCTGATTGTTTCGTTGTTGTGGTCGTTGTACGCGTGCCGAATTAGAGATCAGCACTGCCCCCACAGATTGGTGGTAGTCTTCCTTGCTACGCCCCTTCTGGATGTGCACAACATTGTCTTCCCTCTTGCCACCAAATGACTTCTTCTCTATACTCGAAGAGGTGTTTTTCTGGATCTTGCCACTCTAGATCCCAGCTTCTACTCTTTCTGCAGTCAATTTCATCTCGGTGAAACCAGCTGAGGAGCTACCAATCAAGTGATTGAATAACGGACCAGACAGTGTACCAAGGAACATATCCACCAACTCCCTATCAAACAAAGGGGTTGGACTCTCCCTGCCAGATCTCTCTATTTCTGCGCATAGTCCTTGAAACCTTCACTTGCACCCATGGACATACTCTAGAGTTGAGTATGGGTAGGGGCAAGGTCAGCTTTA
Source organism: Vicia faba (assembly GCA_948472305.1). Classification (NCBI taxonomy): domain Eukaryota; kingdom Viridiplantae; phylum Streptophyta; class Magnoliopsida; order Fabales; family Fabaceae; genus Vicia; species Vicia faba. Next base: position 1,189,659,013 of record OX451736.1, read on the forward strand.
TATTGATACTGCTTGTAAAAATCAGCAGCCAGATCTTCCCAATTACGGACATTGGTTCCCTCCAGTTGATAGAACCATTCAAGTTGAGTCCCAGATAGACTGTCCTAAAAGAAATGGACCCACAAGTTCCTATCAACGGTGTGAGGCTGAATCTTCCTCACATAGGAACGGAGATGAAGCTTGGGACAAGACACCCCATCATACTTCGCAAAAATCGGAGCTTTAAACTTTTGTGGGATTACTACCCCAACACCAATCCCAGCTCTCCAAAATCCAGCCCGGGTATTCTCTGGATCTCCATAGCACTCAACCGATCCTCTAACTGCTTGTATCTAACCTCAGTGGGAGGATACTGCTCATCATTGTAGTATGTGTCATCCTCGGAAAATCTCGAACTAGGGTCTTCCCCCCTTGTGTCTCCCTCTTGGTTCTCCCCTTCTTTGGATGAAGAGGTCAGATCAACTGTTTGCTTCAACGGTCCTCTAAATCTTCTACCCAGATTTAGGACACCAACGGTCTTCTTCTTCTTCTTCTTTTTCTCCTTCAAAATAAGGGCCTTCAGATCTTCCTGTCCCTTAGCTAAGGCTACGAACATTTGATGAAATTGGGCATTTTGTTCCTGTAGATCCTTGATGCTTTATTCAGAAGACATTACTGCTGAAACAAACAGCGAAGAAGATGAGAAACCTGTTATGGTACCTGTTATGCAATGATGTATATGACATGTATGCAATGTTTTCAAGGATCTCACGGGGTAAACAAGAAATTTCAGAAGTTGAAATTTTGCAGCTTTGATTGAAGAACTTTGTATCGTTGAGAGTCCTTATACAAGAGTCAAGCTCATCATATCAAGTGGGTCATAGCCCCTGACTCAAGTTGTCGTGTTTTGATCTTTTGACGACATTGGCTAGAGGAAAATAAATCTCCTTGCCCCTTACTAGACGTCTGGTTCATCATAACCTGCATCACAGGCCCTCGAGATCCTTGAAATGGTTAGTATGATATGTCATGTTATGATTCTATGATGTGTATGTTATGCATCAAGCAAAAATGCAGGGTAAGAAACCAATTTATTGGATTTATACAAACAAGGTCCTGCAAGGAATACAAACAAAGCCCTGCAATGAGTTTAAATTGTTAGGCAAAGAAAGCAAACAAGTCACACAAGTAGCCTTAGGTTTAGGCTTGCATGGATTCCATAGGTAAGTACCCTCTTGAAGTTTAGTAGGCTCAACCTGTCTTAGAAAAGTAACTGGGTTCTAAGGATTCTCAATATCATTGATCATCCTTTATCGAGCATTATTTCAGCTCAGGCAATCTTTTCTTGCGACCGAAATATCCCAAAAGTCTGATCTCAATGAGTGTAGCATCGAGTATCAACCAATCCTCAACTTTATACCGAGGCCGGCTATCTCAGTACTTTCTAATGTCCAAGTTTGTTCAACTAAGGTTCTAAGGTCCGTTAGTGCTTCACGACACCATATGGCGGCCCCATATTCTCCTTGTTTCCACACAAAGGATACGGATACCAACCAAAGTGTCACACCAACACAGCCATCGCTTAAACCATATCGATCTATGTCGTACAGTCTCCATGATCTATTGTTGTTTACCTAAAAAGTGCCCCCAGATCCGGGTGTAGGATCTTCAACAACACCCAAGCAAAAACCCTTAAAGATAAAGCAGGCAAAGCAAACAAGAAAGTAATTTAAAATTACCTAGATCCTAAGGTATACCTCACTTATTTAATTCCCCAACAGAGTCGCCAGTTCTGTGATATGGTGGCAGAACCGACTGTTAATACTGGTTTGCATTTTGTATTTGCAAATGTCACGGTAAGCAAGAGTTGTCACCAACTTTTATTTCATCCGAAAAAGGAAAAGGAAAAAGAACAGAAAAAACCTTTTTCGAGATGTTTCTGAGTACGGGGGTAGATTATAGAAAGGGAAGGTGTTAGCACCCTTTCTATCAGTGGTTTTCCATGGGCTCTTAGGTACTTGCTCATTTTTTAAATTGCTTGTGTGTGCTTGTTTTGAAAAGTTTTCTTTACTTCGTGATAACCCTTGTATCGGTCCTCAAGAGTGTGACGAAGTTGTTTTGAAAATTGTTTTTGAAAAGTGTTTGTGTGAAAAGTTTTTATTTTGAGCAAGTACTTAAGATTTCTACCTACTCAAAAAAAGCTTGTTCGTTTTCGTTTCCTTTAGACAGTGCTATCCTACTATTAAGGAGTGGGTAGCTCTATCATTGGATTTGTAAAGGGACGTTCGAAGGGACGAAATGGTCTCTAAAGGCAACAAGTAGAGATACCTTAGCATTTTGAAGGGACTATCGCCATAAGATCAATTCATAGGCAACTCGATGTAATACCGCAAATTTGTCCTACCCCTTTTACTTTTATTTGTCTTATGTGTCTCTCACTTTTCACATGTACATAACCTTCCATTAGGTCATTTAACACATCATGCATCATTAATCAGTAAATTTAGCATGGGAACAAGGATCTTGAAGATTAGGGTTTTATATGTGCTTTTAGACCCTTATCTTCACTCAGGCTTGAATCAATTGGTTTCTCATTAACTATGGTTTGTGGGGCTAGGGTTTAGATTCTTGATCATTGAGAACTTATTCCTCTCATTAAGCTACAAGGTTGTCATATTCACCAAGGGCAGGATCATTAGGGTTTCACTAAAGGTTTAATTAAAGACTATGTGAGCTCGGGTTTAAGGTCAAAGTCATTTTAAATATTTTTCTTCAAGGATCCAAGACATTGTTATTCTATTTCTCATACAATCGAGATGTGATACAAGATGCGGATTATAATCAAAGCGTCATTCGTTCAAATTGTTTGTTGCTTGTCGTGCAAGATAATTTGGATTGAGGTTGAAGTGGATTTAAATGATTCCATGGATTCAAACTTGGTTCAATTCATCAGAGTTGTTGGAGGCTTGTAAGGTTGAAAAAGAAATGTATTTAGATTTATTAATATTTAAGTAATGAGGTATACAAGTTCAAGTTTATTCAAATATTATTCAAGACACCAAATTTCATGTAAAAAAGAATCATCAGAATATTAAAATTCAACATCTTTCACTATCCTTCAGAGTTCGTCAAAATCAACTTAGGAATTCAAGAAATTTCCCACCATTTCATCCATCATCTAAACGTCATTGTACATGGCTCACAATTTTAAAGATTCAAGTCCATTCACATGACAATTTGCAAGCAAATCTCTCTCAAAAGATAATCATTCATCTTTAAATATGCAAGTTCGTCCAACTTCCAGATATCATTCCATTCGAAGAATTACATGAAGGAGAAAGAATTATTAGCCATTACAAAATACCATAACCTCACTACAATTTACATTACAGTTTCCAACATATATACCATTATCATATGGAACTTTACACAACAATTATAACCTATTCTAATCCCTATCACCCTCCATGTTTCGAGTCATAACCGAACGTCATGCCATGTGTGATCGGTGGATCTGGAACTGACTGTTTAACGCTGGTTCGCGAAATGTCGCGGAAGCAAGAGTCGCCACCGTCTTTTATTTTCTCCAAATGGAAAGGACAAAAGCACAGAAAAATTCCTTAAAGAGATTGCTCTCGGTTCGGGAGGTAGATTATAGAAAGGGAAGGTGTTAGCACCCTTTCTATCCATGGTTATCCATGGGCTCTTAGATACTTGCTCAATGTGTTTTCAAAAATGGTTTGTTTGCTTTTCAACTGTGGGTTTTAAAAAGTTTCTTTGAAAATTCCAGTTCGACTCTTGTATCGATCCTCAAGAGTGTTTGAAAAATTGCTTTCGAAAGCTTTTTGAAAAGGTGTCGGTGTGAAAAGTACTTTTGATTTGTTTTGAAATTAGAGCAAGTATCTAGAGTCGTCTACCTACCCTAAGGAATTCGTCTGTGTAGATGTCCTTTAAAGTAGTGCCATCCCACCATTGAGAGGTAGGTAGCACCACCGTTGGAGGTGTTTGGGTCAATTCGAAGTTCGGGACATGGTGATCACCAGAGCAATGGGAAGACACCTTAGAAGCTACCCTCATGCCAGGTTCCCGGATCATGAGGACTTACTAAGACATCCTCTACTCGACGATCACCTTTCGAGGCAAGGCAACAGTGAGGCGTACCCTAGGGGTGGTGTGTGCGGTTCGTGTGTCGTTTTCATTTGCATTTATCTTGTCATGTTATTGGTGTTCTAACGCTTGTTTTTATTTTTGTCCATACATTCTTTCATGCCATTTGTTAACAGTTAAAAATATTGCGGGAAAGTAAAAATTCTAAGCTATTACAAAAGGCATGGGCCCACATCGCCAAAATTTCTCGAACCCGATTTGACAGAAAAATAAATAAAGTAAATAAAGAATTAAAAGTGCGACAAATAATTTACAAGGCTTCGGGAGAGATACATAAATACTTAAACGAAATAAAATAAATATGCGAATTAAATTAAAAGACGAAACGAGGGCGTTGGACCCTTTTGCAAAATTAAAATTATATGGAATTAATTAATTAAAAAGAAAGAAAGAACTTGTTTTTTGGTATTTTTTAGTATTTTTAGGATTTAATATGAAAAAAGAATTAATTAAAATAAATACTAACCCTAATTCTAGTGGTTTTTAATTTATTAAGAAAACATTGAATTTTAACCTAAATTAACCCTAATTTTTATATACAAATTTAATTATAAAAATAAATAAAATAAATAATAGTAAATATTTGATTATCATGAAAGAAAAATAAAAAGATGAAAATTAATTAATTAAACCCTATTTCTACATTTTTTAGACTTTTGTTATGAAAATATTAAATTAAACCCTAAATTAATAACTAAATGATTTAATACAATTTACTTATGAAAAGCTAAAATAAAATATTTTTTATATTTTTTCTTCTTTCTGATTTTTTGGTGGTATTTTTTTATATTTATGAAAATAATTAATTAATTAAACAAGCAATTTATAAAAAATAAAAAAATAAAGAAAGTTAAAAGAATTTGCAAACCAAGGGGGGTTGTAGTCCCCAACATGGAGGTGAATCTTGAGAAATCTGGCCCAATAACCTTGGCCTGTTTGGACTTTTGCTGGACACGTGTATGTGCGCTGACCAGGGTGCATTGTGTTCTCCAATCCATGGCCTTCTGATTGATCTTGAGATGGACGTGGCACGCTTGATTTGGAAGTGTATGGTGCGCTTCAGTATGGGCACTGCATGTGAACATTAATTGGAAAAAAACATATGGAAAGGGTGAAGACCTGGGGCTCGAACCCAGGTCATTAACATTACCAGCCAACACGTGTGCCACTGAGCCACTTCAAACGCGTTTAATATAGAATACCTAACAAACATTATAAAATAAAAATTGTCAATGGCTTGGAAACGCGCGAAACATTTGAACCTTCCAATCAGCGCCCTCCACCTAATCATCTTCCTCGTTGTTTGTTTTTCCTGAAAATATAATAAAACATAGGCAACGGTTTTCACGCGTTGCCACAGGCATGATACAAGAAAATAGCGAATAGCCCCAGGGGCTCCATAAATTAGGCGCAATGGTAGCCCTGTGGCCGTCTGAGCATGCTGGGTTCAATGGTCCAAGTTTGAAAGGCCAATTTTTCCTTATTTGAAAAACCCTAATCCAAGGTCCTATAAACCCTAGAAAACGATAATGGCATAATCGCGTACATAGCTCAAAAACACAATTAAGTTACATGGTTAGCATTAGAACAAGTCAATTAGTGTGAATGCATAAAAAAAACGTAATGAAAATGCCTTAAATATGAAACACGATTATGCATTTTTTTTGAAACAGTTTGAATCCATGGTACCAATTCTGGGCGTATGAAGGTTGGAGAGTGATCCAGTTAGCTTCAGGGGGACACGAGGAAACTTTTGCAATTGGTCTTGTGCCTTGAATCAACCTAAAACCTGATTTTCAGTTTTGAGTTTTTTAACAAAAATTCAAGTTTTGTTTTCCAGGTTTCTGAGCAGCTGCGTGGGTAATGGCATTAGGGTTGTGTTCCATGCTTATGTAGGAATGAATTAGGTTAAAGAAATCACACAAAAGCTTGGCATTCATGACTTTGGAAGATTTGATTTTCAAGATCTTTTTTCAAATATTTTCCATGTGTTTTTGTATAAATTATGATCAATTCTCTCCAAATCTTTCCATATTGGGTTATGCACGAATTATTGAGGATATTTCATGCACAAAAAGATTGTAAAACTTAGGTTAAATATTTTCCATGTATTTAATTTGATTTAAATGAATTATTATAAATAAAAATTCAAATAAATAAATAAAAAATGAAGAAATACTTCCCTTTGGGCCAAGTGGTCGTACACATGCCATGGATGATGAATTATGGAAGAAAAATGGGCCCATTAGCAATTTTAGGTCATTTGAATCCATGTTGACTTTTCAAAATATCCAAAACTTTCCCAACTTCCACAAGGCATAACTTGCTCAATTTTTAAGATTTTCTCATGTTCTTGGACATTTTGGAAAGGTATTTGAGTCCTCTAACCAATGCCTTTGGTCCCATGTCATTTTGATTTATCAATCTCAAGTTATGGCCTTTGACTTAAAGTCCCTTTTTGTTGACTTTTGAAAATGACCTATAATGTTGAAATTGATAACTTTTTGTGAGAGCATTTCTTGGACTTGAAGTATGAAGATGAGTTGTAGGAAATGTCTTTCTCTTCAAAATGAGCTTTGGATGGAATTTTTCTGATAATCCATGTGAAAGTTATGCCCTGGTCAATTTACAGTTGACTTTTTCAACTGTCCAAATAAGGAAACTTTTGCATCTTGATGATTTTTGAGCCAAGATTTGAGAATCATGATCAAGCATTGATCAAATGATGTTTGTGGCTTCAAAATGATATGTTGACCAAAAATTTGAACTTTTGACTGTCAAATGACCATTTTGCCCCTATAGTTGACTGTAGTGCAATTAGGGTTTTTGACTGTGCAATTTTGTGCTGAAAGTCTTGAAACTTGATATGAGGATGCTTGACCATATTTGTAGGCATGTGAGACTTGATTGGACCTTTGGAAACTTCATTTTCTTGATCAGAACAAAAACCCTAATCTTGACTGTTTGGGAGACCCTTGAACTGTGCAACCCTTGGGGAATTTTGAAGCATGACTTGGCAAATCTTTGAAGAATATGGGAGGGCAAATTTTGGGGTACAACACCATGCCATACAAATCAGTCTCCATGTCAAGCTTCTAACTTTGCACCAAATGCCTTGTACCATGTCTTCCAGTCTTATCTTGCTAATGGACTTCAATACCATGCCTATTTTGAAATTAAATCCTGTTGTGCCCCAAAATTTGCCCTCCCTTTTTCACAAGAAATCACAGCTTCGGGATTTTCCCTGATTTTTCATATTGGCTCAAGAACCGGTCAAACAGACTTTTCTTGTCAATCTATCCAAAATTAGGGTTTCCATTGATTTTGAATCAGTCAAAGAGATTGTTAGGGTTTCTTTTGATTTTGTTGAGTTTGGCTCAGGAATTGATCAAGCGGACTTTTCTTTGACGGCAAATCTGGAATTAGAGTTTTTCACTCGTATTTCTTAGAAGAACTTGAATCCACAGTATTTCAAATTGACTTTTGCATTGTTTACGCTTGTTCAAAATTGATGTTTGTTTTCTCAAAATCTAAACATCTGGGCTAGGAGCTGAGGCTTTTGATTGAAAGTTTGAAGCACTGGTTTGATCAGTGAGGTAAAAGGTGTATGGATGTTTGTTTGTTTAACTGTACAAAGCATGTGATTGATTGGAATGCCGGGCATATTGTGGTTAATGCAAGGTTGTGAGACTGCAACGTTTGTTGATTATTTATTTTATCTAAGTTAAAATAATTGGGAGGCATTTCCAGTCATTTTAATTCAAGAGGTTTAAATAACTAAATAAACAGTGTAAAAGAAAGAATGAAATATCTGACAAAAGATTTTTATTTATTTTAATTGTTGTTACAAATGTTATTTGGAATACTGTAAATTTATTTACAATATTTACAATGATATTTATTACAATAATTGAAAAGAAAATAAATCTAAAATCTAAGTCTCTTGAAGTCTTCTATCTTCTACTGCTGCTTCCCTTATCTAACTAGTATTTACCTGCAAAGACAGAAAAAGAAGTCAATACGGTTAAATTGAAAAGCATTTTCAGACAGATAAATAAAAGCTCATCATTAAAGATTGTTGGCCGGAATCAGATTGTTTTGGTTTTCATCATGTTTTACTCGTCCTCTTTGCAAATCACAAGAAGATTTCTCTTCTTGGTTCACAAAGAGGAAAGTAAAATTATTTTTTGCAAGCATATAATACAAGGCACAAGAAAGCACAAGTTACACAAACTGAGCAAACCAAGCTGTCAACAAGCTGTCAACAAGCTGTCAACAAAATGTCAACTAAGCTGCACAAGTTCAAACTAAGCAAACCAAGTTGCACAAGCTGTCAAAAACTGTATACAAGCTATCAAAAAGAACAATGCAGAAAATCTGGAAGAAAGGACAGAATGCAGAGGAAAACCAAGATGCAAGCAAACAAGCTTGTCAAAGCAACGTTTCATCATTTCCCTGGCCAACAACTTTTCAGAATAAAGATATATTAACAATTAAATATGCTTTTTATGGAGAGCGAAAGAGAGTAAAAGAAAAAGGTTTGCAGTTTTGGCAGGTTTAAGATATATAAACACAATTCAAGGGAAGATAAATGGAGGAAGAGGGCAGTTCAAACAAGAGAACCACAAAATGTAACACACAAGCAAGCCTTCAAGCCTGCATAACAGCAAGCCTGCCTGTACCAGAAGCAAGTCTCAAACCTGCCTGTGACAAAAAACAACTGCAAGTTATCCACTTGCAAAACCTGCATCAAAACCTCCAAACAAACAAAACCAACAGGAAGCCTCAAGCCTGCCTAAAGCAAACTCAAACATGTAACCTGTTAGAACATCAAACAAACAATAGGTTCAAACCTGTTTCAAAACCTACAGAAATTTCAAACTTGCAAAACCACAAGAACTTAATAGTCTGCCTTCCTTACCAAACAAATAAGAACTCAACAGCCTGCCATACCAAGCATTCTCAGAAACAGGTTATCCATCATCAAATACCAAACAAGCAAAACTCAAACAAATCCAGACACCAAATCAACAACAATAATAACAAGCATCTCAGAAAAAAGTTCCTCATCAAAAGCCCACAAAATCCAAAGAAGAGGGAAAAGTCAGAAACAATAACAAACACTCTCAGAAAAAAGTTCATCACAGCCAACATAACCAAAACCAAACAACAACAATAGCAATATCTCAGATTGAAATTCATCATTGAAAACCAACAAAACCCACAAAGAGGAAGAAGTTAGAAGTGAAAAGAACAACAAGAAATCTCAGAACGAATTCATCATTGAAAGGCAACAGAAAGGAAGTCAACAATAAGCAAAAATTCAGAAGAAGCTCATCATCATTAAGCAATATTTCAGAAATGCAAAATCATCATCAAAAGCCAACGTTCAAATAAGAAGAAGAAAGAACTCAACATTCAAGTGTTTTCAGAAATCTCATCACAAAACAATTCGAAGAGAAAGGTACAAATACTAGAAAGCAAGCTTGTCATCACACTCTCCCTCCTCCGGCCACCCTAGAGCGCCTCCATTCCAAGCTCCCTCTCCATCGCCCTCAAGGTATCTATCCCCTCTTTCTGTTTTGCACCTCACACAAACACAAATATCAAAAGGTCAACCCTGTGAAACAATAAAACATGCACGAATCTAAAAAACCCTAAAACGCATTAGAAGGAAAACGATACCTTTTTCGCCGCCTTGTACAAATCACGAGGAGGAGAGATTGGAGGTGGAATTCTAGTGGCCTAAAGAGAGGAGAAGACATCAGTTTGTTCTTGATTTGAGAACGATGAAGACGAAGAAGACAAGAAGGGAGCGGCGCCGTTTCAAACTGTAAACCTAATTCTGAGCAAAATAAATGCCAACCCTAACAAAAACGCTGTACATTGCATTTGGGCTTCTGCCCCAGCAAACTAAATCCCTAAGCCCAAACAAACTGGCGCCACACCCCCCTTATGTCTTACCTTATTTTTATTCTTTGGGCCAAATACATTCTCCAAGCCCATCTAACTTCTTTTCTTATATTTTTCTTTTAAAAACCAATACTCTTTTATTTTATCACTACATTTTCATAACCTAATTCTTTTTATTGAATAATATATTACCCTTTTGTATAAAATTTTATTAATAATCTTCATTACCTCTAAAACTTAAAATATATAAATATTATATTTTTTCAAGTTAAATGATTCTTTCTTTAAAAACTTTTTGTTTATATATAACTAACAAAAACATAAAAATAATTGTAAACACTTAATTTTCATTAGGTTAATACTTTATTTAATCATTTGTAAATAACCACATACACCTCACAATACCTTTGATTCTCTTTATTTCTTATACCTTGTTATCTTTTTTTATGTTGAGAATGCGACGATTCGATTTGGTTGTAACATAATATTTGGACATTACTACTCTGATAAGATTAATCCCCATTTGTAAACATTTGTACCCCCATCCCCGGATACTTATTTGTAATAACTTAGACTTTAAATTCCCGCAATTTATCACTTTCCATATACTGTATAGTAATTAAGGTTTGTATGCGAAGATTCAAAATCAACCGCTAGATAACCTAATACAAGATAAATGCATGAAAATCAATACACCATTCACACTTGCACCTCTAGGGTAACCTCGCTTGTTGCCTCGGAAAATGCAATCATGTCCCTCGAGTATGAGACACTCTAGAAAATATCCCTTCGATAAACAAAGATCGTAGTCCCTCGATGACCCTCGATGTTGCCTTCGATAAAATGATCTCGTCCCTTACAAAATTGCTAGAGTGTCTCACAAGTTGCCTTCAATGATTGCATACGATGACCCACTCCCGTCCCGTTCAACATCCTAACACAAGCTTGTTCATCAAACACAATGGTGAAACAACACTATTAAAAGGGTCAAAAATATAAGAAAAATCTTTGAGTAAAATAGGGTAGACAACTCTTAGTTACTTGATCAAAAATCTTGCAAAACATCCTTGCCATTTTTCAAACACACTTCACAACACAACTTCAAAAACAATTTCAAAACAACTTTCAAAACATTGAATTATCTTTTCAAAAAGACACACACCTTTGTATATATTCAAACAAGAATCATTACAAAGGTTGCCTAGACAAGGCATCTTTTTCAAAACCACACACACAAAGCACCATTTCAAACAATTGAAAAGCAAAGGCAAGTGATCTAAAACAAGTAACTAAGAGCCCATGGATAACCATGGATGAAAAGGGTGCTAGAACCTTCCCTTTTCATAATCTACCCCCCGAACTCACGAAAACATCTCAAAGGTCTTTCCTGTGCTTTTTAACCTTTCCTTAGGATAAAATAAAAAGTCGGTGGCGACTCTTGCTAAACTGAACAAGTGCGAAAACAAACGCAAATCCTAAGTCAGTTCTCCCACCGAATCACAAATCCCAACTTGTATCCTTTCCATCACAACCTACATATAGCAACAAACAAAAACAGCACATCAGTTACAGGACAAGTACTTTGAGCTAACAGTCGACATATGAAACTTAATATAAGTCATGAACAAACCGCAACATATATGGTCAGGTTAATGCATGCAATATCCATTCTTGATATGAGGATTTAATGTATGGACCAAGCTAGAAGTAAGTTGCAGTCAAATGTCAATATGTCCCACAACTTGTCATGACTGACTTGCCGCATATTAATAAACAAGACATAATAAATCACTCATTCAATAATTCGATCCAAGGGTGAAAGGGATGAAAAAGCTAAATTTCATGACAAACTGTGACCAGGCCTCACTAAAGAAAAAAAACTGTTAACCAATTTCATAATGGGATTTCTTATCAATTTGCAAAAAAAACTGTCATATTCCCTAAACTGTCCAGCAGAAAAATAACTAAACAATAACCTAAATACCCTGCAAAATAGAATTTCAACTAGCCTTTTAATAGCCAATGCAAAATCTCCTAACTGTTGTCCAACTCTAAACCATATAACAAACTCACAAAAAAAACAGTTAATCAAATTCCTAACTAACTTTTTTAACTCTACAACTAATTAATTGCTAACTGAGCAGTAGATAACTTTTTGATCTAATCGAATTTCCAACTGATTTCATAAGCTTTACTAAACAATTAACAGAAGTATATGGCCTGGAATCAATAACTTCTAACAACTAACTTTTTAACAAACTTTCACAGTAGGAAATAAAATAACTAAAATTTTGAAGTTTTAGTTTAGTTTTATAACTAACTTTTAACATCTAATAGGATATTCGACTAACTGTCCATCTAACAACAACAAATTTTGGCACCTATAACTAACTGAGTAGAATTTTCAACTAACTAACTTTCGCCCAATTCTGTTAATTGTTTTTAAACTGAAACACAAGGCTTAAATTGATCACAAAATCATTGAGACAAAAAAAATTTTTAGAAGTAACTAACTGCTAACAGTAGCATTAACAGAATTAACTAACATCAGCAAAAACTAACTATAACTGTAACAAAACCCCTTTTAACCATCTACCTATAAAAACTAATTTTAACAGTTTCTAACCAACTTTTTTCAACTAACAACCCTAAGCCCCTAACTAACTGTAACTACCCTTAACCAATTTCTAACTGTCAAAACCAGCTCTAACAAACTTCTAGCAGAGATATATAACAGAAAAAAATGTAACAGATTCGAAGAGGATGGATTCACTAGAAAGGTCATAGAAAAATCACAAGATACTCACCTTTCAAGGCTCCCACTTGGCAATCCTGAGATCCTTCATCAACTTCATCTTCATGTTCCTCAAACCACTCTTCACAATCTTCATCATTCATCACGCAAAACCTTAAATCCTCATTTTTCATCTTCAAACCTCACCCTACAACCTCTCTACAAATCCCTCTCTCATCTCTCACTGCTTCATCGTGTTCAACATCACCATCAAGCACAACGCTCAACATCACTAATATCACTACAATATCAGCGACAACAATTTTCACGGAAGAATCACAGATGAAGAAGAAGTGAATTAAATGGAGAAAAATAAGAAAGTAGAGGAAATTGATACCTGATAGCAGCATCAAAATCTCCTCTTTGGTTTTCTGTTCTTTCCGTTTTCAAGATCGCCGCAAGTAAGTCATTGTCACCATAATTTTGTTGTATTGAGTTTGTGTGCAAAATCAAATTCTGCTACTCTGTGCGTGCTTCTCCATTGTTGTGAGTGTTTGTGTGAATTTCGAAACAATCTTGGAACACCAAGAGATATGAGACGATACGAAACCTAAATTCGACAGAGGTGTTGAAACAAAACGAAGTGCGAGAAGGTTTGTTCCACGTCAGAGATGGAGCCACCAAAATCAAATTAGAGAACGAGATTGATGATGAGATAGAGGTTGATGGATGTACGGCGGCACGATGCGATTAAGTCAGGTGTCGCAGAGGTATTATCAGCGATGAAGATGAGAAAGGGATAAAGAAGAGGCCACATAAGAGGCTTTATCTCAACCCTAATTTTACGAATTAATTTCCTCTTCCAATTTCTCTTTGTTATTTTGTTTTAATTAAATTTTTATTTAATTTTGGAATCAATAATAAAATCTAATGGTGATGGTTATGTGGACCGAGTGTGGAGAAGGTTCACTGGGCCTTGAGCTATTACGTAATACACCCTTAGGCCCGTTACTTTTGTTTGGAATCTGAGTTGAAGAAAAATAAAAATACATTTTGGACTTTCTGAAATGGGCCTAGCACCCTGATTTCTGCACCCTCCTGAAATTCAATTTTCACCCCCTGTTTCTCTTACCTTCTTTTTATAATTATTTCTAATTCCTTCTTTTATGATTTTTTTATAACAAAAATACATAATAAAAAATGATAAAAAATACTATAAGGCATTTTAGAAATTAATTAGGAATTTATTTCCCCTTTTACTAACTTTTTAGTCAATTTTAATCATTAGTTTTACTCATTTTGGGTCATGTAATTCGTTTGCGATTTTTGGTATGAATTGTATGAAATACTTTGATACTTGCTGCCTAATTTTACTTGTTTATATGGTCTTTCATATTCCTTAGGTGATCTTGGTTCAAATTTAATCTTCGATTTAATTGAACTAAAATTAGACATTAGGCTTTTAAATCCAAGCATGTAAACATTAGGTAGAATTCCCTCAAAATTCCAACTTTAAGTCCAATGATGCATGATAAAATTAGGTTTAGAAATAGGCTAGTCCCCCTGTGACTTTTCTTCCCCTTCGCATTTATACTAAAACTAAAACTTCTTTTTCTTTCAAACTTCAAAAAAAACTTTAAAACTACTGATGAGAATCATGCCTTTGCTTAGTATGGGAAATGATAAGCGGGTCTCTTCTCGATCTTATTGTTCTTCGTTTCAAGCCTAGGTGTGGTTCAATTCTCCAAGACTCCTTTCATGGCTAAGTAGAAAAGTGGCTAATATCTCTCTCTTGAAGTCAACTATTCGTTATCTGCAACAAAATACAGACCAACTCAAACCATTTTATGCGCTCGAGCACCTTTCTCTAAAACCCTTTTCAGGTAAGGACACGATTAATTTACTTTTGTGCCAATGCATAAGTCTCTTGCGGCAGAAGGCGGAATTAACTTCGTCCATAAAAAACAAAAACAAACAAAAACATGTGAGCCGAATTACGGTAGCTCTCATTCCTCAAAACGGATACGTAGGCATTGGGGTAGGGCCCAAGCGAGCATAATTTTATTTTCCCTACATTATTTTCCCCTTCCTTTTGCATGCATTCTCCATTTAGTAGTACAGTAAACAGTAAGCATAGATTAAAAACACCCATAAGATAGACAACAAGAGTGGATACCGTAGAGTACTACAGGTGTGTGGGGTGCTAATACCTTCCCCTCGCGTAACAGACTCCCTTACCCGATCTCTCGGTAGCAAGACCGTGACTTCTCCCTTCTCAGGTTTTCTCGATGTTTACATTTCCCTTCATGTGGGATAAAAGACGTTCGATGGTGACTTCATTGTTTGATGATTTTCAGTCGGTTGTTTCAGCTAGCGACTTCACTGGGGATGTCATCGACCAAATACTGGTCCATCCCGGAGTCGCTCCTAGCTCTTTCTTTCTTTTCTTTGGGTGTTTATCTTTATGCTTTCAGTTTATTCACTCATTTTGTATATACTTGAGCATATGTATGCATTGCATTTTACTGTCTTCCATATACTACTACTGTACTGGATTTGCTTCTTGATTGGGTTGGGATGCTACTATTGAGGTAAAAGGCCCAGTACCCAGGCCAGAGTGCACTAGGACACTAGGAATAGAGTGGGGGTATGACGGCTATAGGACGTGTTCTGACTAGTGCAGTCATTTCATATACCACACTCGGATGAGGTTCAATTGGAGGTACTTTCATCATGCACGTTTGTGTTGCGATGATTTTACTTTTAAGCGAGCCCGTGATTTTCGAGTTACCATTGTCTTACCCTGACCTAGTCTTCACCCGTGAGTGGGGAGGGGATCATTATTACAGGTATAGATGGTGACTATGTTCAGATGGTTACTAATGTTCGGATAGTGACTATACCCAGACGATGACTATTGGTTCTAATAGTTATGTCCTGGATTTCTATCAGTAACTAAGAGAATCTCATATTTATTTTCTGGGTTCTGAATCTGTTCATGAGATTTTACGGTTTATGTTCAGGACCTATGATCCTGGTACTTACAGGCTACGCAGAGGCAGTACAGCAGATATTGATATCATGGAAGTAGTAACCCCATGATCACTTGCATTTACATCATAGCATGTTTATTTTTCAGAAAGAAATGTCAGAAAGATGAAATGTACTAACCTTGCATGTGCATGTCTATGATACGGTGGCCAGAACCGGGACGTGTTTCCCTCTTTTTTTTAGGAAATTTGCTGGTTTGCGTTTTGCGTTTGTGTTTGCAAAATGTCGCGGTAAGAAAGAGTCACCACCGACTTTTATTTTATCCAGCAAGGAAAGGAAAAAAGCACAGAAAAATTCATTTTTCAAGATATTTCTGAGTACGGGGGGTAAATTATAGAAAGGGAAGGTATTAGCACCCTTTCTATCCGTAGTTATCTACGGGCTCTTAGGTACTTGCTCATCATTTTCAAAATTGTTTTCTTTGTGTTTGTGTGCTTTGAAAAGTATTTGTTTTGACTTCGATTTAACTCTTGCTTCTGTCTTCAAGAGTGTGTTGTACCCCAAAATTTTCCCTCTCATGTTTCCCAAAGTCTTCCCCCTGCATGGTTGATCACAAACTCTTGCCTAAGGAAAAGGAAAATTTTTGAGTGGTGCTTTAAGTACATTTCGATTGGCATTCTGAAAGACCCTTCGATTGGTGTTCTGAAGGAGCCTTTCGATTGGTATTCTATCAAGCTCTTCAATTGGCATTATGGACAAGCGTTTCGATTGGCATTATGTCAAGGCTTTCGATTGGCATTCTGAAAGACCCTTCAATTGGTATTCTGAAGGAGCCTTTCGATTGGCATTATGGACAAGTACTTCGATTGGCATTATAACAGTGTCCTTCGATTGGAATTCCAAAAAGGTCCATTCGAAGAAGCATTCAAAGGGTCCATTCGAAGAAGCTTTTGAAAAGCATTCGAAGGAGGCCATCAGCCCATTCGAAAGGGAGCATTCGAAGGAGGCCATCAGCCCATTCGAAAGGGAGCATTCGAAGGCCAGTTACATGTCATTCAAAATTCAAAAAGGGACAAGATCCCATGTGTTTAGCCAACGTTACAAATTCTCATTCATGGCTGTCAAACACATAATCAAGGTCATTTAAACCTTTGTCTTCATGTCCCCTCCACCCCCTCTATATAAAGAGATCACAAGTGTTGCAAGGAGGACGAAAATATATAGAAAAAATAGAGAAAAGAAACAGGGAGAACTTGAAGATACGCTGCCAAAAATCATTAGCACTTCCACGAAGCCATACCCAATCCTTGCACCAGCCATTCCACACTCAGAATCAAAGATCAAAACACTTCTGTTTGGTAAAAAGAAATCTAATCTCAAACTTATTTCGACCTCTGAATGCATATTCACGTTATTACTGTTGTTTGTGAATGATCTAATGTGCTACATATAAGCTACAGCGCAGAGATGAGATTGTGCCATTGCTTGGGCACAATTTGAGTTTCTCCTTCGAATCCCAGGATAAAATAAACCCAGACCCAGATTCAGCAGGTGCGAATAGGGAGGAGATTCGAATCAGGGGGGTAAAGTCCCCGCTGGACCTTTAACATGTGTTTCGTTTTTGCAGGAAATATATTCTCAGGATCCTGTTCAGAGTTTCGAAGCTCAGCAGCTTAGCTTCGAACTGGACCCAGGACTTCCAGATCGAAGGATGACATATCCAGATCGAACACCCTCAGAGTGCAGCCCCTCATGCACCTTCGATCCAGCCTCTTCACTGGGTCGAAAGACAGCCCACACTTCTTTCGACCCAGGCCTCCAGAATTATTTTGTTTTTCTTGATTTACTGCCTGACTTCATTTTCGTTTGGACCTTTTTATTTGTTTTTTTTTAATCAACATAAAAATCATAAAAATAAGTAACTTAAAATTAGGATTTAATTTAGTTAATTATTTTAACTTATTTTCTCCAATTTTAAAATCAGTAGACTTAGGATTTATTTAAATTCAATCCTTTTCATAAACAAAAAAAATGCAAAAAAATATTAAGTATGTTTTGGAGTTAATTTTAATCAGTTTTTTTTAATTAATTAAATTTGACTTAATTGAACATTTAGCATTTTCCCAAAAATAAAATAAAACAACAAAAGTTCCTATTCTTAGGATTTTTCAGATTCACGCGCGTTTATTTTATTGTAACTGCTTACTGGTTTGTGGTAGCTTAAATTAAGACTTTTACTTTACTGCTTTTATTCCCCCAATTTTTGGACATGTAAATAATCCCCCGAAGCCTTGTAATAGCGTAGGATTTACAATTTCTGCACTTTAAATTCTTGTACATATATTAACTGCTTAGATGTATGCTAACTAGGATTGTATGACAAGATTAACTCTTAAACTTAAAATCAATAGTAGCTCACCGTGACATGCAAAGATAATATAACTGAAAAAACAATACACTCGCACATGCCACTCTTAGGGTATACCCCACTTGGTTGCCTCGAAACATGGTCATTGAGTATAGGAAGTCTTAGAGGTCGCCCTCCTATCTAAAGATCAAAGTTGCCTCGAAACGGTTGCCTCGATAAAAATGATCTAAGACATTAGGGTTACCGCTAAAGCATCCTAACATTGCTTTAGTGACTACACGTCCCTTAAATCGAATTGACCCAAAAACTCCAACGACGGTGCTACCTACTCCTCAATAGTGGGATAGCACTGTCTAAAGGACGTTTGCACAATTTAATTCCTTTTTGAGTAGGTAGAGGCTCTTAAGTACTTGCTCTTTTTAAAACAAAAACAAACTTTTCGCACTTACACTTTCTTCAAAAACAAAACTCTTTTCAAAACCCACAAACACAAAGAAAAAGAAAACTTTTGAAAACATAGTGAGCAAGTACCTAAGAGCCCGTGGATAACCATGGATAGAAAGGGTTCTAACACCTTCCCTTTCTATAATCTACCTCCCGAACCCGAGAAACATCTCGAAAAGGAATTTTTCTGTGCTTTTGTCCTTTCCTTGTTGGATAAAATAAAAGACGGTGGCGACTCTTGCTTACCGCGACATTTTGCAAAAACAAACGCAAACGCGAACCAGCATTCCAAAACAGTCAGTTCTCATTCCCACCGATCACAGAACTGGCGACTCTGCTGGGGACTCTAATAAGTGGGGTATACCTTAGGATTAGTTCATCATATTTGCTTCTATTTTTTTATTTGATTGCTTTATCTTTGTTCTATTGTTTGGGTTTGAAATCCTCCACCCGGATTTGGAAAACATTCATAGATAGCAATACGTTGTGGAAACTGTGCGGGGTATACCGACACGGTTGAAGTAATAGCTATATTAGTGCGACATATTTGTGAGTACCGGTAGCCTTTGAGTCAATCAAAGAGAATACGGGGCCGCTGAGTGATGTCACTAAGCACTAATGACCTAGAATCTTACTTGACCATCTTGGCCTTTTTTAGGGGTAGTGAGATGACCGACTTTGGTGCAGTCCGAAGTTGGTAGATACTCGATACTACACTCTTTGAGGATTGTTTTCTTGGAATATTTTGGTCGCCAGTTAAGTGGCTAAACCGAAACGATGAACATAGAAAACAATCCAATGATATTGAGCTCCTTAGAACCCGGTTACTATTTATAGGACAGGTTTTGAGCCAACTAAACTCAAGAGGGTACTTACCTATGAAACCTCCTGCAAGCCTGAAACTAGGGTTTTTTGTGACTTGCTTGTACATATGTTTGTGCATACATCATGAACATCATAAAGCATCATATGCATCCTGTTGTACCCCAAAATTTGCCCTCCCATATTTCTCAAAACATTTCAAGAAAAATTCACAAGTCCAACCCGGCGCGTCATATTCAGGTGTTCTTTCACCAAGATATCTCTGATAACGTATTCTCAAATTCAGGTTCGGCTCAAGAGTCAATTCTTTAAAGAAGGTATCCGAATGTGCGAGTTTTCTTGAAGAAATATGGTGAAAAAGTGTGCTGAAAGTGCAGTTTTTACGCACTAAAAAATTCATAACTTGAAGATCGCGACTCATTTTGAACTCGTTCTGGTGGCCAAAATTCCGTCTTGACATTATCTACGTTTTCATCTCTCACGGCTGGAAGCCAATTTCGATCAGAAGGTCTTCAAAAATGTGGATTTATCAAGTATTTTCATACAGAAAATTTGTGACAGAAGTTTATTTGCGTCATGTTCAGAAAATCATAACTTGGTCGATTTTCATCGTATCGAGCTGGTTCTGGTGCCAAAATTTCACAAATTGAGTTGGCTACATTTTCACATAAGGTATTGAGTTCAAACGGTATTCAAAAGGCCTTCGTTTTTTGCTCATTGTGCGTGACACGCTGAAAATCCTGAATGCTGAATATTATTTCATTTGGGCCGAAACTTCGAAAATTCATAACTCGGTCAATTTTTATCGGATTGGACTCATATTTTTACACAAGGTCACTGACTCATAGATCTACAACTTTGCTTCAAAAGTCGAGACCAAATTATGCACCGATCAATACCAGTTTTTTATTGAAGAACGTATCAGAGTCGACACTGGAGCCCAAAATAAGTTTGTCTGAGCTGAAACTTCAAAAATTCATAACTAATTCACCGTTTATCCGATTGAGCCAATTTTCGGACAGGAGTTAGTTCTCGATGCCGGCTACATTTTATTTTCACATTTCAACTTCAAAAATTGCACTTAATTCCCTGCGATTTAGCCTGGAAAGTGACGAACTCAAGTGAACATTGGAGGCCCAATTGCACATTCAAAGCCCATTTTCTTTACCCTAAATTCCATTATATAATCACCTTCTTTTCACACAAACCAAAGAGGAGGAAAAGAGAGAAAAAAACCTTGGCACAACACTGTTAGAATATCAAATTCTTTCAAGAACCCTAAAACCTTGAAATCCTTATTACAAATCCCTCTCTCACTACAAACAAGCCATCATAGTTACAAACCAACACCTCACTACTTCTTCAGTAAGGATAAGGCTGGCTTGATCTCCATGATCCAAAGGGCATAAAAGCATTCAGGTCACTAATTTTCCAGTAAGGTTAAGATTGATTTGATCTCCATGATCAAAAGGGTATAATCATTCATACATGCCATATTGTGCCTAAACATTAAATTTCTTCATATATTGCCTTTATTTGCATTTTATGATTTTATTTAATGTGTTCATGAGATTCAACACTGCAGATTTAGACAGGATCCCATGCAGGTTCATTAAGGAATGTTGAACCCATAACACAAATGGCCAAAAGCCAAATGGCCAAAAAAGAATAACTTATGCATGACACCAATACATGGCGAGACAGACATCCTCAGAAGATTAAGGAACGTTGAGGCCAGAACACAAATGGCCAAAAGCCAAAAGCCAAATGGCCAAAGTAGAACAACTTATACATGAAACCCAATCCAATGGCCAAAGAATGCAGACCACGGTACTCAGGAGTCAATGAACACGCACGTGATGCCAGAAAGTCAAACAAGGCTTTTTGTCTAATGGGCCAAATTACTTCCAAAAAACCTCCTAAATGGGCCTGATACCCCCCATGGTGTGCATCAATTTTTAATTTTTAATTTGTTTTTCTTTCTTAATTCTATTAATTATTTTAATTGTTTTCTTTAATTTCATAAATTAATTTTCATAAATAAAAAAATCAGAAACTAAAATATGTTTAATTAATATTTAAATTAATTTATTTTGTAAATAAACTCTAACAATTAACTTAGTTAATTTAGGTTTTAAAACTTTAATATTTTCTTAAATTAATAAAATATGTAGAAATTAGGGTTTTTTAACCTTTTCATTTTTTTTAACAAATAATTTTCTCATCATTATTATTATTATTAATTACTAAATATTTTGTAAATAAATATGTAAATAATTAATTAGCATAAATTAGGTTTTAAACTTTAACCTTTTCTTTAATAATTAAAAATATTTAGAACTAGGGTTTCCTTCTAATTTTAAATTCTTTTCTTATTTCATTAAATACAAAAAACAAAAAAAACATTTCTTTTCTTTAATTTAATACTTAATTAACTTTTAATTCAATTTAATTTCAAAAGGGTCCAACGCCCTCGGACGTTCCAATTTATTCTTTTCGCGCATTATTTTCTTTATCAATTATTATGTAACTGCTTTCCGGATGTAATAGTAATTAGGTCTTTTACTTTCCGCCTTTTTATTAAAACGGGTCTTTGTAATTTGGCGATGTATAGACCCGCGCCTTGTAATAGCGTAGGATTTATCTTTCCGCATTTAAATTTCCGCACTTTTAAATTCTAATTGCATGAAAGAATGTATGGCAAATTAAAAACAATGCGTAGCTCACCATGTCATGATCAAAGATAATTGCTAAACATGAAAATAACACACAAATTCACACACCACTTCTAGGGTACGCCTTACTGTTGCCTTGCCTTCGAAACGTGGTCGCCGAGTATAGGACGTTTTAGTAAGTCCTTATGTCAGTTGATCCATATGCCTCAAAACAAGTTGCCTCGGAAAAGTTGCCTCGAATTAAAAAAGGATCAATGGCATAAGGGTAGCTTCTAAGGTGTCCTAATGTTGCTCTGGTGACCACACTGTCCCTAAACTCGAATTGACCCGAATACCTCCAACGGTGGTGCTACTTATCTCTCAATGGTGGGATGGCACTACCTTAAGGACATTTACACAGCCTAATTCCTTAGGGTAGGTGGATGACTCGTAGATACTTGCTCTCTTCAAAAACAAATCAAAACTCTTTTCACACCGACACTTTCAAAAAGCTTTCAAAATAATTTTTCAAACACTCTTGAGGACTGATACAAGAGTTATTCAGAAATCTTTAAACGAAACTTTTTCAAACCCACTCACACTTGAAAAGCAAACAAACATTTCGAAAACACAATGAGCAAGTATCTAAGAGCCCATGGATAACCATGGATAGAAAGGGTGCTAACACCTTCCCTTTCTATAAATCTACCTCCCGAACCGAGAAACTATCTCATAAGGAATTTTGTTGTGCTTTTGTCCTTTCCATGTTGGAGAACATAAAAGACGGTGGCGACTCTTGCTTCCGCGACATTTCGCGAACCAGCGTTAAACAATCAGTTCTAGATCCACCGATCACAGAACTGGCGACTCTGCTGGGGAATCTTTAAAGTGAGGTGTACCTTAGGACTAAGATCACTTGTGTTTTCAATTGTATGAATTGCTTGCTTTATTATTGTGGGTACTGTCTCGGGAGTTCTATAGATCCTAACCCGAATCTGGGGGATACCTTCTTAGAAAGTAGCAACAAGGTCGTGAGGGAACTGTGCGGGGTATACCGACATGGTTGAAGCAGTCTGCTACGTTGATGTGGCACTTTGGTGAGTACCGGTAACCCTTGAGTTTAGTCAAGGAGAGTACGGGGCCGCCGCGTGGTGTCGTGAAACATCAACTGACCTTAGGAACCTTAATTGAACCATCTTGGCCTCTTTAGGGTAGTGAGATAACTGACTTTGGTGCAATCCGAGGTTGGTTGATACTCGATACTACACTCAATTGAGGGTTGTTTTCTTGGAATATTTCGGTCGTCAGTTCAGTGGCTAAATCGAAACGATGAACAATGAAAGCAATCCAATGATATTGGGACCCTTAGAACCCGGTTAGTTTTGATAGGACAGGTTGAGCCCACCAACTTCAAGAGGGTAATACCTAGACCCCATGCTGGCCTAAACTCTAAGGGCTGTGGTGTGACTTGTGTGCTTTCATACTTGACTACTTGCATGCTTGTTATCTGACACTTGAGTTTCTTGCAGGTTTTGTTTATAGTCCTTAATTGGGACTCATAACAGGGCTTACCTACATTACCCCATGCATAGCATAACATCATACCATTGCATGCATCCCGCATAAGGACTAACCCATTTCAAGGATCTCAAGGGCTTGTGATGCAGGTCATGATGAACCAACATGTCTGGCAAGGGGCAAAGGGGATTTATTTTCCTCTAGCCAAGGTTGTCAGGGGCTATGACCCACTCGATATGGTGAGCCTTGACTCTTGAAGAAGGACTCTCAACAACATGAAGTTCCTTCAATCAAGCTACCGGATCCCAATTCTAACAATCTTCATGTTTACCCCGCGAGGTCCTTGAAAACATTGCATGCATATCATACATATCATTGCATTACAGGTACCTTGGTGCAGGTCACTTATCCTTTTTCGCTGTTTATTTCAGCAATGGCTTCCCAACAAGATAACCAGGGTCTTCATGCTCAAGAGACTCAGTTCAGGGAGATCTTCTTAAGCCTATCCAAGGGGCAAGAAGAGTTAAGGACACTCCTCATGGGGAATTTGGCCCAGAAAAGTCCCGAAGATGACAAGGACGAACGGCTGAAACGTCTGCAAGCTGAGGTAGATACAATGAGAACCCAGATGCTGGGGAAAATGGCTCTCATCCAAGGTTTAGCTCGGGAGCAAGAAGAGTTGAGGACCATGATCAGTCAGCTCCACCAAGACAGATCAGACATGAAGCAATCAGTCCAAGTCAGGGACCAGGTCTTTGATCAGCTTCCAAGAGGAAAAGAATCGGGTATGGTGAAGAATATAACTCTCCAAATTGCTACCACTTCATAAGCCCAGCAATAACCTCGCCCAGAGCAACAGGTTGATCAGAATAAGCCAAGCAGGTCCAAGAGGCAGTTCACCCAGCTTAACATGCCGTTGTTTCAAGCTTTACAACACCTGTTGAGACTGAATCTGATTACACTAAGAGCTCCTCCCCGGAATCCCAACATCTCTGCTCCTAACTATCATCCCAACAAAAGGTGCGCATACCACTCTGATAGTCCCGGACATGACACTGCCGACTGTTGGGCGTTGAAAAACAAGGTTCAGGACCTGATTAATGAAGGAGCAGTGGATTTCACCCAAGTGGGTCAGGCTGAGTCCTTCTACTATCCCTACAGGATGCATCATTTGAAGTAACAAGTCCTGAGATGAGAAGACCTTTTGCCCATTAGAATTTTCAAGTTGTAATTTTCTTTTGATTGTTCAAACATTTTATTCATGTCAAACGTTGTTATTTCATTAATGCATCGCATATGTCTGTTTTAAATCAATATATTCGCATTCGCTATATTTAAAATTGCTTTCATTTTTTGTGATGTTCAATGCTCGATTAATAATTCTAAGCCTCTTGAGGGAGGATGACGAAAACGATACCACGATCTTTACAGTATGCTTTTGAACAGACCCCGCTGATGAAGTACAGGCATTGTTTCAAATCCCTAAACACTGGAGTTATAAGGAAGATAATCCCTCGTCAACCCCTCTGAGCCAAAGAAGTAGGAGTTTTTCTTTTCGAAAATTAAAACCCTTAATCATAACCTGGGGCAGGGTAGTTCTCTCAGCTGATCCAGGTGCACAACGAATGGCATCAAAAGAAGTCCTTCTGAAACAAAAGACAGTGATGGTTCCAAATAACCATAAAAACAGGCAGTCATTACCAAAATCAAAAAGCCCATTAAGTCAAAACCTATGAAGGAGACTTACAAAACTGGGGCATCCCGCTGACTGTAATCACAAAAGAAACAGTTCAGGCAAAAAAGGAAAGGGATAACAAGATCAAAAAAAAAAGAAAAAAAAAAGGAAAGAGGTTCTACAAACCCTCGACAAAAAATGACTGCCTATGCAAAATAAATTGTCAGTATCCGAACCATCACCGGAATATCAGAGCAAAGACTCAAACAAAGTCTAACGCACGATCAGCTGAGTTTAGGTTTGAAGAACATCACAAAGAGCGGGTGGGTACAAATATAATTTGAGCCTTTATCCTTTGTTTCTTAAATCGTGAACCAGGCCACGTTATAACCCTTAAAAGTCCTAGCTGAAGCATGGGTTAGTTCGAAAGCATACTGTTACGAAAGGTATCCTGACTCCTTAAGGCTTACGGTAAAATAACGAGTTGACATCACATTTTACAAAATTTGCTTGTTTTACTGAAAAATGCATTTTCGCAAAAAAATTCAAGACAGACATAAGCTTGGCATTTTTAAAATAACATTGTTTACATATGACTTTTTGTTTGAACAACATAGAAGTTCGCACGAAGAATATCTAATGAACAAAAGTACTTCCAATCAAGGGGCATGGCCTGATCCTAGTCCATCATCTGGGGCAGTTAAGTCAAGATTCGGAGAATCTCTCAAAAGGCCAACTAGCCTGGGGCAAATCTCCATCTAGATCACTTGGGGCATTGGACACGAATTCCAGCTACGAATCCTGCCTGATCAAACGAAGATCTTCGGGTCACATGGCAACACAACAACAGGGGCACCTCCCTACATTATGAGAACATGGACATAGTCGAAAAAAATACTACGCAAAATCAAAGACCCGCTAGGTTGACACACCTAGGCAAAAATAAGGGCTTCCCGGTGAACCAAAAGGGTTCGGGCAAAATAAGGGATGAAAATGAAAAAATCTGTACACCTGGCAAGTCGAAAACCTGAAAGGGCGGCTTGGGCAAAAATGGGTATCCCGGTGGACTGAAAACCTGAAAGGGTGGTCCAAGCAAAAGTTAGGGATCAAAGCGTACGACTATGTCCCGGCATCTCGTCACTCGCCTACCAGAAGAAGAGTTGTCAATCGGCAGTCATCAAGCATCTCCACAGGTATCTTCTTCCCTCACCTCAGGAACAGGGGCAATAATGAGTTGTCCAGGCGATCCAGTTGCTCTGTCAACCAAAGTACCAAGGAAAGGTCAATCAAAAGATGATTACCATCTACCTTTACAGCTTCAGATCAACACTGGTAACAAGCCAGGAAAATTCGGTGAACGACTGATCGTGGGTTAATATCCGAAACCAAACAGGACAATTATCTACTTGATCATCCTCAGGCAACCCTACACCGGTTCCTTTTCTTTCAGAAGAAGTCTTACACGGGCTCATCAACAGGCGACCCTACACCAGTTCCTTCTCAACCTCAGATGTAGTTTCACACGAACTCATCATCAGGAAACCCTACACCGGTTTCCTTCTCAATCTCCAGACGAAGTCTTACACGGACTTATCTCAAGATGACCTTACCTCGGTTCATCCAGAAGTCTTACACGGACTTATCTCAAGATGACCTTACCCTGGTTCCTCCAGAAGTCTTACACGGACTTATCCCAAGGTAACCTTACCCCGGTTCCTCCAGAAGACTTACGCGGACTCATCACCAAGTAACCTTACCCTGGTTCCTCCAGAAGTTTTACACGAACTTATCTCAAGATAACCTCACCCCGGTTCCTCCAGAAGTCTTACACGGACTTATCCCAAGATGACCTTACCCCGGTTCCTCCAGAAGTCTTACACGGACTTATCCCAAGGTAACCTTACCCCGGTTCCTCCAAAAGTCTTACGCGGACTCATCACCAAGTATCCTTACCCCGGTTCCTCCAGAAGTTTTACACGAACTTATCCCGAAGTAACCCCACACAGGTTCCCTTCTCAAACTCTAGACGTAGTTTTACACGGACTCGTCATCAGTAAACCCTACATAGGTTTCCTTCCCAGCTCTAGATACGGTTTTACACGGACTCGTCATCAAAAGTAACCCTACACAGGTTCCTTCTCCATTTCAGATGCAGTCTTATAGGGACTCATTATCAGTAAACCCTACACAGGTTTCCTCCCTCCAAAGATGCAGTTGTACATGAGCTCATCATCAGGCCTCCACCAGTATCTTCTCCCACAGAAACAGGGGCAGTAATGATTTGTCTAAGCAATCTAGTTTCTCTGTCCACCAAGGTACCAAGATAGGTTCGACCAAAGAACGTAACCAAGATATCTTAATTCCCCAGAGAGTGAGCCAGCAAGTCATCAATTCTCTCCCCAAGCAGAGCTAACCTTCTAGCAGCTCTAAGGAAGTTGGGTATCCCCAGTAGATCTCAACATTCCTCAGCGGAGTATACAAACATTCTTAACAAGCATCCCCGACAGTCTTGGTCTAAGATTGTTCCCCGGCGGTATACAGACATTCAGTGGAATCCATCTCCCCAGCAGGAAGCTTATCCCCAGTAGATTCTGGAAGCTTGTCACCTGCAGAGTACGAACGCTCCCCGGCTTTATTCAGAAAGTTATTCTCCACCGGAGCTTATAACTTGGTTATCCTCAGCTGAAAACCACGGAAAGATCGTCCCCGGCGAAGTCTTCCTATCCCCAGCGGAGTTCATCTTCCAACATAATACATCAATGGTATCCCCAGCGGAGTTATCATCAACATCTCAGCAAAGTGCCTCTTTCCCCACAGAGCACTCCCCGCAGAGTAATCTATTCGCCAAGTTTATTCCCCAACGGAGTCATCTTCTCCTACCGGTATTCTTGCAATCATCATCCCCAGCGGAAACAAAAAGCTCTACTCTTCAACATCAGCCCAGGATTTAACTTCCCGACACCCGTCAAGGATTTACTTTCCTAGACAATAATACATTCCATAAACATCATATCCTCATACATTATAGCATGCACATACGCATCATGAACATACAATCTCATTCATTTTGAGAACATTACGCATGTCATACATCATGACATCGCATACAACTAACGTTTTGTCTTTTCAGGACAAAGGTTAATACAAAGATGATTACTATCAACGGTCGCAACCGAAGATCCGATTCCTGTATCTTGCCAGGGTGTATCTGTTAACGACTAACATTACCAGACTCGATTCCTGTATCTTGCCAGGGCACGTCTAAAGAGTTCGAAGATCCGATTCCTGTATCTTGCCAGGGTGTATCTGTTGAAGACTAACATTACCAGACTTGATTCCTGTATCTTGCCAGGGCACGTCTGAAGAGTCTGAAGATCCGATTCCTGTATCTTGCCAGGGTGTATCTGTTGACGACTAACATTACCAGACTCGATTCCTGTATCTTTCCAGGGCACGTCTGAAGAGTTCGAAGATCCGATTCCTGTATCTTGCCAGGGTGTATCTGTTGACGACTAACATTACCAGAATCGATTCTTGTATCTTGCCAGGGCACGTCTGAAGAGTTCGAAGATCCGATTCCTGTATCTTGCCAGGGTGTATCTGTTGACGACTAACATTACCAAACTCGATTCATGTATCTTGCCAGGGCACGTCTGAAGAGTCTGAAGATCCGATTCCTGTATCTTG
Source organism: Vicia faba (assembly GCA_948472305.1). Classification (NCBI taxonomy): domain Eukaryota; kingdom Viridiplantae; phylum Streptophyta; class Magnoliopsida; order Fabales; family Fabaceae; genus Vicia; species Vicia faba. Next base: position 1,189,687,965 of record OX451736.1, read on the forward strand.
TCAGGGTGTATATGTTGACGACTAACATTACCAGACTCGATTCCTGTATCTTGCCAGGGCACGTCTGAAGAGTTCGAAGATCTGATTCCTGTATCTTGCCATGGTGTATCTGTTGACGACTAACATTACCAGACTCGATTCCTGTATCTTGCCAGGGTGTATCTGTTGACGACTAACATTATCAGACTCGATTCCTGTATCTTGCCAGGGCACGTCTGAAGAGTTCGAAGATCCGATTCCTGTATCTCGCCAGGGTGTATCTGTTGACGACTAATTCCAGACTCGATTCCTTTATCTTGCCAGGGCACGTCTGAAGAGTTCGAAGATCCGATTCTTGTATCTTGCCAGGGTGTATCTGTTGATGACTATATTCTCCGGACTCGATTCCTGTATCTTGCCAGGGTACGTCTGAAGAGTTTAAAGATTCGATTCCTGTATCCAGCCAGGGCACATCTACACAAAGAGTTTGAAGACTAACTCCTGTAACAGGCCAGGTAATTATTTTCTTTTCTCAGGTACGCAAGTTCTCGCTAAGGAATCTCTTACGCGATCGACACCTAGATGGCATCTATAAGCCCATCCACATACCAACAGTCTCCAAATAGCATCTATAAGCCCATTCCCGACAAGGCTCTGTCACAACTCCAAATGGCATCTATAAGCCCATCCTCCTATCCGTCATCTCTCCAAATGGCATCTGTAAACCCATTCCCGCCATCACGTTGCTGATACTCTACTATGCGAGTGCAAATTTCTGGGCACTCTAGTGTTCAATCATCTTCCACCTTTGGATCACGAAAGGCACGCAAGCCAATCTACATCCTCAGGTTTAAGAAGATTGAACAGGGGAAACTGTTGTATCCCAAAATTTGCCCTCCCATATTTCTCAAAACATTTCAAGAAAAATTCACAAGTCCAACTCGGCGCGTCATATTCAGGTGTTCTTTCACCAAGATATCTCTGATAACGTATTCTCAAATTCAGGTTCGGCTCAAGAGTCAATTCTTTAAAGAAGGTATCCGAATGTGTGAGTTTTCTTGAAGAAATATGGTGAAAAAGTGTGCTGAAAGTGCAGTTTTTATGCGCTAAAAAATTCATAACTTGAAGATCGCGACTCGTTTTGAACCCGTTCCGGTGGCCAAAATTCCGTCTTGAGATTATCTACGTTTTCATCTCTCACGGCTGGAAGCCAATTTCGATCAGAAGGACTTCAAAAATGTGGATTTATCAAGTATTTTCATACAGAAAATTTGTGACAGAAGTTTATTTGCGTCATGTTCAGAAAATCATAACTTGGTCGATTTTCATCGTATCGAGCTGGTTCTGGTGCCAAAATTTCACAAATTGAGTTGGCTACATTTTCACAGAAGGTATTGTGTTCAAACGATATTCAAAAGGCCTTCGTTTTTTGCTCAGAGTGCGTGACACGCTGAAAATCCTAAATGCTGAATATTATTTCATCTGGGCCGAAACTTCGAAAATTCATAACTCGGTCAATTTTTATCGGATTGGACTCATATTTTTACACAAGGTCATTGACTCATAGATCTACAACTTTGCTTCAAAAGTCGAGACCAAATTATGCACCGATCAATACCAGTTTTTTATTGAAGAACGTGTCAGAGTCGACACTGGAGTCCAAAATAAGTTTGTCTGAGCTGAAACTTCAAAAATTCATAACTAATTCACCATTTATCCGATTGAGCCGATTTTCGGACAGGAGTTAGTTCTCGATGCCGGCTACATTTTGTTTTCACATTTCAACGTCAAAAAGTGCACTTAAGTCCCTGCGATTTAGCCTGGAAAGTGACAAACTCAAGTGAACATTAGAGACCCAATTGCACATTCAAAGCCCATTTTCTTTACCCTAATTTCCATTATATAATCACCTTCTTTTCACACAAACCAGAGAGGAGGAAAAGAGAGAAAAAACCTTGCCACAACACTGTTAGAATATCAAATTCTTTCAAGAACCCTAAAACCTTGAAATCCTTATTACAAATCTCTCTCTCACTACAAACAAGTCATCACAGTTACAAACCAACACCTCACTACTTCTTCAGTAAGGATAAGGTTGGCTTGATTTCAATGATCCAAAGGGCATAAAAGCATTTAGGTCACTAATTTTCCAGTAAGGGTAAGATTGATTTGATCTCCATGATAAAAAGGTATAATCATTCATACATGCCATATTGTGCCTAAATATTAAATTTCTTCATATATTGCCTTTATTTGCATTTTATGATTTTATTTAATGTGTTCATGAGATTCAACACTGCAGATTTAGACAGGATCCCATGCAGGTTCATTAAGGAACGTTGAGCCCAGAACACAAATGGCCAAAAAAGAACAACTTATACATGACACCAATACATGGCGAGACAGACATCCTCAGAAGATTAAGGAACGTTGAGGCCAGAACACAAATGGCCAAAAGCCAAAAGCCAAATGGCGAAAGTAGAACAACTTATGCATGAAACCCAATCCAATGGCCAAAGAATGCAGACCACGGTACTCAGGAGTCAATGAATACGCACGTGATGCCAGAAAGTCAAACAAGGCTTTTTGTCTAATGGGCCAAATTACTTCCAAAAAACCTCCTAAATGGGCCTGATACCCCCCATGGTTTGCATCAATTTTTAATTTTTAATTTGTTTTTCTTTCTTAATTCTATTAATTATTTTAATTGTTTTCTTTGATTTCATAAATTAATTTTCATAAATAAAAAAATCAGAAACTAAAATATGTTTAATTAATATTTAAATTAATTTATTTTGTAAATAAACTCTAACAATTAACTTAGTTAATTTAGGTTTTAAAACTTTGATATTTTCTTAAATTAATAAAATATGTAGAAATTAGGGTTTTTTAACCTTTTCATTTTTTTTAACAAATAATTTTCTCATCATTATTATTATTATTATTATTAATTACTAAATATTTTGTAAATAAATATGTAAATAATTAATTAGCATAAATTAGGTTTTAAACTTTAACCTTTTCTTTAATAATTAAAAATATTTAGAACTAGGGTTTCCTTCTAATTTTAAATTCTTTTCTTATTTCATTAAATACAAAAAACAAAAAAACATTTCTTTTCTTTAATTTAATACTTAATTAACTTTTAATTCAATTTAATTTCAAAAGGGTCCAACGCCCTCGGACGTTCCAATTTATTCTTTTCGCGCATTATTTTCTTTATCAATTATTATGTAACTGCTTTCCGGATGTAATAGTAATTAGGTCTTTTACTTTCCGCCTTTTTATTAAAACGGGTCTTTGTAATTTGGCGATGTATATACCCGCGCCTTGTAATAGCGTAGGATTTATCTTTCCGCATTTAAATTTCCGCACTTTTAAATTCTAATTGCATGAAAGAATGTATGGCTAATTAAAAACAATGCGTAGCTCACCATGTCATGATCAAAGATAATTGCTAAACATGAAAATAACACACAAATTCACACACCACTTCTAGGGTACGCCTCACTGTTGCCTTGCCTTCGAAACGTGGTCGTCGAGTATAGGACGTTTTAGTAAGTCCTTATGTCCGTTGATCCATATGCCTCAAAACAAGTTGCCTCGGAAAAGTTGCCTCGAATTAAAAAAGGATCAATGGCATAAGGGTAGCTTCTAAGGTGTCCTAATGTTGCTTTGGTGACCACACTGTCCCTAAACTCGAATTGACCCGAACACCTCCAACGGTGGTGCTACTTATCTCTCAATGGTGGGATGGCACTACCTTAAGGACATTTACACAGCCTAATTCCTTAGGGTAGGTGGATGACTCGTAGATACTTGCTCTATTCAAAAACAAATCAAAACTCTTTTCACACCGACACTTTCAAAAAGCTTTCAAAACAATTTTTCAAACACTCTTGAGGACTGATACAAGAGTTATTCAGAAATCTTTAAACGAAACTTTTTCAAACCCACTCACACTTGAAAAGCAAACAAACATTTCGAAAACACAATGAGCAAGTATCTAAGAGCCCATGGATAACCATGGATAGAAAGGGTGCTAACACCTTCCCTTTCTATAAATCTACCTCCCGAACCGAGAAACTATCTCATAAGGAATTTTGTTGTGCTTTTGTCCTTTCCATGTTGGAGAACATAAAAGACGGTGGCGACTCTTGCTTCCGCGACATTTCGCGAACCAGCGTTAAACAGTCAGTTCTAAATCCACCGATCACACATCCGCTAACCATTTCAAGGGTTTAGATCTTCATCTTTGTTCTTGTTTTGCAGGACATGGAGTCTCTCTGCAGGAAAACAATTCAAGTCAACCTTGTAAGGATCCCTCCTCAACTCAAGGAGCTTACATCCAGGATTCCCGAGAATTCTCTCTTCAGTGAAAGACATGGTAGACTCCTCAGCTTGGTCAACACCAACATTGAAGAAGACATGATGAAAGTTCTCTTCCAGTTCTTTGACCCCCTATACCACTGTTTCACATTCCCTGATTATCAATTGGTGCCTACTTTGGAGGAATTTTCTCAACTTCTGAGAATTCCTATTCTTAGTCAACTACCCTACAACGGTACGGAAAAGGAACTAAAACTTGAAGATGTTGCTTAAGCATTACGCTTGCAACCATCCGACATCAAAGGGCATTGGGAAACCAGAAGAGGTATCAAGGGATTCTTGGCAAAGTTTCTGTTTGAGAAGGCACGAGAATGCTGGAATTCTCTTGATCTACAAGCCTTTGAAGAGATTGTGGCACTCCTTATCTATGGGTTGGTTTTGTTCCCAAATCCTGATCAACTTATAGATGTAAATGCTGTCAAGATTTTCATATCCAGGAATCCCATACCTACATTGCTTGGGGACATCCTCCACTCATTTTACACACGAACAATGAGGAAAAGAGGTGTTCTCATGTGTTGTACTCCTCTCCTAGCAAGGTGGTTTATTTCTCGCCTTCCACAATCAATTTTGAAGAATGAGCAGGGTTTAAGGTGGTCACAACGATTGATGACCCTCACACATTCTGATGTACATTGGTGTTCTCGATCCAGAGAAAATGTCACCATCATTGATCGTTGTGGAGAATTTCCTAATGTTCCATTACTTGGAATTAGGGGAGGCATTACCTACAACCCCTGTCTAGCTTTGAGACAATTTAGATATGCTCGGAGGGATGGCCCTCATGACATGCTGATTCCTGACCTAGTTTTTGACTTCGACAACGATACGCAAGGACTTCGACAAAGGTTCATCAGAGCTTGGAGGATGCCTAATAAGGTGGATAGTAAGACACTGGGGCACAAGAATTCTATCCCCCTTGAGCCTTACCTCAAGTGGGTACGAACCCGCTCCCTAAATCTTATGATGCCATATCCTCACATTCTCCCCTTGATCAAAGAGCCTGTTATGGAAGGAGAGGTTCCATACGCCATCCTACATCCTGACATGCCAACATCATGGGAAGAAATGCAAAAGAGTTGGATCCAACTCAAGGAAGAGCGGAATACTTTTGAAGCCAGCTTCTATGCCAGTGAAAAGAAGGTTTTGGAGCTTACCCGCCGACTTCACGAGGAGGAGACCCTTAACACTTACATCGCTCCAAAAAGGATGCGCAATGTCTTTTTACATTAAGAATTTTGTAATATTTCGCCCATGGGGCAATTATGTACTAACAAATTTCTTCTTAGTATGACATGTGTTCTTTTGTCTGCAACAAATTTGAATTTTTGAACCCTTGAATGCATTACATAAATAGCATATCATTCATCATATGCATAACAGGTACCCTTTTACAGGTCTCTTATCTTCTTCGCTGTTTATTTCAGCAATCATCATGTCTGCTGAACCTTCCACTGAGCAAGCTATCAAGGCCCTCCAGGCCCAAAATGCCCAATTTCAAGAGTTGGTCATGAGCCTAACTAAGGGTCAGCGGGACTTGAAGAACTTGATTCTGAAAGAGAGGAAGAAGAAGAAGAAGAGGACCATCCTGTTCAACACCGGACGCAGGTTTGGAAACGGGCTGCAGAATGAAATTGATCTGGCCACCCCGTTTGGAGAGAAAGACAGTCCACAAGAAAGGAGGGCTCCTAGCCCTATGGTCTCCGACAACGAGATGGACTATGATGAAGAACAATATCTTCCTGTTGAGGATAAGTACAAACAGCTGGAAGACCGTTTGAATGCTATGGAAGTACAGAAGGTGCCCGGTATGGACTTCGGAGATTTGGGTTTATCATCTGGGGTGGTGATTCCCCATAAGTTCAAGGCACCTGCCTTTGCCAAGTATGACGGAGCTTTTTGTCCAAAGCTGCACCTCCGGTCATATGTGAGGAAGATCCAACCTTACACTACTGATAAGAACTTATGGATCCATTTCTTTCAAGACAGTCTCTCAGGGACTCAGCTTGAGTGGTTCTATCAGTTGGACGGAGCCAGTATCCGCAGTTGGGAGGATTTGGCTGCTGCATTCTTTAGGCATTATCAGTATAATTCCGACCTTGCTCCTACGCGTACCCAACTCTAGGGTATGTCAATAGGGACGGGTGAAGGATTTAAAGAGTATGCTCAAAAATGGAGAGACCTTGCCGGAAGGGTGCAACCACCTTTAGCTGATCGTGAACTTGTTGATATGTTTTTGGGGACCCTGTCCGGTCCATTCTTTAACCATTTGATTGGAAGCTCTTCAGCTGGGTTTATAGACCTTATCTTGACTGGTGAGAGGATTGAAGCTGGTATTAAGGCTGGGAAGATACAGAAGGGTGCCTCATCGAGCACCGAGAAGAGACCATTTAAGAAAGAGTCCAGTGCTGTCTACAGTTCAAGAAGACAAAACAGACCTGAACACCGCTAAGTTGTCAATGCGGTTGTTATCTCAAAACCTGCAGGTGCTCCTCAGCATCACAACCAACAAAGGGACGAGAGACCTCGAAGGAAATTTACTCGTCTCAGCATGACTTTGTCTCAGATGTTTCCACAGTTGCTGAAGACTAATCTGGTGACTCTAAGAGAAGCTCCAAAGAATCAAAATACTGCATCACCGAAGTATAACCCTAACGCCTGCTGTGCTTATCACTCTGATAGCCCGGGGCATAATACAGATGATTGTTGGAGTCTGAAAAACAAGGTGCAAGACTTAATTGATGCAAAGGAGATTGAGTTTGAGGCGCCCGAGAGGCCTAATGTTGTGACTTCTCCCATGCCCAAACATGGAGTAAATGCTGTAGAGGAAGACTTATTTGTAGTGTCTGTGGATGATATTGTTACCCCTCTGATGACTGTCAAGAGGAACCTGTTGCTAGCCGGTTTATTTTCGGGCTGTGGTGAAGGTTGCCATTTGTGTTCTGTTTTACCTACTGGTTGCCCATCTTTGAAGTCATGTATCCAAAACCTGATGGATAGCAAAGAGATTCTGTTTGAAAAGACTGTTGTTCCATTTGTTCATTCTGAAGAAGTTGACATCATTACCATTTTCGACAATTCTTCCAAGGCTCCCTCGAGGACGCCTGTTAGAATTACATTTGTTCCGAAGATCGCACCTATAATCATCATTGTTCCGGGGCCCATCCCCTATACCTATGACAAAGATGTCCCTTGGCACTATGGGGCAGATGTTTATGTTCTTGGAATTAAGCAAGAGTTTGATGCTGATACCGGCGTCAGCAACATTACTGGGCCTGCTAAAGTCACCCGCAGCGGTAGACTTTTCTCACCTGATATTGCTCCACCAACTGTCCGAAGACCTGTTGTCATTAAGCCGGCAATTGTACCTACTGTTGTTCCTGATCAAATTCCTATCCTTCCCCCTGTCACCGAGTCTTCTGACGCTCGGGGCAAAGGGATCACCACTGATATGCCTGCCCAGACGGAGGCGCCAAAGACAATCAATGTTGAAGCTTCTAAACAGGAGATGGAAGAGATTCTGAAGATTATTAAGAAGAGTGATTATAACGTAGTTGAGCAACTGGGGCAAACCCCATCCAAGATTTCTGTGTTATCACTGCTGTTGTGTTCAGAGGCCCATGCCAAGGCTCTAATTACCTTCCTAAAGACGGCCCACGTGCCACAAGAGACATCAGCTGATCAATTTACCGATTGTGTGGCCAATTTAACTGCTGATAATGGTTTGGGTTTCTTCGACGTTGATCTGACTGCTAAAGGGAAGGACCATAATGATGCCCTGCATGTCTCCATTGAATGCAGGGGCACTACTCTTGCACATGTGTTGGTTGACACTGGTTACTCGTTGAACGTCTTGTCCAAGAAAGCTCTAGATAGGCTGGATTGCGAAGGTTTGGAGCTAAAGCCGAGTAACATTATTGTCCGGGCCTTTGATGGGTCTAAGAGGATGGTGCATGGTGAGGTTAATATTCCAATCAAACTTGGTTCTCAAGTCTTCAATTCTACATTCTACATGATGGACATTCGGCCATCCTATTCTTGTTTGCTGGGTCGTCCATGGATCCACAAGGCTGGAGCTGTAACCTCAACGCTTCACCAGAAGCTGAAGTACCCTGTCAGAGGAAAGATTGTGACAGTATAAGGGGAGGAGGAGTACATGGTCAGCCACCTCAACTCGTTCCGGTACATAGAGATGGATGGGGAGTTCATTGAAACCCCATTTCAACACTTTGAAGAGGTTCCTCAGACACTGGCATCAGCTGAGACTGTGATTGAAAATTCTCCTATGAAGATGGCTTCCTTAAAGGATGCCTGGGCTGTTATTGAGAAGGGTGAGTATGCAAACTGGGGACGACTTCCTGATTTCACTCAGAAGACTAACAAGTTCGGTTTGGGTTTCACTACAGAAGCTCAGAGGGCTGTTCGAAGTGCAAGGATTGGAAGACCTCTTGTGTTCATCAGCAACTCGGGAGTAAATTCCATCGAGGATGACGTGGAGGAGTCTGAATTCGACAGCTGGATCTATCCTATGACCAACGGTGGACCAAACAACTGGAGAGCAAAGGATTTCATCCCTATTACTTTTGTTACTCAGTAATGAACTCTTTGTTTCGAATTTGTAACAGACAATGTTTTGAAACTTTATGGCTCGGTGTCTTACCCGGGGCACCGTGGCTTCATTTGTGAGGGCTTTTATATGCCATTTTCATATATCATTAATAAAAGCATTGGATGTTTTCGCATTTCAAATTTTGTGCTCCTTGTCTTTCTTTATTACATATTGCAAAACAGCTATTTTACACACACTCACATATACAGGTCCCAATCCACTCTGGATCTCACTGGTAACGACTCTGCTACTGCCAGTTATGACTTCGAAAATCCGATCAACTTAGCCGAAGACGAAGGTGAAGATGATTGAGAAGTGCCTGGTGAACTTGCAAGACTGCTACTCCAGGAAGGGAGGGCCATTCAGCCACATGAAGAGCTAGTGGAAACAGTGAATCTGGGTACTGAGACAGACAAAAAGGAAGTCAAGATCGGTGAGAATCTGGAGCTTAGTGTGAAACAGCGGTTGATTCAGATGCTGCATGACTACGTGGAAATCTTTGCCTGGTCTTACGAAGATATTCCTGGGTTGGATACCGACATTGTGGTTCATCGCCTGCCTACCAAGGAAGATTGCCCTCCGGTAAAACAGAAGGTTCGCTGTATGCGTCCAGAGATATCTGAGAAAATCAAAGCCGAAGTTATGAAACAGTTTGATGCCGGTTTTCTAGCAGTAACTTCTTACCCTCAGTGGGTCGCCAATGTGGTTCCGGTACCGAAGAAGGATGGTAAGGTCTGAATGTGTGTTGACTACAGGGATTTGAACAGGGCGATCCCTAAGGATGACTTCCCTCTACCTCACATCGACGTTCTGGTTGACAATACTGCTCAGCACAAGGTATTCTCCTTTATGGATGGTTTCTCCGGTTATAATCAGATAAAGATGGCTCCCGAAGACATGGAGAAGACGACCTTTGTTACTCAGTGGGGTACCTTTTGCTACAAGGTCATGCCTTTTGGGTTGAAAAATGCTGGGGCAACATATCAGCGTGCCATGATTGCTTTATTTCATGACATGATCCATTATGAGATTGAAGTATACGTTGACGATATGATTGCGAGGTCCCAAACTGAGGAGGAACACCTTGACCATCTACAGAAGCTGTTTGACAGGTTGAAGTTATACAAGCTAAGATTGAACCCAAACAAATGCACCTTCGGGGTACGGTCCGGTAAACTGCTGGGTTTCGTCATAAGCGACAAAGGTATTCAAGTGGACCCTGCCAAAGTGAAAGCCATACAAGAGATGCCGGCTCCCAAGACAGAGAAAGAGGTCAGAGGCTTTCTAGGACGTCTGAACTACATTGCCCGATTCATCTTGCACCTAACTGCTACTTGTGAGCCAATCTTCAAACTGCTGAAGAAAGATCAAGTGGTACGTTGGAACGATGAATGCCAGGCCGCTTTCGAAAGAATTAAAGAGTATCTCCAGGAGCCACCTATTCTTATGCCACCAGTTGAAGGGAGACATCTAATATTATACCTGACAGTACTTGACAACTCAATGGGGTGTGTGCTGGGTCAGCATGACGAGTCTGGCCGAAAAGAGCATGCTATTTATTACCTTAGCAAAAAGTTTACCGACTGTGAGACCCATTACTCACTGCTCGAGAAAACTTGTTGCGCTTTGGCATGGGCTGCTCGCCGGCTGAGACAGTATATCTTGACTCACACTACTCTGTTGATTTCAAAGATGGATCCAATCAAGTATATCTTCGAAAAGCCTGCCTTGTCTGGAAGAATAGCAAGATGGTAGATGATCTTGACTGAATATGACATCCAGTACACGACTCAAAAAGCAATCAAGGGAAGTGTATTGGCAGACCATTTGGCACATCAGGCAGTGGATGATTACCAGTCTATGAACTCTGAATTTCCAGACGAGAATATCATGGTAGTAACTGATTGTGAGACACCTGGACCGGATGAAGGACCTGAGGAAGGATCCCGATGGTCTATGTACTTTGATGGAGCTTCAAACGCTTTGGGTAATGGCATTGGCACTGTGATCATATCTCCTAAAGGCTCTCATACTCCATTCACTGCCCGACTATGTTTCAACTGCACCAACAATATGGCGGAGTATGAAGCCTGCATTATGGGTCTTCGAGCTGCCATTGACTTAAGGATTAAGTTTCTGAGTATCTTTGGAGATTTTGCTCTCGTGATCAGTCAGATCAAAGGAGAGTGGGATACGAAACACCCAAATCTTATTCCTTACAAGGAGTATGTATTAACGTTGCTTCCCCATTTCGAGGAGATAACCTTTGAACACTTCCCAAGAGAGGAGAATCAGTTGGCGGACGCGTTAGCTACGATGTCTTCTATGTTCAAAGTCAAGTGGGACAACGAGGCTCCCTGGATCATTATTTGGAAATTGGATGAACCTGCACATTGTTGTAATCTTGAGACCGAAGAGGTAACAGAAAAGCCTTAGTATCATAAAGTGAAGAGGTACCTTGAAGCTCAACAATACCCCGAGGGTGCATCTGTTAATGACAAGAAGTTTCTGAGAAGGTTCGCGGCAAAGTTCTTCATCAGCAATGGCATTCTTTACAAACGTAACCATGATTCAACCTTACTGCGTTGCGTGGATAAGATTGAAGCAGAAAGGATCATGGCAGAGCTGCATGAAGGTACTTTTGGAACTCATTCCAGTGGACATACCATGGCAAAGAAAATCCTTCGGGCAGGATATTACTGGTCCACAATGGAAGCCGACTGTTATCAGCATTCTCGGACATGTTACAAGTGCCAGGTCTATGCTGATAAGGTGCATATTCCTCCAGTTCCTCTGAATGTTTTGACAACACCTTGGCCTTTTGCAATGTGGGGCATTGATATGATCGGCGAGATCAGACCTACGGAATCCAACGACATCGTTTCATCCTGGTAGCAATTGATTACTTTACGAAGTGGGTTGAAGCAGCTTCCTTTGCTACCGTAACCAAGAACGTCGTGGCACGGTTCATTCGGCACAACCTGATCTGTCGATACGGTGTACCGGAGAGGATCATTACAGATAACGGTACCAATCTTAACAACAAAATGATCACTGAGCTCTGCGAGCAATTCAAGATACAGCACCACAACTCTTCTCCCTACTGGCCGAAGATGAATGGGGATGTCGAAGCAGCAAATAAGAACATTAAGAAGATTGTGCAAAAGATGACAGTGACATACAAAGACTGGCACAAGATGTTACCATTTGCTCTTCATGGTTACCGTACCTCAACACGGACGTCAACAGGGGCAACACCCTATTCCTTGGTTTATGGCATGGAGGCAGTCTTGCCCATTGAAGTTCAGGTACCCTCTCTTCGGATCATGAAGGATGCAGGTTTGAGCGAAGATGACTGGATCCAGACCTGACTTGATCAATTGAATCTAATCAACGAAAAGAGACTTACTGCTATTTGTCATGGTCAGACGTACCAAAAACGAATGATCAAGGCATTTAACAAGAAAGTCAGACGACAAGAGTATCAAGTTGGGGACCTGGTAATCAAGCGCATTATTCTACCTCAAGGTGATCCCAGGGGCAAATGGACCCCTACTTACGAAGGGCCATTTGTGGTTAAGAACATCTTCTCAGGAGGAGCAATGATTCTAACCACCATGGATGGTGACGACCTTCCTCACCCCATCAATGCAGACATAGTAAAAAGATACTACGCATAATCAAAGACCCGCTAGGTTGATTGGCCTAGGCAAAAATAAGGGTTTCCCGGCGAACCAAAAGGGTTCGGGTAAAAATAAGGGATGAAAATAAATAAATAAATCTGTACACCCGGCAAGTCGAAAACCTGAAAAGGCGGCTTGGGCAAAAATGGGTATCCCGGTGGATTGAAAACCCGAAAGGGCAGTCCAGGAAAAAGTTAGGGATTAAAGCGTAACACTATGTCTCATTGGATCACCTCGCATCCGGACTTTGGTATCAACTATCGGGCTCAGACGACACCAGTCAATCAGATTCATCTTCAACTAAGCAGCAAAGTGATGAGATACTTGAAGATATAAAGGCAATAGCAGAGCTGAAACCCAGTGGGACTATTCACATAGCTTTTTTGTTTTCTTTTCACAAATTGTATAAATTCTATTTGTTCAGCGGTGTTCTCTTACTAGGACGTCATCCTCTTGTACAAAACACCTATTTACAGGACAAACTTCAAAATCAATACAGATTCATTTTCAAACAAATTTCAAAATGTTTTTTATCTGTTTTGTTTTGCAAAGAACGTCCAATGTTCATTTTTGATATATGCATCTGACATTAATTGCTGCCCATAAATATTTACATGTGAAACAAAAGACAAATTATGGGTGATATCATAAGTAGGGGCAATAATATTTGTCTAAGCGGTCTAGTTGCTCTGTCCACCAGGTACCAAGGTATATATTCAGCTGAAGAATATGGCTAAGATACTTTCACTCCCCGCAGAATAAGACAGTAATGGCATCTCTCCCCACTGAGACTCGCAATCATGAACGAATCAGCCATACTCTTCCCCAAGCAGAGTTGGTCTACCATCAGCCCTAAAAAGGTTGGGTATCCCCAGAAGGTCTTAATATTCCCCAGCGGAGTATAAAGATATCCTCCAGCAAGCGTAAAGAGCATCCCCGATAGTCTTAATATTCCTCTACAGAATATAAGAATGTTCCCCGGCGGAATACAAGATACCCCCAGTGGAGCCATTTCCCCAGCGCAGTCTAAAAAAGCTTCCCCGCCAGAGTTAAATCATCTTACCCAGTAGATTCTGGAAGCTTGTCCCCTGCAGAATACAAATGCATCTCCTCAACCAAATTCAAAGGTTGTCCCCACAAGAGTCTAACTGGGTTATCCTCAGCAAGTTGCAACTGAAAGATCATCCCCAGCGAAGTTCTTTCTCTCCCCAAGCATGACTTCTATCCTCAACAGATTCAATATCACCAGCAACGGTAATCCATCCCCAGCGGAGTTCATCATTGAAATCCCCAACAGAGCTTATCAATGGAATCCCCAGCGGAGTTATTGTTAAAATCTCAGCAAAGTATCTCTTCCCCACAGAGTATTTCCCCTCGGAGTAATCTCTTTATCAAGTTTATTCCCTAACAGAGTTCTTTTCTCCTGCAGGTTTATTCTCACAATCATCTTCGTTCATCATCCCCAGCGGAAACGAAGAACTCAACTTTATTCTCCAACAGCTCCGGGATTTATGTTCCCCATCTAAAACATCACATTCCCATACATCATGAGACATGCATTACGCATCATACGAATACAATCTCATTTATTTTGAGAACATCATTGTCTGATCCATATCATGCATTGCATATGACTGATCTTTACCTTTCAGGAAAAATGCAGTTAAGTTCTCAGCTTAGTCAAAGACCTGACCAGTTCTTAAATCTCAATTGAATTATCATTGGTTGAAATTCAGATAAGGTTCTCAATCTCGACAGTTTCCTCCGTCATAGTGTGGACAAGTTCTATAACCTCAACGGTATACTTCCGGTGGGTACGAGACAGTTCCTAGATCTTGATGAAGATGTTTCCCTACGTCATAGTGTGGACGAGTACTATAACCTCAATGGTATACTCCATTGAGCACGAGTCAGTTCCTAGATCTTGATGTTCTCCTCCGTCATAGTGTGGACAAGTTCTATAACCTTAGCGGTATACTCCCGGTGGGCACGAGACAGTTCCTAGATCTTGATGAAGATGTTTCCCTACGCCATAGAGTGGACGAGTACTATAACCTCAACGGTATACTCCATTGAGCACGAGTCAGTTCCTAGATCTTGATGTTTCCCTACGTCATAGTGTGGACGAGTACTATAACCTCAACGGTATACTCCATTGAGCACGAGTCAGTTCCTAGATCTTGATGTTCTCCTCCGTCATAGTATGGACAAGTTCTATAACCTCAGCGGTATACTCCCGGTGGGCACGAGACAGTTCCTAGATCTTGATGAAGATGTTTCCCTATGTCATAGTGTGGACGAGTACTATAACCTCAATGGTATACTCCATTGAGCATGAGACAGTTCCTAGATCTTGATGAAGATGTTTCCTCTGTCATAGTGTGGACAAGTACTATAACCTCAGCGGTATACTCCCGGTGGGCACGAGACAGTTCCTAGATCTTGATGAAGATGTTTCCCTATGTCATAGTGTGGACGAGTACTATAACCTCAACGGTATAATCCATTGAGCACGAGTCAGTTCCTAGATCTTGATGTTCTCCTCCGTCATAGTGTGGACAAGTTCTATAACCTCAGCGGTATACTCCCGGTGGGCATGAGACAGTTCCTAAATCTTGATGAAGATGTTTCCCTATGTCATAGTGTAGACGAGTACTATAACCTCAACGGTATACTCCATTGAGCACGAGACAGTTCCTAGATCTTGATGAAGATGTTTCCTCCGTCATAGTGTGGACAAGTTCTATAACCTCAACGATATACTCCATTGAGCACGAGTCAATTCCTAGATCTTGATGTTTTCCTCTGTCATAGTGTGGACAAGTTCTATAACCTCAACGGTATACTCCCGGTGGGCACGAGACAGTTCCTAGATCTTGATGAAGATGTTTCCCCCCAATTGAATTATGGACAGATTCCTAAAACTTAGCTGAAGCATTCTCTCAGTTGAAGTACAGGTAGGTTCCTAAATCTCAACGAAGTTAGACTTCCCCAATGGAACCTTCTACAACAACAGGTATCCAAGTTCTCTCTAAGGAATCTCTTATGCAATCGACACTCCTGCAGATGGAATCTATAAGCCCATCCTCCTACCAACAATCTCCAAATGGCATCTGTAAGCCCATTCCTGACATCACAATGCTGATACCACACCATGCGAGTGCAAATTTCTGGGCACTCTAGTGTTCAATCATCTTCCACCTTCGGATCATGAAAGGCATGCAAGCCAATCTACATCCTCAGGTTTAAGAAGATTGAATAGGGGAAACTGTTGTACCCCAAAATTTGCCCTCTCATGTTTCCCAAAGTCTTCCCCCTGCATGGTTGATCACAAACTCTTGCCTAAGGAAAAGGAAAATTTTTGAGTGGTGCTTTAAGTACATTTCGATTGGCATTCTGAAAGACCCTTCGATTGGTGTTCTGAAGGAGCCTTTCGATTGGCATTCTATCAAGCTCTTTAATTGGCATTATGGACAAGCGTTTCGATTGGCATTATGTCAAGGCTTTCGATTGACATTTTGAAAGACCCTTCGATTGGTATTCTGAAGGAGCCTTTCGATTGGCATTATGGACAAGTACTTCGATTGGCATTATAACAGTGTCCTTCGATTGGAATTCCAAAAAGGTCCATTCAAAGAAGCATTCAAAGGGTCCATTCGAAGAAGCTTTTGAAAAGCATTCGAAGGAGGCCATCAGCCTATTCAAAAGGGAGCATTCGAAGGAGGCCATCATCCCATTCGAAAGGGAGCATTCGAAGGAGGCCATCATCCCATTTGAAAGGAGAACTCGAAGGCCAGTTACATGTCATTCAAAATTCAAAAAGGGACAAGATCCCATATGTTTAGCCAACGTTACAAATTCTCATTCATGGCTGTCAAACACATAATCAAGGTTATTTAAACCTTTGTCTTCCTGTCCCCTCCACCCCCTCTATATAAAGAGATCACAAGTGTTGCAAGAAGGACGAAAATATACAGAAAAAATAGAGAAAAGAAACAGGGAGAACTTGGAGATGCGCTGCCAAAAATCATCAGCACTTCCAGGAAGCCATACCCAATCCTTGCACCAGCCATTCCACACTCAGAATCAAAGATCAAAACACTTCTGTTTGGTAAAAAGAAATCTAATCTCAAACTCATTTCGATCTCTGATTGCATATTCACGTTATTACTGTTGTTTGTGAATGATTTAATGTGCTATATATAAGCTACAGCGAAGAGATGAGATTGTGCCATTGCTTGGGCACAATTTGAGTTTCTCCTTCGAATCCCAGGATAAAATAAACCCAGACCCAGATTCAGCAGGTGTGAATAGGGAGGAGATTCAAATCAGGGGGTAAAGTCCCCCCTGGACCTTTAACATGTGTTTCGTTTTTGCAGGAAATATATTCTCAGGATCCTGTTCAGAGTTTCGAAGCTCAGCAGCTTAGCTTCGAACTGGACCCAGGACTTCCAGATCAAAGGATGACATATCCAGATCGAACACCCTCAGAGTGCAGCCCCTCATGCACCTTCGATCCAGCCTCTTCACTGGGTCGAAAGACAGCCCACACTTCTTTCGACCCAGGTCTCCAGAATTATTTTGTTTTTCTTAATTTACTGCCTGATTTCATTTTCGTTTGAACCATTTTATTTGTTTTTTTTTAATCAACATAAAAATCATAAAAATAAGTAACTTAGAATTAGGATTTAATTTAGTTAATTATTTTAACTTATTTTATCCAATTTTAAAATCAGTAGACTTAGGATTTATTTAAATTCAATCCTTTTCATAAACAAAAAAAATGCAAAAAAATATTAAGTATGTTTTGGAGTTAATTTTAATCAGTTTTTTTTAATTAATTAAATTTGACTTAATTGAACATTTAGCATTTTCCCAAAAATAAAATAAAACAACAAAAGTTCTTATTCTTAGGATTTTTCAGATTCACGCGCGTTTATTTTATTGTAACTGCTTACTGGTTTGTGGTAGCTTAAATTAAGACTTTTACTTTACTGCTTTTATTCCCTCAATTTTTGGACATGTAAATAATCCCCCGAAGCCTTGTAATAGCGTAGGATTTACAATTTCTGCACTTTAAATTCTTGTACATATATTAACTGCTTAGATGTATGCTAACTAGGATTGTATGACAAGATTAACTCTTAAACTTAAAATCAACAGTAGCTCACCATGACATGCAAAGATAATATAACTGAAAAAACAATACACTCGGACATGCCACTCTTAGGGTATACCCCACTTGGTTGCCTCGAAACATGGTCATTGAGTATAGGAAGTCTTAGAGGTCGCCCTCCCGTCTAAAGATCAAAGTTGCCTCGATAAAAATGATCTAAGACATTAGGGTTACCGCTAAAACATCCTAACATTGCTTTAGTGACCACATGTCCCTTAAATCGAATTGACCCGAAAACTCCAACGACGGTGCTACCTACTCCTCAATAGTGGGATAGCACTGTCTAAAGGATGTTTGCACAATTTAATTCCTTTTTGAGTAGGTAGATGCTCTTAAGTACTTGCTCTTTTTAAAACAAAAACAAACTTTTCGCACTTACACTTTCTTCAAAAACAAAACTCTTTTCAAAACCCACAAACACAAAGAAAAAGCAAACTTTTTAAAACATAGTGAGCAAGTACCTAAGAGCCCGTGGATAACCACGGATAGAAAGGGTGCTAACACCTTCCCTTTCTATAATCTACCTCCTGAACCCGAGAAACATCTCGAAAAGGAATTTTTCTGTGCTTTTGTCCTTTCCTTGTTGGATAAAATAAAAGACGGTGGCGACTCTTGCTTACCGCGACATTTTGCAAAAACAAACACAAACGCGAACCAGCATTCCAAAACAGTCAGTTCTCATTCCCACCGATCACAGAGTGTAATGAAGTGTTTTTAAAAACTTTGTTTGTAAAGGAGCGTAAGTGTGAAAAAAGTTTGTTTTGATTGAGCAAGTACTTAAGAACTAATCTACCTACTCGAAAAACGAATCGTTTTATGCTTGTTTCCTTTAGACAGCGCTATCCCACTATTAGTGAGTAGGTAGCACCGTCGTTGGAGTTTTGAGGGTCAATTCGAAAGGGACGTACGGTCATTAAAGCAATGTTAGGACGTCTTAGTAATAACCCTAATGTCTTAGATCATTTATCTGAGGCAACAATATCCGAGGCAACCTTTCCGAGGCAACTTTGATCTTTAGACAAAAGGAAGACCACTAAAGCATCCTATACTCAATGGCCGTTTACCGAAGGCAACCAAGTGGGATTGTAACCTAGGAGTGCGCATGTGCGAATGATTCAATTTCAGTTTATTTATCTTTGCACATTTAGGGTGATCTAACTATTTTCAAATTAATCATACATTCTTGTCATGCATCCTATTATCATACATCTAACAGTTAATAGTTTGCGGAATTTTAAAGTGCGGAATTTTAAAGTGCGGAAATTAAACTACACTATTACAAGGTTTCAGGTATTTACATTGCCAAAAACAAACCCTTTGAAAATAAAGCGATAATGAAAAGTAAAAGTCCTAATTAAAATTGTTACAAACTATAGGCAGTTACATCAATATGGAGAAAAATAATAATAAAGCGCGCGATGAAAATTAGATCGACGAGAAATTAGGGTTTTGACCCTCCTAATCAAAAGAAAAATGTTTTTGTTGTTTTTAATATTTTTTTTTTGAAGAAAAGAATTAAGTTTTCTAAATTAAATACAAAAATTAATTAGTGATTAAATTAATTAATAAAAATAATTACATGACCTATTTTTTATTTTTTTGATCATTTTTAAGAAAAGAAAATAATTAAATTAGAAATAAAACCTATTTGTTCTAATTAATTTTAATTATGTACAAAAAGAAATTAAAGTTATCTAAATTAATCAAACTTAATTAAATTAATTAATTTTTTAATAAAAATAAAATCTAGACCTAATTTATGAAAAGTAATATTTTTTGTGATTTTTGATAAAAAGAAAATAATTTAATTGGTTAGTAAATAAAATAAATAAATTTAGTGAAATAATAAAAAAAAATATAGAGAAAGAAATTTGGGCCTGAATAGTGTTTTGGAGGGGTGCAAATAGCATGTTGGCCCAAGACCAAAGAGGTCCACGTTTGACTCTTAGGATCTTGTGTTGCACATTGACTATGCTCCATGGTGTTCCTCCGTTTAATGGCCTTTGGATCTGGGTCTTAGGACACTTGGCTGGCTGGATGGTGAGGGTGCACAATGGTCCTTGGTCTTTGGTACACGTTGGATTGCCTGAAAGGAATTAAGAAAAATAAATGTTGGAGGCAGGGGTCGAACCCCTGACCTCAAGCTTCCCAACGCCTTAACGCTTGTCTGGCTACCACTGGGCCATTTGTGTTAGTTGTAATAATATTACAAAACAATAATCAAATATTAAAAGGCCACATATATCAATTTTAGCGCGCGGAAATTTGAACAAGCCAATAGAGGGGTGCCACACAGTCGTCTCCTTCCTTGGATCCGTTGGTAAAAGTTTCAAACTTTTACCTACGGACGTTTGTTCGTAGCTATTGACAGGGCTCGTTCCAAAATCCTCCTTGAGCCATATAAATGACATCTAACGCCATGGTTAGACTCGTCTCGTCCTCCTGAACATGATGGTGCCATTTGCGAAGGCTAATTTTACCTGCAAGCAAAAACCCTAAAACGGAATCCAAAATCCTAACAATGGTGAAATCCACCACAGGAAGCTTGCAAATGTTCCATGGATCAAGAATATATGGTTAATTCACGCTAACAATGCTTAAATCATGGAATGCGATTTCAAGAAAAGTTGGGTATCGTGACTAACTTACAGCGCGATTTAGGACTTGAAAACGCTTGCTTTGGATTGCTTTAGCTTGCTGAGGATCCCAGGAATCGATTGAGATAGCTGGAAGGCCTTGAGGATGCCTGGAACACTGAATTTGCTCTTGCACTTTTTCTTGATTTTTTTCAATTCTGTTCTCCTTGATGCGCCTGCTTTCTGACCTAGCTTTGAGTCTGCACACGTTCATATGTATCAAGGAATGTATTAGGGTTGATAATTGATCTCAATCTTCCCCCATCAATGAATTGGATCTTGATTTGATACACCTTAAAATCTTTCCAAAAATTGCCTAAATCCAATCTTTTATGCACATATGCCTTCACACGAATTTGAATACTTGCTAGCTGTAATTTAAGACCTGAAACAAGCACAAAATCTTGTGTTTTCAATATTTTGGATTTTATATGTTTTGTTTTGATTTAAATTAAATTAATTCAAATAAAAATCAAAATAAATAATAAAAATATGATAAGGACAAGTGGCAAGGGCTAGAGCTCGTGGCCTATGTTGCCAACTCAAAAACAAGTGAAAAAGATTGGGCCCATTTGGCAAAATTTGAAGTTTTAGGCATAGTTGACTTTTGGCAATTTTGCAAAAAAGGTCAACTTCACCAATGCATAACTTCCTCAATTTTGACTCTTTGGAGGTGTTCTTAGACTTTTAGAAAGCTTGAGATGTCCCCTAATCAACCCTTTTGGTCTCATCCCAATTTGATATTCCATGCTCATGTATGAAGCTTTGACAAAAAAAGGTGTTTTTGTTGACTTTCCAAAATGACCTATAATGTCCAAATTCATAACTTCTTTTGAGTGCATATTTTGAACTTGGGAGCTGAAGATGGATTATATGGAATTGCATCCTCTTCAAAATGAGCTTTGGATGGGTCATTTCTCATAAATTATGAGAAAGTTATGCTTGGTCAAAGTTGAGTTGACTTTTCCTACAAAACCCTAATTTAACAACTTTTGAGTCTTGATGAATTATGAGCAATCCTTGATGAATCATGATCAACCCTTGATCAAATTATGAAATATCCTTCAAAATTAGAATGTTGACTAAAAATCTTGAAGTTTGACTGTATGTGGGCCACAGTTGACTTTTGCCCTAGCCAAGTCGATTTTCAGGCCTTTGAGCAATTCACTGAGCAAACTTCCTCTGCAAGGCTTGAAACTTGACATGGATGATCTTTATAACATATTAGTACATTGGTGAGAATTTGGGAACCCTTGGGAGAGAGCTTGCCTGGCCAACCCTTGGACTACCTTGAGCAACTTGGGGATCTTTCTTGAAATGTTTTGAGAAATATGGGAGGGCAAATTTTGGGATACAACAGCTGCCCCTGTTCAATATTCTTAAACCTGGGGATGTAGATTGGCTTTCGTGCCTTTCGTGATCCGAAGGTGGAAGAGGATTGAACACTAGAGTGCCCAGAAATTTGCACTCGCATGAAGTGGTAATTGTCTTGTGATGTCGGGAATGGGTTTAATGATGCCATTTGGAAACTGATGACAGGAGATGGGCTTAAAGATGCCATTCGACGGAGTGTCGATCTCATAAGAGATTCCTTAGCAAGAGCTTGTATACCTGTCGTTGAGGAAGATTCAGCTGGGGAATACTGATCTCTGTTGCGAGAAGTAGAATTTTAGGAGCTTCGGTCGTCCGTTATTCTGCTGGTGAGTCATCTCTGTTTAAATTTTAGGAACTTCGGTCGTCCGTATTCTACTGAGGAATCATCTCTGTTTGAATTTTAGGAACTTCGATCGTCTGTATTCTTACTGAGGAAACATCTATGTTGAATTTTAGGAACTTCGGTCGTCCGTATTCTATTGAGGAATCATCTCTGTTGAATTTTAGGAACTTCGATCGTCCGTATTCTACCGAGGAAACATCTCTGTTGAATTTTAGG
The DNA here is from genome assembly GCA_948472305.1 of Vicia faba. Lineage (NCBI taxonomy): Eukaryota > Viridiplantae > Streptophyta > Magnoliopsida > Fabales > Fabaceae > Vicia > Vicia faba. The sequence continues at coordinate 1,189,710,370 of OX451736.1, forward strand.
AACTTTGGTCGTCTGTATTCGACTGAGGAAACATCTCTGTTGAATTTTAGGAACTTTGGTTGTCCGTATTCTACTGAGGAATCATCTCTGTTGAATTTTAGGAACTTAGGTTGTCCGTATTCTACTGAGGAATCATCTTTGTTGAATTTTAGGAACTTCGGTCGTCCGTATTCTACTGAGGAAACATCTCTGTTGAATTTTAGGAACTTCGGTCATCCGTATTCGACTGAGGAATCGTCTCTGTTGAATTTTAGGAACTTTGGTCGTCCGTATTCTACTGAGGAAACATCTCTGTTGAGTTTTAGGAACTTTGGTCGTCCGTATTCGACTGAGGAATCATCTCTGTTGAATTTTAGGAACTTCGATCGTCCGTATTCTACTGAGGAATCTTTTCTATTGAAGAGGAAAGTTGAATTTTAGGAGCTTCGGTCATCCGTTATTCAACTGGGGATTAAACTATTATTCAGTCGTACCCGGGCTTCACAGCTTGAATTTTGTGAGAATTTGATTATATTTTTCCTGAAAGGTAAAGGTTAGCTATATGTAATGCATGATATGTATCAAGCAATGATATTCTCAAAATAAGTGAGATTGTGTTTGTATGATGCGTATATGCATGTGTCATGATGTATGGAAATATGATGTTTTTAGCTGGGGAAAATAAATCCCGGATTGTTGCTGGAGAAAAGAGTTGAATTCTTCGTTTCCGTTGGGGATAGTGAATGAAGATGTTTGTGAGAATGATCCTGTAGGAGAGAATAACTCCACTGGGGAATAAACTGATGAGAAAACGACTCTGTAGGGAGGACATATTCTGCTAGAGGACCTGTTGATTTGGAGAAGTAACCTCGGCTGGGGATGAACCATCATTGCCGGCGATGATAAACTCTGTTGGGAATTGAGTTTCTATTTGTGAAAGGAATGAACTCTGCCGGGGATGATTTTCCAGTTGCGACTTCACTGGGGATAACCTTTTAGACTCTACTGGGGACAACCTTCCAGAGTCTACTGGGGATAATTCTCCAAACTCCACTGGGGATAATTTTCCAGTGTTGGTGATAGATAAACTCTGCTTGGGGGAGAATATCATCGACTCATTCGCGGTTGCGAGCCTCAGCTGGGGAGAGTTAACACTACTGTCTTTTCTTACTCTACGGGGAGTGAATGTACCTTAGTCATATTCTTCAGCTAAATCTATCCTTGTACCTGGTGGACAGAGCAACTGTAAGGTCTGGACAATTCTTATTTTCCCCTTTTCCTGATATTACGAGTAATCGTCTTTTGTTTCGCATGTAAATATTTATGAGCATCAATTATTGTCAAATGCATATATCAAAAATGAACATTGGACGTTCTTGCAAAACAAAACAGAAAAAAGAAAACAGTTTGAAATTTCTTTGTGAAAAATGAATTGTATTAACTTTGAAATTAGCCTGAAAATAGGCTTTTTTTGTACAAGAGGTTGATGTCCTAGTAAGAGAACGCCGCCGAACAAATAGAATTTATACAATTTATGAACAACAAAGAAAAACAGCTATGTGAATAATCCCACTAGGTTCCAACTCTACTATTGTCTTTATATCCTCGAGCGTCTCATCATGTTGCTACTTGGTTGAAGGTAGATCAGATTGTTTAGCATCGTTCGAGCCTGTTAGTCGATCCCGAAGTCTATTTGCAAGGTGATCCAATGAGACATAGTTTTATTCTTTGATCCCTAATTTTTGCCTGGACTGCCCTTTCGGGTTTTCAGTCCATCGGGATACCCTTTTTTGCCCAAGCCTCCTTTTCAGGTTTTCGACTTGCCGGGTGTACAGATTTTTTTTCATTTTCATCCCTTATTTTTGCCCGAACCCTTTTGGTTCACCGGGAAGCCCTTATTTTTGCCTAGGCCAGTCAACCTAGCGGGTCTTTGATTATGCATAGTATTTTTTCACTAAGTCTGCATTGACGGGGTGAGGAAGGTCGTCACCATCCATGGTGGTTAGAATCATAGCTCCTCCAGAGAAAATGTTCTTAACCACAAACGACCCTTCGTACGTAGGGGTCCATTTTCGCCTGGGATCACCTTGCGGTAATATGATGCGCTTGATCACCAGATCCCCAACTTGATACTCTTGTCATTTAACTTTCTTGTTAAATGCCTTGATCATCCATTTTTGATACGTTTGACCATGACAGATAGCAGTAAGTCTCTTCTCGTCGATTAAGTTCAGCTGATCAAGCCGGGTCTGGATCCAGTCATCTTCGCTCAAACCTGTATCCTTCATAATCCGAAGAGAGGGTATATGAACTTCAATGGGCAAGACTGCCTCCATGCCATACACCAAGGAATATGGTGTTGTCCCTGTCAAAGTTCGTACTGAAGTTCGGTACCCATGAAGAGCAAACGGTAACATCTCGTGCCAGTTTTTGTATGTCACGGTCATCTTCTGCACAATCTTCTTGATGTTCTTATTAGCCGCTTCAACAGCCCCATTCATCTTCGGCCGGTAGGGAGAAGAGTTGTGATGCTGTATCTTGAACTATTTACAGAGCTCGGTGATCATTGTATTGTTGAGATTTGTACCATTGTCCGTAATGATCCTCTCTGGTACACCATATCGACAGATCAGATTGTGCCGAATAAACTGTGCCACAACGTTCTTGGTCACTAGCAAAGGAAGCTGCTTCAACCCACTTCGTAAAGTAATCAATTGCTACCAGGATGAAACGATGCTCGTTAGACGCAGTAGGTCTGATCTAACCAATCATGTCGATGCCCCACATTGCAAAAGGCCAAGGAGTTGTCAAGACGTTCAAAGGAACTGGAGGTATGTGCACCTTATCAGCATAGACTTGGCACTTGTGACAGGTCCTAGAATGTTGATAACAGTCGGCTTCCATAGTGGACCAATAATATCCTGCCCGTAGGATTTTCTTTGCCATTGTATGTCCACTGGAATGAGTCCCAAAAGTACCTCCATGTAACTCCGCCATAATCCTTTCTGCCTCGCTTTTATCCACACACCGCAATAAGGTTGAATCATGGTTACGCTTGTAAAGGATACCATTACTGATGAAGAACTTCGCTGCAAACCTCTACAGAAACTTCTTATCATTAACAGATGCACCCTCGGGGTATTCCTGAGCCTCAAGATACTTCTTTACCTCATGAAACCAGGGTTTATCTGTTACCTCTTCAGTCTCAATGTCACAACAATGTGAGGGTTCGTCCAACCTTGCAATGGTAATCTGGGGAGCCTCGTTGTCACATCTGACCTTGAACATAGAAGACATTGTAGCTAGCGCGTCCACTAACTGATTCTCCTCTCTAGGGAAGTGTTCAAAGGTTATCTCCTCGAAGTGTGGAAGCAAAGTCAATACATACTCCTTGTAAGGAATAAGATTTGGGTGTTTCGTATCCCACTCGCCTTTGATCTGACTGATCACGAGAACGGAATCTCTAAATACACTTAAGAACTTAATCCTTAGGTCAATTGTTGCTCGAAGACCCATGATGCACGCTTCATACTCTGCCATATTGTCGGTGCAGTTGAAACATAGTCGGGTGGTGAATGGAGTATGAGAGCCTTCAGGAGATATGATCACGGTGCCAATGCTATTACCCAAGGAGTTTGAAGCTCCATCAAAGTACATAGACCATTGGGATCCTTTCTCAAGTCCTTCATCCGGTCCAGGCTCTTCATAGTCGGTCACTAACATGATGTTCTCATCCGGGAATTCAAAGTTCATAGACTAGTAATTGTCCACTGCCTGATGTGCCAAATGATCTGCCAACACACTTCCCTTGATTGCTTTTTGGGTTGTGTATTGGATGTCATACTCGGTCAAGATCATCTGCCATCTTGCTATTCTTTCGGACAAGGCATGCTTTTCGAAGATATACTTGATTGGATCCATCTTTGATATCAATAGAGTAGTGTGAGTCAGCATATACTGTCTCAGCCGGCGAGCAGCCCATGCCAAAGTGCAGCAAGTTTTCTCAAGCAAGGAGTATCGGGTCTCACAATCGATAAACTTTTTGCTAAGGTAATAAATAGCATGCTCTTTTCGGCCAGACTCGTCATGCTGCCCCAGCACACACCCCATTGAATTATCGAGTACTATCAAGTATAAGATCAAAGTCTTCCTTAAACTGGAGGCATCAGAATAGGTGGCTCTTGGAGATATTCTTTAATCCTTTCAAAAGCGGCCTGACATTCATCGTTCCATCTTACCACTTGATCTTTTTTCAGCAACTTGAAGATTGGCTCACAAGGTGCGAAATGAATCGGGCAATGTAGTTCAGACGTCCCAGAAAGCCTCTGACTTCTTTTTCTGTTCAGGGAGCTGGCATTTCCTGTATAGCCTTCACCTTTGAAGGATCCACTTGAATACCTTTATCACTAACGATGGAACCCAACAGCTTACCAGACCTCACTCTGAAGGTGCACTTGTTCGAATTTAGCCTCAGTATGTACAACTTCAACCTGTCAAATAACTTCTGGAGATGGTCAAGATGTTCCTCTTCAGTCTGGAATCTTGCAATCATGTCATCAACGTATACCTCAATCTCATGGTGAATCATGTCGTGGAACAAAGCGACCATGGCGCGCTGATACATTTCCCCAGCATTCTTCAATCCGAACGGCATGACCTTGTAGCAAAAGGTACCTGTGATACGGTGGGAGAACTGACTTGGGTTTTGCGTTTGTTTTCGCAAATGTTTCGGTTGAGCAAGAGTCGCCACCTACTTTTTATTTTATCCTAAGGAAAGGTTAAAAAGCACAGCAAAAACCTTTGAGATGTTTTCTTGGATTCGGGGAGTAGATTATAGAAAGGGAAGGTATTAGCACCCTTTCTATCCATGGTTATCCATGGGCTCTTAGTTACTTGCTTAGATCAACTTGCCTTGATTTTCAATTGTTTGAAATGGTGCTTTATGTGTGGGTTTGAAAATGTTTTGAAAAGAGGCCAATTATGGTGGCAACCTTTGTAATGATCCATGTTGGGATGTATACAAAGATGTACTTATCTTTTGAAAAGGTTTTCAATGTTTTTGAAAGTTGTTTTGAAAGTGTGTTTTGATGTGGTTTTGAAAAGTAGGCAAGGATTTGTTTTTGCAAGTTTGATCAAGTAACTAAGAATTTGTCTACCCCTAAATTTCTCAAAGATCTTTCCTATGTTTTTAACCCTTTTAACAATTTTGTTCCACCATTGTATTTAGTGGACAATCTTGTGTTAGGATGTTAACGGGACAGGCGCGGGTCATCGTTTAGACCATGATTGCAATAGTGCCAAGTGTCTTTGGGCAATTTTTCCTTTAAGGGACTTGATCATTTTTAGGCAACTTTCGAAAGCGTCATCGAGGGACTATGATCATTTGATATTTGTTTTGTTTTGCCAAAGACACCTAACATGCAACATGGCCCATTATTGAAGGCAACAAGTGGAGTAACCCTAAGGGGTGCAAGTGTGATTGGAGTTTGTCCATTTTCATGCTTTTTGTCTTTTGCTAAGTCAAGCTATTTGTTGGTTGATTTTTGCATACAAAGCCCTAAGTCTATCATGGCATTTTTAGAAAGCTTTAAAGTGCGGAATTTAAAGGTCCTAAATTATTACAACACAATTATGGGATGGGGGTACAAATGTTCAAATGGGGATATTTAGCAAGAAATTTAAATCTAAACTATTATAATCCAAATTAAATTTACAAGGTATTTAATTGCATAATAAGTAAATAAAAATACAATAAATATGCAAGATGCAAAAAATGATTTTTATATGTATGTAAAAGTGTTTTTCATGTGACAGATAAACAAAAATAAAAAGGATAATTTTTTGGATATTTTTCATGTTTTAGGGCAAAAAACCCTAATTTGCTAAATAAAAGTATTTATTATGTATTATATGCAATATTTATTAATTATGTACAAAAAATAAATAAAAAGGAAGTTTATTGTAAAAAAGTAATTTTGAGGTCAAATATTAATAAAAATAAAAATGTATTATTTTTGTATTTTTCCCTAAATATTCTAATAAATATATATGTATTTACATTATTTACTAAATATATTAAATATGTACAAAAATATAATATTTAATATTTACAAAAAAAAAAGATATTTTTTTATAAAATGTTTTCAAAGGATAAAATAAAATAAAATCAGAAAATAAAATGTGTTTATATTATTTTTTTTGTATTTTAAAATAAAAAGGCATTATGTATTTATTTACATATATAACTAAATGAAACAAATAAATATCAAATAAAATGCAAAAAATATGAGAAAAATATTTTTAATGTTTTTTCATGTTTGGATAAAAATATGAAATCAAAATCAAAAGGAAAAAAATCAAAAATGACAAATATATCAAGCAATGGGCCAGGGGGGTGCAAGAGTGAAATAGTGGTGCAAAAAGGAAAATGAACCAAGCCCAGCCCAAAAGGGTTGTCTTCAACCTCCAGACTTGTTTGAACAACAACAATGCGCGTTTTCCTAACTCCTGATTCCTGGACTTTCAAGCAAAACTCATAACACCAAAAATGTAGAGCATCAAGAGACGAATCCAGACATATAAAAAACTTGACTTAACTCTCAGAAATGAGAGAGAATTTCTCCATCCCTAATTCCTGACCTATGTTTTTTCTAATGTTCAGGTTCCAAATTCTCTCAGTACACACAACATAAATGCAAAGTGATTATATGTGTAGCTTCAGGGCCATGAGTAGAGCATTTTTCATTCATAAACCTAAGGCTAACTCTTCCTAGATTGAGAGATAGAAGTCCAAAGTTTTACCTGTTCAGCTGGAATCGTGTGCAACAATGGAGGTACTTTCAAGGCAATGTGATGACTTGTACAGCTTGCTTGAAGTTCAGGGATGCTTCTCCAATGCTTGGTGTGTTTTGAATCTTGCTGAATCACTCCATGGAAGTCAACCTGCAAGAGAGAAAAATGAAAATGGCCAACTATGCTATGGCTGTTACAGTTCGTGTCCAATGCTTGGGATAGTTTGTATAGGTGGTAGGGAGTGTGTATGAAGTGGTTTGGATGAAAATGCACGATGGAAATGAGCTGGCCAAGTCAAAGTGCAGAATGCCCTATTTTTGTGCAGCAAGATGGTGTTTCTGTGAATGAGGAGGTATTAAAAGTGGTTGGCTCGTGTTTTAGGTCAGGCTTGATGTTTGGAATGTGTTCAACAACTTTGCTTAGGCTTGTCTTGACAGGAATGTAATGTTGTGTTTCAAAATGCAAGGTTTCTTCTATCTTAAGCAAAAGTTGTCAAGTTGGTTTCTAGGCTACCACAGGCCCCTCAAGTATGCTGCATAAATCACTCTTGATCAGTGGACTTTGCTCATGAACTTGTGCCCAAAAGATTTGGCCTGTACCTCTTGATTTGCAAACTTGACATAAAGTTCACCTTTTCAAAAATGGCTAAGTTACTTTTTCTAATTATGGATTAAATTGGCATGTAATGGTTAAACACATAAGATAAGGCTTGAACACAAAGGATTTGCATTAAATTATTGAGTGTGGATGAGATAAAAGGCCTGTAATCTAGCTTGAAGCATGCTGAGTTCAAAAATGCAAAGTTATGGACATGGAAATGGCTCATGAAGAAAGTGAGTTTTGCCCATATTGACAAATTCGATTCTCCCTAACCACAAGGGTGTTTGAGAAGTTCTTGGGCAATTTGGAAAGCTTGGAATGTGTACTACAATCCATCTTTGTAATACAAGTTGAGATTCCAAGTGGAAGCATGTGAAAAGTGGCCATGAAGTTAGGCAAAAATTCTGCCTAGAATAGGTCAAAAATTTTCTAAGTTAAGAATGTTTTGCACCCTTGTTCCAAAAATCATAACTTGAGCTACAAGCTTATTTTAAGGAAACTTTGTGAATCAAAGTTATAGATTTTGAAATGGACTACAACTTTCATGTTTTGAGTTTTGTTTGAATCCAAATGCATCTTGATAAAAAAATGGGACAAAGTTAGGAAAAAATTAGGGATTTTCATAACTTCAAAAAATTCTAAGTTATGAAATTTCTTCATTTCAAACCCTAATTTGTGATTTTTTGATTTCTTGATGAAAGCTTCATGATTTGGCATGTTTTGATGAAAAATGAATCTTGACACTTGATTTTGACCAAAAAGTCAAAGTTTGACTTTTCAGTATACAGTCAAAAATTGATCAGTTGACTGGAAAATTCATTTGTCAATCTTGTGCATTTGGGATCTTTTGAACTTGTTGAATGTGTCAAGACCATGTCATTGAGTCCTTGAGTCCATATGTGAGCTTGGTTTGCCATTGGCTAGGTCAAACAGTCAAAAATTGCCTTTGTGCAGTCAAAACCCTAAAAATGACCATTTTGCCCTTTTGGTGATTTGATCAAATTTCTTGTGGGATTGTGATCCAAACTTGACCAAATGGTTCATATAAGTTCATAATGTTGATGTGGGTCAAATTTCATGAGGTTTGACTGTCAATTGACCATAGTTGACTTTTTCCCCAATATAGTTGATTTCTAGGTCAACTGTCCAATTGACTGGGCAAAGATTGGAATCAAGGCTTGAAACTTGGTATGGATAAACTTGTGAGTCCAACATGAAGCATGAAAGTCATATTAGGCATTTTTGGTGAAAACATCTTTGTGCAAACACAAACCCTAATTTGGGTCAACAGTGCAAGGAGGAGTCTTGAGCAGAGCAAACCCTAATTTGATCTTGAGCTCCAAGGGTCTTGTGGTGAGAAAATATTGAGGAAATGGGAGGGTAAATTTTGGGGTACAACAGTTGCCCCTGTTCAATCTTCTTGAACCTAAAGAGTTAGATTGGCAAGTTTGCCTTTCGCGACTTGAGGGTAAAAGGAGATTGGACACTAGAGTGCCCTGAAATTTGCACTCGCATGGTAGAGTATTAGCAATGTGATGTCAGGAATGGGCTTATAGATGCCATTTGGAGAGATGGTGGATAGGGGGATGGGCTTATAGATGCCATCTAGAGACGTGACAGAACCTTGTCGGGAATGGGCTTATAGATGCCATTTGGAAGTGTTGATCGCGTAAGAGATTTCTTAGCGAGAACTTGCGTACCTTGAGAAAGGAGGATGGTTTCCTGGCTTGTTACAGGTGTTGATCTTCAGTCTCTTCATGCAGATATGCCCTGGCTGGATACAGGTATCGAATCTACAATTAGTTGCTCACAGATGTGCCCTGGCTAGATACAGGAATCGAATTCGGAACTTCAAAATGTTGTTTACAGACGTGCCCTGGCTGGATACAGGTGTCGAATCCACAATAAAATACTCACAGATGTGCCCTGGCTGGATACAGGGATCGAATCTGGAATTGGTCGTCTACAGATATGCCCTGGCTGGACACAGGTATCGAATCTGGAATTTGTCGTCTACAGATATGCCCTGGCTAGATACAGGAACCGAATCTGGAAACTCGTCTTCAGATATGCCCTGGCTGGATACAGGTATCGAATATGGAAATTCGTCGTCTACAGATGTGCCCTGGCTGGATACAGGTATCGAATCTGGAAATTGCAAAAGGTTGGTAGAGATATCTTTCCTGGATGGATACAGGTGTAAACCTCTGACCGGAGAATGAAAGATAATTTACTGGCCTGTTACAGGGGTTGATCTTCAAACTCTTCATGCAGATATGCCCTGGCTAGATACAGGAATCAAATTTACAATCAATCACTCACAGATGTGCCCTGGCTAAATACAGGAATCGAATCTGGAATTGTGACAGTTGATAGTAATCATCTTTGGATTGACCTTTTCCTGAAAAGGCAAAACATCAGTTGTATGCAATGTTATGATGTATGAAATGCATGATGTCATGATGCTCAAAATGAGATAGTGTTGTATGCACTTTGTCATGTATGTAAGCAGGATGTATGAAATGTGAAATGTTTATGAATGTATTTTCGTCTAGGAAAATAAATCCTTGATGACTGCTGGGAGTTTGTGGAATCCTGGGCTGATGTTGAAGAGTGGAATTCTTCGTTTCCGCTGGGGATGATGGTTGTAAGAATAAACCGGTAGGAGAAGATGACTCTGTTGGGGAATAAGCTTTGTTGGAGAGATTACTCTGCGGGGAATAAAAATAGGTGAAGAGATTACTCTACGGGGTATTACTCTGTGGAAGAGATACTTCGTTGAGGTTTTGATGAGAACTCCGCTGGGGATTCCACTAATAAGTTATGTTGGGGAATTTGATGAACTCCGCTGGGGAATAGGAATAACTTCGCCGAGGACGATCTTTCCGTGGTAATTAGCTGAGGATAACCCAGTTATACCCTGATGGGGAGATAACCTTTGAATGAAGTTGGGGAGAGACGTTCATACTCTACAGGGGATAAGCTTCCAGAATCTACTGGGGATAAGCTTTCAGACCTGCTGGGGATATGGATTCCACTCTCCTGGGGGAACTTTGGATCGTACAGGGGAATGGTTCCACTGGGGTGTCTGTATTCCGCCGGGGAACAATCTTATATTAAGACTGTCGGGGATGCTTGCTGAGGAATGTCTATATTCCGCTGGGGAATGTTGAGATTTTCTGGGGATACCCAACTTCCTTAAGGCTGACAGTAGACTAACTCCGCTTGGGGAGAGTATCGCTGACTTGCTAGGGGAATAAAGTGCCTTTTCGGGGTGAAAGGAGACCAACTCTGCCTGGAGAGTATTGTTGAAATCTGGTCTTACTCTGGGGAGTTGAGGTAACTTGGTTACATTCTTCATCCGAACTTACCTTGGTACCTTGGTGGACAGAGCAACTAGATTGCTTGGACAATTCTTTATTATTGCCCCTGTTTCTGATGTCACCTGTAATTAGTCCTTTGTTTCGCATGCAAATATTCATGATTAGCAATTAATGTCAAATGCATATATCAAAAATGAACATTGGACGTTCTTTGCAAAACAAAAACAGGAAAAGGAAAAACGATGGGTAATTTGTCTGAAAAATTGAACTTGTATTGATTTTGAAATTTTCCTGTAAATAGGCGTTTTATGTACAAGAGGCTGACGTCCTAGTAAGAGGACACCGCCGAGCAACATAAAGTTTATACAATTTTGAAAAGGAAACAAAACAGCTATGTGAAAAATAATCCCACTGGGTTCCAACTCTGTTATCGACTTTATGTCTTCGAGCGTCTCATCACTCTGCTGCTTAGTTGAAGATGAAGCTGATTGATTGAAGTCATCTGAGCCCGATAGTTGATGCCGAATTCTGGATGCAAGGTGATCCAATGATACATAGTATTACGCTTTATCCCTAACTTTTGCCTGGACCGCCCTTTCGGGTTTTCAGTCCACCGGGATACCCATTTTTGCCCAAGCTGCCTTTTCAGGTTCTCGACTTGCCGGGTGTACAGATTTTTTTTCATTTCATCCCTTATTTTTGCCCGAACCCTTTTGGTTCGCCGGGAAGCCCTTATTTTTGCCTAGGTGTGTCAACCTAGCGGGTCTTTAGCTCATGTGTAGTATCTTTTTACTATGTCTGCATTGGCAGGGTGAGGAAGGTCGTCACCATCCATGGTGGTTAGAATCATAGCTCCTCCTGAGAAGATATGTTTAACCACAAATGGCCCTTCGTACGTAGGGGTCCATTTGCCCCTGGGATCACCTTGAGGAAGAATGATGCGCTTGATTACCAGGTCTCCGACTTGATACTCTTGTCGTCTGACTTTCTTATTAAATGCCCTGATCATCCGTTTTTGGCACGTCTGACCATGACAAATAGCAGTGAGTCTCTTTTCGTCAATTAGGTTTAATTGATCAAGTCGATTCTGGATCCAGTCATCTTCGCTCAAACCTGCATCCTTCATTATCCGGAGAGAGGGTATCTGGACTTCAATAGGCAAGACTGCCTCCATGCCATAGACCAAGGAAAAGGGAGTTGCCCCTGTTGACGTCCGTGCTGAGGTACGGTACCCATGAAGAGCAAACGGTAACATTTCGTGCCAATATTTATAGGTCACTGTCATCTTTTGCACAATCTTCTTGATGTTCTTATTTGCCGCTTTTACAGCCCCATTCATCTTCGGCCGGTAAGGTGAAGAGTTGTGGTGCTGTATATTGAATTGCTCGTAGAGCTCAGTGATCATCTTGTTGTTGAGATTGGTACCATTATCTGTAATGATCCTCTCAGGTACACCGTATCAATAGATCAAGTTGTGCCGAATGAAACGTGCCACGACGCTCTTGGTTACGGTAGCGTAGGAAGCTGCTTCAACCCACTTTGTGAAGTAATCAATCGCTACCAAGATGAAGCGATGCCTGTTGGATGCCGTAGGTCTGATTTCGCCGATCATATCAATGCCCCACATTGCAAAAGGCCAAGGTGCTGTCAAGACGTTCAGAGGAACCGGAGGAATGTGCACCTTGTCAGCATAGATCTGGCATTTATGACAAGTTCGAGAATGCTGATAACAGTCGGCTTCCATTGTGGACCAGAAATATCCTTCCCGAAGGATTTTCTTTGCCATGGTATATCCACTGGAATGTGTTCCGAAGGTACCTTCATGTAGCTCCGCCATGATCTTTTCCGCTTCAGTCTTATCCACACAACGCAGTAATGTCGAATCATGGTTTCGCTTGTAGAGAATGTCATTGTTGAGGAAGAATTTTGCCGCGAACCTTCTCAGGAACTTCTTGTCATTAACAGATGCACCCTCGGGGTACTCTTGAGCTTCAAGGTACCTCTTCATTTCATGATACCAGGGTTTTTCAGTTATCTCTTCGGTCTCGAGATTGCAGCAATGTGCAGGTTCATCCAACTTCCAGATAATGATCCGGGGAGCCTCGTTGTCCCATTTGACTTTGAACATAGAAGACATCGTAGCCAAAGCGTCCGCTAACTGATTCTCCTCTCTTGGGAAGTGTTCAAAAGTTATCTCTTCGAAGTGGGGAAGCAATGTCAGCACATATTCCTTGTAAGGAATAAGGTTTGGGTGTTTCGTATCCCACTCGCCTTTGACCTGATTGATCACGAGAGCGGAATCTCCGAAGACACTCAGAAACTTGATCCTTAAGTCAATCGCAGCTTGAAGACCCATGAATCATGCCTCATACTCTGCCATGTTGTTGGTGCAGTTGAAACATAACCGGGCGGTGAGTGGAGTATGAGTGCCTTTAGGGGATATGATCACAGCGTCGATACCATTACCCAAAGCGTTCGAGGCTCCGTCAAAGTGCATAGACCATCGGGATCCTTCCTCAGGTCCTTCATCCGGTCCAGGTACTTCACAATCAGTCACTACCATGATATCCTCGTCTGGAAATTCAAAGTTCATCGACTGGTAATCGTCCACTGCCTGGTGCGCCAAATGATCTGCCAATACACTTCCCTTGATTGCTTTCTGAGTCGTGTACTGGATGTCGTATTCCGTCAAGATCATTTGCCATCTTGCTATTCTTCCAGACAGAGCAGGCTTTTCGAAGATGTACTTTATTGGATCCATTTTTGAAATCAACAGAGTAGTGTGAGTCAACATATACTGTCTCAGCCGGTGAGCAGCCCATACCAAAGCGCAGCAAGTTTTCTCGAGCAGTGAGTACCCGGGTCTCACAATCGGTAAAATTTTTGCTAAGGTAATAAATGGCGTGCTCTTTTCGGCCAGACTCGTCATGCTGCCCCAGCACACACCCCATTGAGTTGTCAAGTACTGTCAAGTATAAGATTAGAGGTCTCCCTTCAACCGGTGGCATAAGAATGGGTGGTTCTTAGAGATACTCTTTGATCTTTTCGAAATCGGCCTGACATTCATCATTCCAACGTACTACTTGATCTTTCTTCAGCAGTTTGAAGATTGGTTCACAGGTAGCAGTTAGATGTGAGATGAATCGGGCAATGTAGTTCAAATGTCCTAGAAAGCCTCTGACTTCTTTCTCTGTCTTGGGAGTTGGCATCTCTTGTATGGCTTTCACCTTGGCAGGGTCCACTTGAATGCCTTTGTCTCTTACGACGAAGCCTAGCAATTTTCCAGATCTCACCCCAAAGGTGCACTTGTTTGGGTTCAACCTCAGCTTGTACAACTTCAGACGGTCAAACAACTTCCGTAGATGGTCAAGGTGTTCCTCCTCAGTTTGGGACCTTGCTATCATATCATCGACGTATACTTCTATCTCATGATGGATCGTGTCATGAAATAAAGCAACTATGGCACGTTGGTAAGTTGCCCTAGCATTTTTCAACCCAAAAGGCATGACCTTGTAGCAAAAGGTGCCCCACTGAGTAACAAAAGTGGTCTTCTCCATGTCTTCGGGAGCCATCTTGATTTGATTATAACCGGAGAAACCGTCCATGAAGGAGAATACTTTATGCTGAGCAGTGTTGTCAACCAGAACGTCGATATGAGGCAGAGGGAAATCATCCTTAGGGCTCGCCCTGTTCAAATCCCTGTAATCAACACACATTCGGACCTTACCATCTTACTTCGGCACTGGAACCACGTTGGCAACCCACTGAGGGTAAGAAGTCACTGCTAGAAACCCGGCATCAAATTGTTTCATAACCTCAGCTTTGATTTTCTCGGACATTTCTGGACGCATACGGCGGACCTTCTATTTTACCGGAGGGCAATCTTCCTTGGTAGGCAAGTGATGAACCACAATGTCGGTATCCAACCCAGGCATGTCTTCGTAAGACCAGGCAAAGATTTCCACATAGTCATGCAGCATCTGAATCAACTGTTGTTTCACACTGAGCTCTAGATTGGCACCAATCTTGACTTCCTTTCTGTCTGTCTCAGTACCCAGATTTACCGTTTCCACTGGCTCTTCATGTGGTTGAATGGCCCTCTCTTCCTGGAGTAGCAGTCTTGCGAGTTCACCAGGCACTTCACAATCATCTTCACCTTCATCTTCGGCTAAGTTGATCGGATTTTCGAAGTCATAACCGGCAGTAGCAGAGTCGTTACCAGTGAGATCCAGAGTGGATTGGAACCTGTATGAGTGAGTGTGTGTAAATATAGATGTTTTGCAATATATAATAAAGAAAGAAAAGGAGCACAAGATTTTGAAATGCAACAAACGTCCAATGTTTTTATTGATGATATATGAAAATGACACACAGAAGCCCTCACAAATGAAGCCACGGTGCCTCGGGTAAGACACCGAGCCATAAAAGTTTCAAAATATTGTCTGTTACAAATTCAAAACAAAGGAGTTCATTACTGAGTGACAAAAGTAATAGGTGTGAAGTCTTTGGAAGTCCAGTTGCTTGGTCCACCTTCGGTTGTTAGGTAGATCCAGCTGTCGAATTCAGATTCCTCCATGTCGTCTTCAATAGAATTCACTCCCAGGTTGGTGATGAACACAGGAGGTCTTCCAATCCTTGCTTTGCGAACAGCCTTCTGAGCCTCTGCAGTGAAACCCAAGCCAAACTTGTCGGTCTTCGGAGTGAAATCAGGAAGTCGGCCCCAGTTTGCGCACTCACCTTTCTCAATCACAGCCCGGGCATCCTTTAAGGAAGCCATCTTCAAAGGAGGGTCTTCAATCACAGTTTCAGCTGATGCCAGTGTCTGAGGCACCTCTTCAAAGTGTTGAAAGGGGGTCTCAATGAACTCCCCATCCATCTCTATGTACCGGAACGAGTTGAGGTGGCTGACCATATACTCTTCTTCCCCCTGAACTGTAACGATCTTCCCCCTGACCGGGTACTTCAGCTTTTGATGTAGTGTGGAGGTTACAGCTCCAGCCTTATGGATCCACGGACGATCCAGCAAACAAGAATAGGATGGTCAGATATCCATCACATAGAAAGTAGAATCAAAAACTTGAGAACCAACTCTGATTGGAATGTCAACTTCCCCATGTACCATCCTCTTTGAACCGTCAAAGGCCCGGACAACAATGTTACTAGGCTTGAGCTCCAAACCCTCACAATCCAACCTGTCTAGGGCCTTCTTGGGTAATACGTTCAATGAAGAACCGGTGTCTACCAACACATGGGCAAGAGTAATGCCCCTGCATTCAATGGAGACATGCAGGGCGTCGTTATGGTTCTTTCCTTTGGCGGTCAGATCGGAGTCAGAGAAGCCCAAACCATTATTGGCAGTCAAGTTGGCCACACAATCGGTAAATTGATCAATAGACGTTTCTTGTGGCACATGGGCCGTTTTCAGGAAGGAAATCAGGGCCTTGGCATGGGCCTCTGAACACAACAACAGTGATAGCATAGAAATCTTTGATGGGGTGTGCCCGAGCTGCTCAACTACGTTGAAATCACTCTTCTTGATAATCTTGAGGATCTCTTCCATCTCTTGCTGGGAAGCTTCAACAGTGGTTGTCTTCGGTGCCTCCGGCAGGGCAGGCAAATCAGTAGTAATCCCTTTGCCCCGAGCGTCAGATGACTCGGCAGCAGGGGTAGGAACAGGAACTTGATTAGGAAGGGAAGCAGGCACACTTGCAGGTGTGATGACAAGAGGTTTCTGAATAGCTGGAGGCGCAATATCTGGTGAGAACAGCCTACCACTGCGAGTGATTTTGGCAGGCCCAGTGATGTTACTGACGCCGGTACTTGTATCGAACTCTTGTTTAACTCCAAGCACATAAACATCTGCCCCATAGTGCCAAGGGACAGCTTTGTCAGATGTATAAGGGAGAGGCCCCGGAACAGTGATGATGATAGGAGCAATCTTCTGAGTGGACATGATTTTGACAGGCTTCTTTGAAGGAGCCTTAGGAGGGTTGTTGAAAATAGTGACAATGGACACTTCTTTAGTAGGGACAGCAGGAACAACAATCTTCTCGAACAAGATCTCTTTGCTATCCATCAGGCTTTGGATACCTGATTTCAGCAAAGGACAACCAACAGGTGAAACAGCACATAGAAGGCAACCTTTACCACATCCCGGAAATAAACCGGCTAGCAACAGGTTCCTTTTGACAGTCAGCAACGGAGTAACAATCTCTTCCACGGAGGCCACATATCGGTCTTCTTCCACATCATTCACTCCATGCTGGGGCATGGGAGCAGTCACAACATTGGGCCTTTCGGGTGCCTCAAACTGTATTTCTTTAGCATCAATAAGGTCTTGAACCTTATTCCTCAGAGCCCAGCAATCGTCAGTAGTATACCCCGGGCTATCAGAGTGATAAGCGCAACGGGCGTTGGGGTTGTATGTTGGAGAAGTTGTGTTCACTACCTTCGGAGCTTCTTTGACAGTTACCAGATTGGTTGACAGCAGTTGCGGCAAAATATGAGACAGGGTCATACTGAGCCGAGTGTACTGCCTCTTAGGTCTCTCACCCCTTGGTTGGTTGTATTGCTGAGGAGCAGAAGCAGGCTTTGAAATTACCAATGCATTGACAGCTTGGCGGCGTTCCGGCTTGACTTGTCTTCTGGGACCATAAATAGCACTGGCTTCCTTCTTGAAGGGCTTCTTTTCAGTGCTCGCGGAGGCACCTTTTTGTATCTTCCCCGACTTGATACCAGCTTCTATTCTCTCACCAGTCAAGATCAAATCTGTAAACCCAACAGAGGAATTTCCAATCAGATGGTTGAAGAACGAACCAGACAGGGTCCCCAGGAACATGTCAACAAGTTCACGGTCAGTCAGCGGCGGCTGCACCCTTCCAGCCAGATCCCTCCACTTTTGCGCATACTCCTTGAATCCTTCGCCCGTCCCCAGTGACATACCCTGGAGTTGGGTACGTGTGGGAGCGAGGTCAGAATTGTACTGATATTGCTTATAAAAGGCAGTGGCCAAGTCCTCCCAGTTTCGGATACTGGCTCCATCCAGCTGATAGAACCATTCAAGTTGAGCCCCTGAAAGGCTATCCTGAAAGAAATGGATCCACAGGTTCTTGTCTGCAGTGTAAGGTTGGATCTTCCTTACATATGATCTGAGATGCATCTTCGGGCAGGACAGCCCGTTATATCTTGCAAAGATCGGCACTTTGAACTTCGGGGGGATCATAATTCCAGCAACTAATCCCAAATCTTCGAAATCTAAGCCGGGAACTCTCTGCAGCTCCATAGATTCCAACCTGTCTTCCAAGCTTTTGTACTTATCATCAACGGGCGGGTATTGTTGCTCAGAGTAGTCTTCGTCTTCCTCAGCCTCTCCTTCTTCAGCTTCGGATTCGGAAGGTACAGCGGCTGCATTCCCTTTACTGGTTCCCTTTTCATATGTAGGGGGAAATTCAAGGACTCTTCTGGCTTCACCCTCAAACCTTCTTCCTAGGGTAGCCACCCCGACTCTCTTCTTCTTCTTTTTCACTTGCTCTTTATTCCCAAGCAGGGCTTTTAGATCCTCCTGACCCTTTGCCAAGGTCATCAGGAGATGTTGAAACTGTGAGTTCTGAGACTGCAAGTCCTTGACCGTCTGTTCGAGATCCATCTTACTGAAATAAATAGCAGAAAGATAAGGAAACCTGGTGTGGAGACCTGCTTATGCGCATGATGAATGATATGCTTATGTATGCAATGCATTCAAGGATTTAGAAAATTCAAAATTGTTGCAAACAAAAAGAACACACGTCATATTAATAAGAAGAAATTTGTCAGTACATAAATGCCCCATGGGCCAAATATTACAAAAAACTTCTCAAGGTAAAAAGACGTTGCGCATCCTCTTTGGTGCGATGTAGGTGTTGAGGGTCTCTTCCTCGTGGAGTCGGCGGGTAAGCTCCAAAACCTTTTTCTCACTGGCGTAGAAGCTGGCCTCAAAAGTGTTCCGTTCCTCCTTGAGTTGGATCCAACTCTTCTGCATCTCCTCCCACGATGTAGGCATGTCAGGATATAGGATGGTGTAGAGAACCTCTCCTTCCTTAACGGGCTCTTTAATCACAGGGAGAACATGAGGATAAGGCATCATTAGACTCTGGGCTCGGGTTCGTACCCACTTGAGGTAAGGCTCAAGAGGGATGGAGTTCTTGTGTCCCAGTGTCTTGCTGTCTACCTTGTTAGGCATCCTCCAAGCTCTGATGAATCTTTGGCGAAGTCCTTGCGCATCATTGTCAAAGTCAAAAACTAGGTCAGGAATCAACATGTCGTGAGGGCCATCCCTCCGTGCATATCCAAATTGTCTCAAAGCTAGACAAGGGTTGTAGGTAATGCCTCCTCTAATGCCAAGCAATGGAACATTAGGGAACTCTCCACAACGATCAATGATGATGACATTTTCTCTGGACCGAGAACACCAATGTACATCAGAGTGAGTAAGGGTCATCAACCGTTGTGACCACCTTAGGCCTTGGTCATTCTTCAAGACAGGTTGTGGAAGGTGCGAAATAAACCACCTTGCAAGGAGAGGAGTACAACACATGAGAACACCCCTCTTTCTCATTGTTCGTGTGTAAAATGAGTGAAGAATGTCCCCAAGCAATGTTGGTATTGGATTTCTGGATAAGAAGATTTTGACGGTGTTGACATCCACAAGCTGGTCAGGATTTGGGAACAAGACCAACCCATAAATGAGGAGTGCCACAATTTCTTCAAAGGCTTGTAGGTCCAATGAATTCCAACACTCTTGTGCTTTCTCAAACAAGAATTTTGCAAAGAAGCCTTTGACACCGCTTCTAGTTTCCCAATGCCCCTTGATGTCAGATGGTTGCAAGTGTAGTGCTTGAGCAACATCTTCGGGCTTTGGTTCTTTTTCCGTACCGTTGTAGGGTAGTTGATTAAGAATAGGAATTCTCAGGAGTTGAGAAAATTCCTCCAAAGTGGGCACAAATTGGTAGTCGGGGAAAGTGAAACAGTGGTGAAGGGGGTCAAAGAACTGAAACAACACCTTTACCATGTCCTCTTCAAAGCTGGTGTTGACTAGGCTGAGCAGTCTACCATGTCTTTCACTGAAGGGAGAGCTTTCCGGAATTCTGGATGTGAGCTCCTTGAGCTGAGGAGGGATTCTCACAAGGTTGACTTGGATAGTTTTCCTGCGAAGAATTTCCATGCCCTACAAAACAAGAACAAAGATGAAGATCCAAACCCTTGAAATGGTTAGTGTATGCATATGATGCTTCATGATGCTTATGATGTATGCACAAACATATGTATAAGTAAATCATACAAAACCCTAGTTTCAGGCTTGCATGGGGTTTCATAGGTAAGTACCCTCTTGAGTGTAGTTGGCTTAAAACCTGTCCTATAGTAGTAACCGGGTTCTAAGGAGCTCAATATCATTGGATTGTTTTCCATGTTCATTGTTTTGGTTTAGCCACTTAACTAGCGACCAAAATATTCCAAGAAAACAACCCTCAATGAGTGTAGTATCGAGTATCTACCAACTTCGGACTGCACCAAAGCCGGTCATCTCACTACCCCTAATGAAAGTCCAAGATGGTCAAGTAAGGTTCTAGGTCATTAGTGCTTAGTGACATCACTCAGCGGCCCCGTACTCTCCTTGATTGAACTCAAGGGTTACCGGTACTCACAAATATGTCGCACTAATATAGTTATTGCTTCAACCGTGTCGGTATACCCCGCACAGTTTCCACAACGTATTGCTATCTATGAATGTTTCCCCAAATCTGGGTGTAGGATTTCAAGCCCAAACAAGAGAACCAAGATGTAAAGCAATCAAAGCAAACAATTAGTCATGCAAGAGGGTGATCTAAGCCCTAAGGTTACTCCAATTTTAAAATTCTCCCCAGCAGAGTCGCCAGTTCTGTGATACGGTGGGAGAACTGACTTGGGTTTTGCGTTTGTTTTCGCAAATGTTTCGATTGAGTAAGAGTCGCCACCGACTTTTTATTTTATCCTAAGGAAAGGTTAAAAAGCACAGCAAAAACCTTTGAGATGTTTTCTTGGGTTCGGGGAGTAGATTATAGAAAGGGAAGGTATTAGCATCCTTTCTATCCATGGTTATCCATGGGCTCTTAGTTACTTGCTTAGATCAACTTGCCTTGATTTTCAATTGTTTGAAATGGTGCTTTGTGTGTGGGTTTGAAAATGTTTTGAAAAGAGGCCAATTGTGGTGGAAACCTTTGTAATGATCCATGTTGGGATGTATACAAAGATGTACTTATCTTTTGAAAAGGTTTTCAATGTTTTTGAAAGTGTGTTGTGATGTGGTTTTGAAAAGTAGGCAAGGATTTGTTTTTGCAAGTTTGATCAGGTAACTAAGAGTTTGTCTACCCCTAAATTTCTCAAAGATCTTTCCTATGTTTTTAACCCTTTTAACAATTTTGTTCCACCATTGTATTTGGTGGACAATCTTGTGTTAGGATGTTAACGGGACGGGCGCGGGTTATCGTTTAGACCATGATTGCAATAGTGCCAAGTGTCTTTGGGCAATTTTTCCTTTAAGGGACTTGATCATTTTTAGGCAACTTTCGAATGCGTCATCGAGGGACTATGATCATTTGATATTTGTTTTGTTTTGCCAAAGACACCTAACATGCAACATGGCCCATTATTGAAGGCAACAAGTGGAGTAACCCTAAGGGGTGCAAGTGTGATTGGAGTTTGTCCATTTTCATGCTTTTTGTCTTTTGCTAAGTCAAGCTATTTGTTGGTTGATTTTTGCATACAAAGCCCTAAGTCTATCATGGCATTTTTAGAAAGCTTTAAAGTGCGGAATTTAAAGGTCCTAAATTATTACAACACAATTATGGGATGGGGGGTACAAATGTTCAAATGGGGATATTTAGCAAGAAATTTAAATCTAAACTATTACAATCCAAATGGAATTTACAAGGTATTTAATTGCATAATAATTAAATAAAAATACAATAAATATGCAAGATGCAAAAAATGATTTTTATATGTATGTAAAAGTGTTTTTCATTTGACAAATAAACAAAAATAAAAAGGATAATTTTTTGGATATTTTTCATGTTTTAGGGCAAAAAACCCTAATTTGCTAAATAAAAGTATTTATTATGTATTATATGCAATATTTATTAATTATGTACAAAAAATAAATAAAAAGGAAGTTTATTGTAAAAAAGTAATTTTGAGGTCAAATATTAATAAAAATAAAAATGTATTATTTTTGTATTTTTCCCTAAATATTCTAATAAATATATATGTATTTATATTATTTACTAAATATATTAAATATGTACAAAAATATAATATTTAATATTTACAAAAAAAAGGATATTTTTTTATAAAATGTTTTCAAAGGATAAAATAAAATAAAATCAGAAAATAAAATGTGTTTATATTATTTTTTTGTATTTTAAAATAAAAAGGCATTATGTATTTATTTACATATATAACTAAATGAAACAAATAAATATCAAATAAAATGCAAAAAATGTGAGAAAAATATTTTTAATGTTTTTTCATGTTTGGATAAAAATATGAAATCAAAATCAAAAGGAAAAAAATCAAAAATGACAAATATATCAAGCAATGGGCCAGGGGGGTGCAAGAGTGAAATAGTGGTGCAAAAAGGAAAATGAACCAAGCCCAGCCCAAAAGGGTTGTCTTCAACCTCCAGACTTGTTTGAACAACAACAACGCGCGTTTTCCTAACTCCTGATTCCTGGACTTTCAAGCAAAACTCATAACACCAAAAATGTAGAGCATCAAGAGACGAATCCAGACATATAAAAAACTTGACTTAACTCTCAGAAATGAGAGAGAATTTCTCCATCCCTAATTCCTGACCTAAGTTTTTTCTAATGTTCAGGTTCCAAATTCTCTCAGTACACACAACATAAATGCAAAGTGATTATATGTGTAGCTTCAGGGCCATGAGTAGAGCATTTTTCATTCATAAACCTAAGGCTAACTCTTCCTAGATTGAGAGATAGAAGTCCAAAGTTTTACCTGTTCAGCTGGAATCGTGTGCAACAATGGAGGTACTTTCAAGGCAATGTGATGACTTGTCCAGCTTGCTTGAAGTTCAGGGATGCTTCTCCAATGCTTGGTGTGTTTTGAATCTTGCTGAATCACTCCATGGAAGTCAACCTGTAAGAGAGAAAAATAAAAATGGCCAACTATGCTATGGCTGTTACAGTTCGTGTCCAATGCTTGGGATAGTTTGTATAGGTGGTAGGGAGTGTGTATGAAGTGGTTTGGATGAAAATGCACGATGGAAATGAGCTGGCCAAGTCAAAGTGCAGAATGCCCTGTTTTTGTGCAGCAAGATGGTGTTTCTCTGAATGAGGAGGTATTGAAAGTGGTTGGCTCGTGTTTTAGGTCAGGCTTGATGTTTGGAATGTGTTCAACAACTTTGCTTAGGCTTGTCTTGACAGGAATGTAATGTTGTGTTTCAAAATGCAAGGTTTCTTCTATCTTAAGCAAAAGTTGTCAAGTTGGTTTCTAGGCTACCACAGGCCCCTCAAGTATGCTACATAAATCACTCTTGATCAGTGGACTTTGCTCATGAACTTGTGCCCAAAAGATTTGGCCTGTACCTCTTGATTTGCAAACTTGACATAAAGTTCACCTTTTCAAAAATGGCTAAGTTACTTTTTCTAATTATGGATTAAATTGGCATGTAATGGTTAAACACATAAGATAAGGCTTGAACACAAAGGATTTGAATTAAATTATTGAGTGTGGATGAGATAAAAGGCCTGTAATCTAGCTTGAAGCATGCTGAGTTCAAAAATGCGAAGTTATGGACATGGAAATGGCTCATGAACAAAGTGAGTTTTGCCCATATTGACAAATTTGATTCTCCCTAACCACAAGGGTGTTTGAGAAGTTCTTGGACAATTTGGAAAGCTTGGAATGTGTACTACAATCTATCTTTGTAATGAAAGTTGAGATTCCAAGTGGAAGCATGTGAAAAGTGGCAATGAAGTTAGGCAAAAATCCTGCCTAGAATAGGTCAAAATTTTTCTAAGTTAAGAATGTTTTGCACCCTTGTTCCAAAAATCATAACTTGAGCTACAAGCTTATTTTGAGGAAACTTTGTGAATCAAAGTTTTAGATTTTGCAATGGACTACAACTTTCATTTTTTGAGTTTTGTTTGAATCCAAATGCATCTTGATAAAAAAATGGGACAAAGTTAGGAAAAAATTAGGGATTTTCATAACTTAAAAAAAATTCTAAGTTATGAAATTTCTTCATTTCAAACCCTAATTTGTGATTTTTTGATTTCTTGATGAAAGCTTCATGATTTGGCATGTTTTGATGAAAAATGAATCTTGACACTTGATTTTGACCAAAAAGTCAAAGTTTGACTTTTCAGTATACAGTCAAAAATTGATCAGTTGACTAGAAAATTCATCTGTCAATCTTGTGCATTTGGGATCTTTTGAACTTGTTGAATGTGTCAAGACCATGTCATTGAGTCCTTGAGTCCATATGTGAGCTTGGTTTGTCATTGGATAGGTCAAAGAGACAAAAATTGCCTTTGTGCAGTCAAAACCCTAAAAATGACCATTTTGCCCTTTTGGTGATTTGATCAAATTTCTTGTGGGATTGTGATCCAAACATGACCAAATGGTTCATATAAGTTCATAATGTTGATGTGGGTCAAATTTCATGAGGTTTGACTGTCAATTGACCACAGTTGACTTTTTCCCCAATATAGCTGATTTCTAGGTCAACTGTCCAATTGACTGGGCAAAGATTGGAATCAAGGCTTGAAACATGGTATGGATAAACTTGTGAGTCCAACATGAAGCATGAAAGTCATCTTAGGAATTTTTGGCCAAAACATCTTTGTGCAAACACAAACCCTAATTTGGGTCAATAGTGCAAGGAGGAGTCTTGAGCAGAGCAAACCCTAATTTGATCTTGAGCTCCAAGGGTCTTGTGGTGAGAAAATATTGAGGAAATGGGAGGGTAAATTTTGGGGTATAACAGTACCCCATTGCGTAATAAAGGTTGTCTTTTCCATATCCTCAGGGGCCATCTTAATCTGATTATAACCAGAGAAACCATCCATAAAGGAAAAGACCTTATGTTGTGCGGTGTTGTCAACCAGAACGTCGATATGAGGCAGAGGGAAATAATCCTTGGGGCTCGCCCTATTCAGATCCCTATAGTCAACACACATCCGTATTTTACCATCTTTCTTCGGCACTGGAACCACGTTGGCAACCCACTGTGGGTAAGAAGTAACTGCTAGAAAACCGACATCAAATTGTTTCATAACCTCAACTTTGATTTTCTCAGACATCTCCGGGCGCATTCGGCGAAATTTTTGTTTCACTGGAGGAAAGTCTTCCTTGGTGGGCAGGCGGTGAACCACAATATCAGTATCCAACCCAGGCATATCTTCATAAGACCAGACAAAGATCTCAACATAGTCACGCAGCATCTGTGTCAACTGTTGCTTAACACTAGGCTCCAGATTTGCACCGATCTTGACCTCTTTCTTGTCTTCCTCCGTACCCAGGTTTACTGTTTCCACTGGCTCTTCATGCGGCTGTATGGCCCTCTCTTCCTGAAGTAACAGTCTAGCAAGTTCCCCAGGCACTTCACAATCATCCTCACCTTCGTCCTCGGCTTGGTTGATCGGACTTTCAAAGTCATAATTGGCAGTAGCAGAGTCGTTATCAGTGGGATCCAGAGTGGATGTAGACCTATATATGTGAGTGTGTGTAAGACAAATAGCTATTTTGCAAGATAGAAAAGAAAAAACAAGGAGCACAAAATTCGTAATACAAGAAAACGTCCAATGCTTTTATTGATGATATATGGAAATGACAAATAATAAGCCCTCAAACAAAGCCACGGTGTCTCGGGCAAGGCACCGGGCCGTAAAGTTTTAAAATTGTTTGTTACAAACTCAAAACAAAAGTCTTATTACTGTGTAATAAAAGAAACGGGAATGGAATCCTTTGCCGTCCAATTACTCAAGCCACCGTTGGTAGTGGGGTAAATCCAGTTGTCAATATCATACTCTTCATCATCATCCTCAATTGCATTTACTCCCGCGTCATGTTTTGGCATAGGAGCCGT
This sequence comes from Vicia faba, assembly GCA_948472305.1. Classification (NCBI taxonomy): domain Eukaryota; kingdom Viridiplantae; phylum Streptophyta; class Magnoliopsida; order Fabales; family Fabaceae; genus Vicia; species Vicia faba. The sequence continues at coordinate 1,189,736,185 of OX451736.1, forward strand.
TATGACATTAGGTTTTTCCGGCGCTTCAAACTCAATCTCCTTAGCTTCAGTCAGATCCTGCACTTTATTCTTCAAAGCCCGGCAGTTATCGGTATCATGCCCTGGGCTATCGGAGTGATGAGCACAGTAGGCGTTCGGATTATACAGCGGTGATGTAGTACTGGGATTCTTTGGTGCCTCCTTCAGAATCACCAAGTTGGTTTTCAACAATTGCGGCAAAATTTAAGATAGAGTCATACTGAGCCGAGTATGCTGCCTTTGCGGTCTCTCTACTCTTTGTTGATTGTTGCGTTGTGGGGCAACAGTTGGTCTTGATATAACTACTGCATTAACTTCTTGGCGGCGTTCGGGTCGATTTTGGCTCCTCAAGTTGTAAACTGCACTAGATTCCTGTTTGAAAGGCTTCTTCTCTGTACTTGATGAAGCACATTTCTATATCTTGCCGCTTTTGATACCAACTTCAACTCTCTCCCCAGTCATAATCAATTCAGTGAACCCAGACGATGAACTACCGATCAAATGATCGAATTATAGACCAGACAAAGTTCCAAGAAACATATCCACCAACTCCCTATCAGCCAGAGGGGGTTGTACTCTTCCAGCAAGATCTCTCCACTTCTGAGCGTAGTCCTTAAAACCTTCGCTCGCACCCATAGACATACCCTGAAGTTGGGTACGCGTGGGAGCAAGGTCGGCATTATATTGGTATTTCTTGTAAAAAGCAGCAGCAAGGTCCTCCCAGTTACGGACGTTAGCTCCTTCCAGTTGATAGAACCATTCAAGTTGAGTCCCTGATAGACTATCTTGAAAGAAATGAACCCAGAGGTTCCTATCGGCAATATATGGTTGAATCTTTCTAACATACGAGCGGAGGTGTAACTTCGGGCAGGAGACCCCCTCGTACTTAGCAAAGACAGAAGCTTTAAACTTGTGTGGGATCACCACCCCATATGCCAAACCCAAATCTCTGAATTCCAGACCAGGGACTTTTTGGATCTCCATTGCACTCAACCAGTCTTCGAGTTGTTTATACCTATCCTCAGCAGGAGGATACTGGTCTTCATCAAAGTCTGTGTCATTGTCAGAAACCACAGGGCTAGGACCCTTCCTTTCTTCTTGATTTTATCCCCCTCTAGATGAGTGAGATGAATCGGCTTCTTGTCTCAACCTATTCCCAAATTTGTGACCCATATTCAGGAGGGCCACCTTCTTCTTCTTCTTCTTCTTCTTCTTCTTGTCCTTCAAGATAAGAGTCTTCAGATCTTGCTGACTCTTGGCCAAATTCAGGAACATTTCCTGGAACTGGGCATTCTGAGCTTGAAGAGCCTTAATAGCTTGATCAGTAGGTGCTTCAGAAGACATGTTGTGCTGAAATAAACAGCAAAGAAGATAAGAAACCTGTAAGGGTACCTGTAATGAGGTGCATGGTAATGGAATGCGTATGGAATGATTTTAAAGACTTAGGGAGATTCAAATTTGTAAACCAAAATAAAACACACTTTTATTAGATTAAAACTTGAAACAATGTTTAACAAATTCCTTTAAGGCGTTACAAAAGAAATACTGAAAAGCAAATCTAAACTAGAAACAATAAAAGACATCAGAACTCCCATGGTCATTTTCCTTTTGTGCTGACATAATCGTTGATTGTCCTCTCAGTCTCCAGCTTCCTTGTAAGCTTCAGGATCTTCCGTTCCTGCTCATGATACTTCTCTTTGTAGGTATCTCGTTCTTCCCTTAACTGGATCCAAGACCTCTTCAATTCCCCCAGATCAGTAGGCATATAAGGATGGAGGATTGTATAAGGAATCCCTTCTTCATCAGTATGCTCCACAATCACCGGCAAGACAACTTCGTATGGCATCCCCAGCTTTTGAGCACGGGCTCGAACCCACTGGAGATATGGTTGCATTGGGAGAGAAGTCTTCATTCCTAGCTCGTGTGGATCAGACCTATTCACCCTGTCCCAAGCTCGTATAAACCTGTGGCGATGTCCCTCAACATCTCCCTTGAAGTCAAAGACAATGTCTGGAAGCAGCAACTCATGAGGATCGTCCCTTCGAGCTCGTCCAAACTTTCGTAAAGCTAAACAAGGATTATACGTTATTCCTCCTCTAATTCCAAGCAATGGAACATTGGGGTATTCCCCACACCTATCAATGACAGCTACTTTTTCCATATCTTTAGTACTCTAAAGGATGTCCGTATGAGCAAGGGACATGATCCGGTAAGCCCAACCCATACCTTCCTCATTTTTCAATACAGATTTGGGGAGGTGAGAAATAAACCACCTCGCCAGCAGCGGTGTACAACACATGAGATTTCCCCTTCTCCGAACAGTACGGGTATAAAGAGCATGCAGAATATCACCTAAGAGAGTAGGCACTGGGTTACGGGACATGAAGATCTTGATCGCGTTCACATCGACAAAAGAATCTTAATTTGGGAACAACACCAGGCCATAGATGAGGAGAGCCAGGATGTCTTCAAATGCTTGAAAGTCCAAACTATCCCAGAACTGTTGAGCTTGATCAATCAGGAACTTAGCCAGGAAGCCTTTAATCCCACTCTGAATGTCCCAGTTAGATACTACATCAGCCATTCTTAGATGGAGGGCTGAAGCAATATCCTCTGGCCTGGGAGCTATCTCCAAACTTGTAAAGGGTGTCTGCTCTAGAATAGATATGCCAAGTAAATCAGAAAACTCCTCCAAAGTAGCGACTAGCTGATAGTTCGGGAAGGTGAAACAGTGATGCAACGGGTCAAAGAACTGGAACAACACACTCATCATTTGTTCATCCAACTTGGAAGTGACCAGACTGAGGAGATGGCCATGTCTTCTAACAAAGGAAGAAGTATCAGGAACCTTTGAAACCAACTCTCTAAGCTGAGCAGGTATCTGCACGAAGCTGATCTGAATGGTATTTCTGCGCATAGATGCCATGATCTGCAAAACAGAACAAAGATGAATCCCCTTGGTCTTTGAAATGGTTAGTCTAATGAAATATGCATGCGATGTCATGATGCATGATGTCATGATAAAAACACACCACAGGTGTCACAGATAGCAAACATGGTAAGGGCAAACAAGTCACACAATAGCCCTTAAATTTCAGGCTGGCATGGAGTTTAGGTACTACCCTCTTGCAGTTTAGTTGGTTCAACCTGTCCTAGTAATAGTAATCAGGTTCTAGAGGTTCTCAATATCACTGACCATCCTCCATCGGTCATAATTCCAATTTAGCAATCTTTTCTTGCGACCGGAATCGTCGCGAGAGTATGGTCTCAATGAGTGTAGCATACTGCTACTTTCTATGGCCAAGTTGGTCAATTATAGGTTATAAGGTCAGTTGATGCTTAATGACCCATTAGCAGCCCCATACTCTCCTTGTTCCTCCACAAGGGATATCGGTACCAACTAATGTGTCATACCAACGTAGCTACTGCTTCAACCGTATCGGTCTACGTCGTACAGTTCCCTCACAATCTATTGCTACTTATCTAAAAGGTGTCCCCATATCCGGGTTAGGATCTATAGTAACTCCGATACAAAACCCACAAAGATAAAGTAAACAGATCAAACAATTGAAAACAATATGATGAACTAATCCTAAGGTACACCCCACTTATTAAGTCCCCAGCAGAGTCGCCAGTTCTGTGATACGGTGGCCAGAACCGGGACGTGTTTCCCTCTTTTTTTAGGAAATTTGCTGGTTTGTGTTTTGCGTTTGTGTTCGCAAAATGTTGCGGTAAGCAAGAGTCGCCACCAACTTTTATTTTATCCAGCAAGGAAAGGAAAAAAGCACAGAAAAATTCCTTTTTCGAGATATTTCTGAGTACGGGGGGGTAGATTATAGAAATGGAAGGTATTAGCACCCTTTCTATCCATAGTTATCTACGGGCTCTTAGGTACTTGCTCATCATTTTCAAAATTGTTTTCTTTGTGTTTGTGTGCTTTGAAAAGTTTTTGTTTTGACTTCGATTTAACTCTTGCTTCTGTCTTCAAGAGTGTAATGAAGTGTTTTTGAAAACTTTGTTTGTAAAGGAGCGTAACTGTGAAAAAAGTTTGTTTTGATTGATCAAGTACTTAAGAACTAATCTACCTACTCGAAAAAAGAATCGTTTTATGCTTGTTTCCTTTAGACAGCGTTATCCCACTATTAGTGAGTAGGTAGCACTGTCGTTGGAGTTTTGAGGGTCAATTCGAAAGGGACGTACGGTCATTAAAGCAATGTTAGGACGTCTTAATAATAACCCTAATGTCTTAGATCATTTATCTGAGGCAACAATATCCGAGGCAACCTTTCCGAGACAACTTTGATCTTTAGACAAAAGGACTACCACTAAAGTATCCTATACTCAATGACCGTTTACCGAAGGTAACCAAGTGGGATTGTACCCTAGGAGTGCGCATGTGCGAATGATTCAATTTCAGTTTATTTATCTTTGCACATTTAGGGTGATCTAACTGTTTTCAAATTAATCATACATTGTTGTCATGCATCCTATTATCATACATCTAACAGTTAATAGTTTGCAGAATTTTAAAGTGCGGAAATTAAACTACGCTATTACAAGGCTTCGGGTATTTACATAGCCAAAAACAAACCCTTTGAAAATAAAGCGATAATGAAAAGTAAAACTCCTAATTAAAACTATTACAAATTGTAGGCAGTTACATCAATATGGATAAAAATAATAATAAAGTGCGCGATGAAAATTAGATCGACGAGAAATTAGGGTTTTGACCCTCCTAATCAAAAGAAAAATGTTTTTGTTGTTTTTAATATTTTTTTTAAAGAAAAGAATTAAGTTTTCTAAATTAAATACAAAAATTAATTAGTGATTAAATTAATTAATAAAAATAATTACATGACCTATTTTTTATGTTTTTGATCATTTTTAAGAAAAGAAAATAATTAAATTAGAAATAAAACCATTTTGTTCTAATTAATTTTAATTATGTACAAAAAGAAATTAAAGTTATCTAAATTAATCAAACTTAATTTAATTAATTAATTTTTTAATAAAAATAAAATCTAGGCTTAATTTATGAAAAGTAATATTTTTTGTGATTTTTGATAAAAAGAAAATAATTTAATTGGTTAGTAAATAAAATAAATAAATTAAATGAAATAATAAAAAAAATATAGAGAAAGAAATTTGGGCCTGAATAGTGTTTTGGAGGGGTGGAAATAGCATGCTGGCCCAAGACCAAAGAGGTCCACGTTTGACTCTCAGGATCTTGTGTTGCACATTGACTATGCTCCATGGTGTTCCTCCGTTTAATGGCCTTTGGATCTGGGTCTTAGGACACTTGGCTGGCTGGATGGTGAGGGTGCACAATGGTCCTTGGTCTTTGGTACACGTTGGAGCAAACTCATGTTAGTAACTGGAGTGATCTTGTTGATGCTTTCCTAAAACATTATCACTATAACACCGCCATGGCACCTAGTCGTGCGCAGCTGCAGAGTATGTCTCAAAAGACTAGTGAGTCTTTCAAAGAGTATGCCCAGAGATGGCGCAGTTTGGACGCAAGAGTTCAACCTCCTCTCCTAGACCAGGAACTGGTAGATCTGTTTATGAGTACTCTCTGAGGCCCGTATCTACAACATATGCTCAGCAGTACTTCAAATTCATTTTCGGATATGGTCATCATCGGGGAGCGGGTTGAAATGTGTATTAATGTAGGGACTATTTCAGGTGCATCTGGCACAAATGGTAACAACAACTCAGGTGGTGGGAAGAAATCGTACTCTAGCGGTTTCGTCAAGAAAAAGGAAGGAGAAGTAAGTAATGCCTCTGATGAAAAGGGGAAAGCTATTGTACAGGTTCCATATTACCAAACTCCTGCTACTGCTCCACAACAGTATGCACCGCCGCGAAACTATAAATAGAACCAAAGGCCCCGGAGGCAGAGGGGTCAACAAAGGCAGCAAAGGTATCCTTAGAGGAAGTTGGATCCAATCTCGATGTCATACGCCCAGTTGCTTCCACAATTTCTAGCTGGTCAGTTGGTACAACTTCGAGTATTGGCTCCCCCACCAGCAGAACTTCCAAGGGGTTATGATGTCAATGCACGTTGTGAGTTTCATTCAGGAGCTCCAGGTCATTCAATCGAAAACTGCAGAGCTTTAAAGTACAAGGTGCATGATCTTTTGGAGGCGAAGGATTTAAGCTTCACTCCTATAGGCCCTAATGTTCAGAACAATCCCATGCCTCCCCACCATGGGGCTACTGCCAATGCTATTGGGTTCGACGATAACCACGACTTAGTGACTCAGGTTGAAGAGATTCAGATGTCAATGACAATTCTAAGAAAGCATCTTTTGCAGCAGGAAGTTCTACAAGGGCTTCATGGCTTTTGTTTGAAATGCCCATCCAATCCAGATGGGTGTGATGATTTGAAAGATTCTATTCAGAGACTGATGGGTGAAGGGGTTGTTAGGGTTGAGAAAGTCATCTCCGAAGGTGATGTCACTATTCTGGAGATACCGTATTATTTGGCCAATGTTCATAGTAATGCTTCAAGAGTTCCATTGGTTATACAAGTTCCAATTCTCCATGCGCCAAATCTGAATCTGGTTGCTCCCCTGCCAACCCAGGCATCAACACTTCCAAGTTCGGTTCCTGATCCGTTAACTAATAACAGGGCAGTTCCATGGGAATATAATGCCGTTTACATTCGGGGAAAGAAAGTTGTTTGTCCACCGATTGAAAATAAGGATGTAACCAACATTGTCGAGACTAGTAGAATAACTCGAAGTGGGAGAGTCTTCGCTCCTACTCCACCACCTTCTGAAGAAGTTAACGAAGAGATTCCTGTGAGGGATAATGGGAAAAAGGTAGTTAATGATTCTCCTGGGACGTATTTTGAACAACAAGTGGAGCATCTAATCAGAGTAATCAAGAAGAGCAATTTCAAGGTGGTTGACCAGCTGAATCAGACGCCTGCAAAGATCTTAATCTTATCCCTCCTCCTGTACTCTGAAGCTCATCGAACTGCCTTGATGAGAATTCTGCACGGTTCCCATGTGAATCCTGAAATTTCTGTGGCCCAATTTGAAGGGGTTGTTACAAATATTTCTGCAGGAAACTGTCTAGGCTTCAGTGATGACGAGCTCCCTCCTGAGGGCCGAGCTCATAATAAGGCGTTGCATATTTCCATCAGGTGCTTAGATACTGTAATGTCTCGAGTTCTAGTAGACACTAGGTATTCTTTGAACGTCATGCCTAAGCATACTCTACTTAAGCTAAATATGGATGGGGTTATGATGAAACCCAGTATGCTGACAGTCAAGGCTTTTGATGGGTCGAGAAGGTCTGTGGAAGGGGAAGTTGACTTGTCCATCAAAATTGTCCCCCACGTGTTCTACCTATCGTTCTATGTCATGGACATTCTACCATCTTACACTTGCTTACTGGGACGCCCGTGGATCCATATGGCAGGGGCTGTTACCTCAACTCTGCACCAACATTTGAAGTTCATCGTCCAAGACAAGGTCGTCATTATTGGCGGAGAGGAAGATGTCGTGATCAACAATGTTACTTCCTTCCGTTATGTCGAAGTAGACGGGGAAGTTCATGAAACCCCTTTCCAAGCCTTGAAAATCATTTCTGTTGACAGAGTCCCCACCATGCTGGAAAATACAAAGAAGTCTGGAGTTCCAATGGTTTCCTTGAAGGATGCCAAGGCTATGGTGGAATCTGGGATTCCTAATGAAGACTGGGGCAAAGTGATAGAGGTGCGCGAAAGGAAGGACAAGTCTGGACTTGGGTTCTGGTCTTCTTTTTCAGATCATGTTGGTACGAGTCCAATTATGCTCAAAGGAAAACAAGTTCCCCCGCTTTCAGAGGTATTTGTTAAGGCCGGTCTGGGGGCTCAAGGACAAATCCATGCAGTAGATGATGAAGACGATACAAACATGGATCAGTACATCGACCAGATTGCGCCTAATCAAGAGCTCGACAATTGGACTGCCACAGATATTCCCGAAGTGGTTTTCTTTGACATGTAATGTTATGTTTTAAATAAGTCGCATGCTTTTGCCCGAAGCACGTTGACAGCTTGTGAAAAGGGCCCCCTCATGTTTCTATGTTTATTTAAAAATTGAATAAAATGTCATTTTTGCATACAATTTTTGCTCTCTATATTTTCTTATTTTCGTAAAATAAAAATGGCAATGCTTTTCATTCTAACTTTGACCATTTTCCAATTTTCATCCATGTTCTAAAATAAGGTATGATTCATCAATCATGCAGGTCTGCCTCGAATTCCATAAAAAACGATGATGTTACAGTTCTTTGCACCAATATCCTTGGAAATTCGAATGACCAAGCCGATGAGGGTAGTGGGGAAGATTGTGAAATTCTAGAGGAATTGGAGAGGCTGTTGAAACAAGAAGAGAAAACGATCTTACCTCATCAAGATGTTATTGAAGTCATCAATCTCGGCACCGACGCAGTAAAAAAGGAGGCCAAGATAGGGGCCGCTTTGCAAGATGACGTAAAAAAATGGGTTGATTGAGCTTCTCAGAGAATACTCCGACATCTTTGCCTGGTCGTATGAAGATATGCCTGGTCTAGATACAGATATAGTCATGCACCACTTGCCACTCAAGCCAGAATGTCCTCCGGTAAAGCAGAAGCCGGGGAGAACTCGTCAAGATATGTCTCTCAAAATTAAAGAAGAAGTTGAAAAATAGTTGAACGCAGGATTTTTGCTGGTATGTGAATACTCAGATTGGATTGCCAACATCGTACTTGTCCCTAAGAAAGATGGGAAGGTGCGCATGTGTGTAGACTATCGAGATTTGAACAAAGCAAGCCCAAAAGACGACTTCCCATTACCATACATTGATGTATTGGTTGATAATACGGCTCAGTCCTCGGTTTTCTCCTTCATGGATGGTTTTTCGGGATACAATCAGATAAAGATGGCCCTGGAAGACATGACAAAGACGACATTCACTACTCCATGGGGTAATTACTGTTATAAGGTCATGCCTTTTGGCCTCAAAAATGCTAGTGCAACATATCAACGTACCATGGTGACACTTTTCCATGATATGATTCATAAGGAGACCGAAGTATATGTTGATGACATGATTGCAAAATCACAAACCGAGGATGAACACTTAGTCCATCTGCGAAAGTTGTTTACGCGTCTGCAAAAGTTTAGACTAAGGCTTAATCCGAATAAGTGCACCTTCGGGGTGCGATTCGGCAAACTACTCGGTTTTATCATAATTCAACGAGGAATTGAGGTAGATCCTGACAAGGTAAAAGCAATACAAAATATGCCAGCACCAAAAAATGAAAAAGAAGTAAGAGGGTTCCTTGGGAGATTGAACTACATAGCCAGATTCATTTCTCATCTCACAGCTATTTGTGAACCCATCTTTAAATTGTTGCGTAAGAATCAAGATGTCCGATGGGATGCTAATTTCCAGGAAGCCTTTGAAAAAATCAGACAGTACCTCCAAGAGCCACCAATCCTTATCCCTCTAGTGCCTGGGAGGCCACTCATCATGTACTTGACGGTGCTGGAAGAATCCATGGGTTGTATTCTCGGGCAGCAGGATGAAACAGTACGTAAAGAGCACGCCATTTATTATCTGAGTAAAAAGTTTACCGATTGCGAATCCAGGTATTCTCTACTTGAAAAAACTTGTTGTGCGCTTGCTTGGGATGCTCGACGTCTGAGGCAGTATATGCTGACATACACGACCTTTCTAATATCAAAAATGGACCCGATAAAGTATATCTTTGAGAAGCCAGCACTCACAGGCAGGCTTGCACGATGGAATATGCTTTTATCTGAATATGACATTCAGTGTGTTAACAAAAGGCTATCAAAGGCAACATTCTTGTAGATCATCTTTCTCATCAACCGTTGGAAGAGTACCAATCAATGAAATTTGACTTCCCTGATGAAGATGTTATGAAGCTTGATGATTATGATGGGGTCGATCTAGAAGAGCGATGGACTCTTACGTTTGATGGTGCCTCGAACGCTGCAGGCCATGGCATTGGGGCAATACTGACTTCTCCACGTAATACTCATACACCATTTACGGCCCGATTATGTTTCGATTGTACAAATAATGTGGCAGAATATGAGGCATGTGTAATGGGGCTAGAGGCAGCTATCGACCTTAAAATCAAAATCCTTGAAGTCTTTGGAGACTCTGCTTTGGTCATACATTAGGTACGACGTGATTGGGAGACGAAACACCCTAATTTGATTTCGTACAAAGACTACATCTTGCAGCTAATACCCGCTTTTGATGAAATCATCTTTGAACATATTCCCAGAGACGGAAACCAGCTGGCTGATGCTTTAGCCACACTAGCATCCATGTTTTCGATGAGCTTTCCAAATCAGGCACCTAATATATGCATCCTCAGGTACAAAGAGCCGACACATGTCTTTCCTGCCCATTGTCTCTCAATCAAGGATATGACTGATGAGAAGCCGTGGTATTATGACATTAAACGGTACCTCGAGAAGCAAGAGTATCCCAAAAATGCTACAATTGGTGATAAGCGTATGCTTAGAAGGTTAGCATCTAAGTTCCTCTTATCAGGAGACGTCCTGTATAAGAGAAATTATGACTCGGTTCTGCTCAGATGTGTGGATAGACACGACGCAAAGTCGATCATAAAGGAAATCCATGAGGGTTATTTTGAAACTCATTCGAGCTGGCATTCTATGGCGAAGAAAATCCTATGAGCAGGATACTTCTAGATGACAATGGAGAGTGATTGCTGCGTATATGCAAAATTGTGCCAAAAATGCCAAGTATATGCAGACAAAATTCATGTTCCTCCAACTTCTCTGAATGTTATGACCTTCCCATGGCCGTTTGCGATGTGGGGAATTGATATGATTGGAAGGATTGAACCAAGTGATTCGAATGGTCATAGATTCATCCTAGTGGCTATCGACTATTTCACAAAATGGGTAGAAGCAGCTTCTTACAAGAATGTAACCAAACAGGTCGTCACCAATTTCATCGGGAAAGAAATCATATGTCGTTACGGAGTCCCTCATAGAATCATCACTGATAATGGTTCAAATCTTAACAACAACATGATGAAGGAATTATGTGAAGAGTTCAAAGTTGAACATCACAATTCATCGTCGTATCGACCAAAAATGAACGGTGCAGTCGAAGCTGCTAACAAAAACATAAAGAAGATCGTCCAGAAGATAGTCAGAACGTACAAAGATTGGCATGAAATGTTGCCTTTTGCTCTACATGGCTACAGAACGTCTGTGCGCACTTCAACAGGGGCAACTCCATTTTCGCTTGTCTATGGCACTGATGTCGTACTTCCTGTCGAAGTAGAAATTCCTTCGTTGAGGTTTCTGATGGAGACCAAGCTTGATGAAGCAGAATGGGTTCAGACAAGGTTCGACCAACTTAATCTGATTGATGAAAAGCGCCTGACAGCCATCTATCATGGCCAGTTGTACCAACAAAGAATGAAAAGAGCATTCGACAAAAAGATTCGTCCTCGAAAGTTTTATCCCGGTGATCTGGTTCTAAGAAGGGTCATCGTGCAAAGCCATTCCGACCCAAGGGGCAAATGGACTCCCAATTACGAAGGACCATACATCGTGAAGAGAGCTTTTTCGGGAGGTGCTCTAATCCTAACAGACATGGATGGGGAAGACGTTCCACTCCCAGTCAATTCAGACTTAGTCAAAAAATTCTACGCATAAAGAGACCCGCTAGGTCAAAAACTCGAAAGGGAGACTTAGGCAAAAAACGGGCATCCCGGTGGACACAAAAGTCCAGGAAAAAGTTAGGGATAAAATGAAAAAAGATAACAACCCGCTAAGTTGAAAACCCGGAAGGGAGGCTTAGGCAAAATGGGTATCCCATTGGGTTGAAAACCCGAAAGGGCGATCCAGGAAAAAAATAGGGATCTTAAGCGAGAGGTTGTAGTCTAAATGCTCTTCATGAGTGACACATGCACATCTATAGCACCTTGGCAGTGAATTGACCAGTCCAACTACTACTCTTCAGAGGCAAGGCATTGAGACAACTTAGGATATGGGAACTGTAATAATACCAGTTTTAATGGAAATTCGAGCATCTCTCATTGCCATTTATACCTGTTGTATTTTTCGTTTCTGTTTCGCAGCTACCTCATATAGGAGTTGCTTCCTTGTACAAATTCCTATTCACAGGCCAATCAATAAAATCTGCTTTCATCAAAGTTGTCTCTTATTATCATGAAATGTTTTCGTATGCATAATGTGTTTTATTTGTTATTAAACATCGTATTAGAAATATGGGGAATAAAAATTCTCGAGCCAAGATAAAACCTGACTTTACGTCGACGTATAACCATGTGGGGGTGTCGTATGCATTCTAAGTTTTGTTTTTCCTTGCAGGTAGCAATTTATAACGATCACCCTGACCTAGCCAGTACACGAAGCCTCCTTCATCTGCTGTAGACACTTTCAAATATAATTCCCTAAATAAGTTCAGAAAATTCGGAGTCGTCGTTTGACTCAGCACGCGCAAGTGCATCCTCAGTGGAGTTAATCAAGAACGTCCCCAATGAAGCTAGACTGAGACATTCGCAGAGCCAAACCGGGGCAATTGCAGAACTAAACTGGGGAATTCATAGGTGTCCATGCCCATCTCTTATCCCCAAGTGATTCAAGAAATAATTACCCAGTGTGCGTAAACTTGGGGCATGTATTCAAAGAGATCCACATGGTGTCTAATGCCCATTCTTCGGCATATTCAATTCTATCATACCCTCGACGGTTCAGGATGTATGGGAGTCTGGTCAGATTATCTCTTCCCTAACGGTACGATTCAGAATTCAACAGCATATCTGAAGGCTCGCTTCTTCAGCGATTCAATCTCCAACAGAGTCATCAACAATCTTCAATATCATGGGCCCCCCAGTGCAAATTCTTATTAGTATCCCCAACGACCTTTGATACTGCAGGCTTCCAGCGTCGATATGTATTGTCATCCCCAGTAATGAGCAGTGGTCTCCAATGGGCCTTCTCTTATCCCCATGATGTCTATTTCTTTGCATTCCATATAGTTATCACTGCATAACATTGCATCTTTAAAAGCGCGTAGCTGATCCATCAGAGTGGGTCTTTGCGGCAAAAAAAATAATATTTAAACATGCATACGAAGCATAAGCCAGATCAGGTACCTTACACGAAAGACCTAAATCATTCAAGGACAACAATATGTCCCTACAAAAGGATATCACTCCCAAAATCCCCAGTCGATGACCTTCACCTTTTCTAGTGCCCAGCAAAATCAATACACCAAGTCCAATTCCTAAACACTCGTCCGTACAAATTCCTAAACAGTCGTCTGTGTTATCTCTTCCTTGATACTCGTCTATATCTTCCTGCAATACTCGTCCGTATTAATTCAAACATTCGTCTGTGTTTAACCTTTCTTGATACTCGTCTGTATCTCCTTTCAATACTCATCCATATTGATTCAAACGCTCGTCTGTGTTTAAAACTTTTGATACTCGTCTGTATCTCCTTTCAATACTCGTCTGTATTGATTCAAACACTCGTATGTGTTTAAACCTTTTAATACTGATCTATATCTTCTTTCAGTACTCGTTTGTATTGATTCAAATGCTCGTCTGTGTTTAAACCACTTGATACTCGTCCGTATCTTCCTGCAATACTCGTCGATATTGATTCAAACGCTCGTCTGTGTTTAAATCTCTTAATACTTGTTTGTATCTTCCTGCAATACTCGTCGGTATTGATTCAAATTCTCGTCTGTGTTTAAACCTCTTGATACTCGTCTGTATCTTCCTACAATACTCGTCTGTATTAATTCAAACTTTCTTCTGTGTTTAACCTTTTGATACTCATCCGTATCTTCCTGCAATACTCGTCCATATTAATTCAGACTCTCGTCCGTGTTTAACCTTTTGATATTCGTTCGTATCTTCTTTCAATACCCGTCTATATTCAAACACTCGTCCGTGTTTGACCTTTCTTGATACTTGTCTGTATCTTCTTTCGATACTTGTCCGTATCAATTCAAAACACTCGTCCATGTTGTACCTTCCTTTTATGGGTATCATGCTACGTTACAAGTCCAATCTCCGTCTCTTCACTAAAAAACAAAATAATTCTTCCCCCAAAAGTAAATAAATACTCACACTTCCTCCCAGGACAAATTTTTGGCATTGATATTTAATCATCTTCAACCTTGAACTTCCGAAAGGCACGCGCCAATCGTACTTTCAGGTTTAAAGACTATTAAATAGGGGCAGCTGTAATACCCCAAATTTGTCCTACCCCTTTTACTTTTATTTGTCTTATGCGTCTCTCACTTTTCACATGTACATAACCTTCCATTAGGTCATTTAACACATCATGCATCATTAATCAGTAAATTTAGCATGGTACAAGGATCTTGAAGATTAGGGTTTTATATGTGCTTTTAGACCCTTATCTTCACTCAGGCTTGAATCAATTGGTTTCTCATTAACTATGGTTTGTGGGGATAGGGTTTAGATTCTTGATCATTGAGAACTTCTTCCTCTCATTAAGCTACGAGGTTGTCATCTTCACCAAGGGCAGGATCATTAGGGTTTCACTAAAGGTTTAAGTAAAGACTATGTGAGCTAGGGTTTAAGGTCAAAGTCATCTTAAATATTTTCTTCAAGGATCCAAGACATTGTTATTCTATTGCTCATACAATCGAGACGTGATACAAGATGCGGATTATAATCAAAACGTCATTCGTTCAAATTGTTTGTTGCTTATCGTGCAAGATAATTTGGATTGAGGTTGAAGTGGATTTAAATGATTCCATGGATTCAAACTTGGTTCAATTCATTAGAGTTGTTGGAGGCTTGTAAGGTTGAAAAATAAATGTATTTGGATTTCTTAAGATTTAAGTAATGAGGTATACAAGTTCAAGGTTATTCAAATATTATTCAAGATACCTAAGTTCATGTAAAAAAGAATCATCAGAATATCAAAATTCAACATCTTTCACTATCCTTCAGAGTTCGTCAAAATCCACTTAGGGATTCAAGAAATTTCCCACCATTTCATCCATCATCTAAACGTCATTGTACATGGCTCACAATTTTAAAGATTCAAGTCCATTCACATGACAATTTTCAAGCAAATCTCTCTCAAACGATAATCATTCATCTTTAAATATGCAAGTTCGTCCAACTTCCAGATATCATTCCATTCGAAGAATTACACGAAGGAGAAAGAATTATTAGCCATTACAAAATACCATAACCTCACTATAATTTACATTACAGTTTCCAACATATATACCATTATACATATGGAACTTTACATAAAAATTAGAACCTATTTTAATCTCTATCACCCTCCATGTTTCGAGTCCTAACCGAACGTCATGCCATGCCATACGAATCCGTCTCCATGTCAAGCTTCTAACTTTGCACCAAACGCCTTGTACCATGTCTTCCAGTCTTGTCTTGCTAATGGACTTCAATACCATGCCTATTTTGAAAGTCAATCCCAACCTGTATCCTTTCCATCACAACCTACATATAGCAAAAAAAACAGCACATCAGTTACAGGACAAGTACTTTGAGCTAACAGTCGACATATGAAACTTAATACAAGTCATGAACAAACCGCAACATATATGGTCAGGTTAATGCATGCAATATCCATTCTTGATATGAGGATTTAGTGTATGGACCAAGCTAGAAGTAAGTTGCAGTGAAATATCAATATGTCCCACAACTTGTCATGACCGACTTGCCGCATATTAATAAATAAGACAAAATAAATCGCTCATTCAATAATTCGATCCAAGGGTGAAAGGGATGAAAAAGCTAAATTTCATGATAAATTGTGACCAGGCCTCACTGGAAAAAAAAAACTTTTAACCAATTTCATAATGGGATTTCTTATCAATTTGCAACAAAACTGTCATATTCCCTAAACTGTCCAGCAGAAAAATAACTAAACAGCAACCTAAATACCCTGCAAAATAGAATTTCAACTAGCCTTTTAACAGCCAATGCAAAATCTACTAACTGTTGTCCAACTCTAAACCATATAAAAAACTCACAAAAAAACAGTTAATCAAATTCCTAACTAACTTTTTTAACTCTACAACTAATTAATTGCTAACTGAGTAGTAGATAACTTTTTGATCTAATCGAATTTCCAACTGATTTCATAAGCTTTACTAAACAATTAACAGAAGTATATGGCCTGGAATCAATAACTTCTAACAACTAACTTTTTAACTAACTTTCACAGTAGGAAATAAAATAACTAAAATTTTGAAGTTTTAGTTTAGTTTAGTTTTATAACTAACTTTTAACATCTAATAGGATATTCGACTAACTGTCCATCTAACAACAACAGATTTTGGCACCTATAACTAACTAAGTAGAATTTTCAACTAACTAACTTTCACCCAATTCTGTTAATTGTTTTTAAACTGAAACACAAGGCTTAAATTGATCCCAAAATCATTGAGACAAAAAAAATTTTTAGAACTAACTAACTGCTAACAGTAGCATTAACAGAATTAACTAACATCAGCAAAAACTTACTATAACTGTAACAAAACCCCTTTTAACCATCTCCCGATAAAAACTAATTTTAACAGTTTTCTAACCAACTTTTTTCAACTAACAACCCTAAGCCCCTAACTAACTGTAACTACCCTTAACCAATTTCTAACTGTCAAAACCAGCTCTAACAAACTTCTAGCAGAGATATATAATAGAAAAAAACATAACAGATTCTGAGAGGATGGATTCACTAGAAAGGTCATAGAAAAATCACAAGATACTCACCTTTCAAGGCTCCCACTCGGCAATCCTGAGATCCTTCATCAACTTCATCTTCATGTTCCTCAAACCACTCTTCACAATCTTCATCATTCATCACGCAAAACCTTAAATCCTCATTTTTCATCTTCAAACCACACCCTGCAACCTCTCTACAAATCCCTCTCTCATCTCTCACTGCTTCATCGTGTTCAGCATCACCATCAAGCACAACGCTCAACATCACTAATATCACTACAATATCAGCGACAACAATTTTCACGGAAGAATCACAGATGAAGAAGAAGTGAATTAAATGGAGAAAAAGAAGAAAGTAGAGGAAATTGATACATGATAGCAGCATCAGAATCTCCTCTTTGGTTTTCTATTATTTCCGTTTTCAAGATCGCCGCAAGTAAGTCATCGTCACCATAATTTTGTTGTATTAAGTTTTGTGTGCAATGCGTGCTTCTCCATTATTGTGAGTGTTTGTGTGAATTTCGAAACAATCTTGGAACACCAAGAGATCTGAGATGATACGAAACCTAAATTTGACGGAGGTGTTGAAACAAAACGAAGTGCGAGAAGGTTTATTCCACGTCAGAGATAGAGCCACCAAAATCAAATTAGAGAACGAGATTGATGATGAGATGGAGGTTGATGGATGTGCGGCGGCACGATGCGATTAAGTCAGGTGTCGCAGAGGTATTATCAGCGATGAAGATGAGAAAGGGAGAAAGAAGAGGCTGCATAAGAGGCTTTATCTCAACCCTAATTTTACGAATTAATTTTCTCTTTCAATTTCTATTTGCTATTTTGTTTTAATTAAATTTTTATTTAATTTTGGAATCAATAATAAAATCTAATGGGGATGGTTATGTGGACCGAGTGTGGAGAAGGTTCACTGGGCCTTGAGCTATTCCGTAATACACCCCTAGGCCCGTTACTTTTGTTTGGAATCTGAGTTGAAGAAAAATAAAAATACATTTTGAACTTTCTGAAATGGGCCTAGCACCCTGATTTCTGCACCCTCCTGAAATTCAATTTTCACCCCTTGTTTCTCTTACCTTCTTTTTATAATTATTTCTAATTCCTTCTTTTATGATTTTTTTTTATAACAAAAATACATAATAAAAAATGACAAAAAATACTATAAGGCATTTTAGAAATTAATTAGGAATTTATTTCCCCTTTTACTAACTTTTTAGTCAATTTTAATCATTAGTTTTACTCATTTTGGGTCATGTAATTCGTTTGCGATTTTTGGTATGAATTGTATGAAATACTTTGATACTTGCTACCTAATTTTACTTGTTTATATGGTCTTTCATATTCCTTAGGTGATCTTGTTTCAAATTTAATCTTCAATTTAATTGAACTAAAATTAGACATTAGGCTTTTAAATCCAAGCATGTAAACATTAGGTAGAATTCCCTCAAAATTCCAACTTTAGGTCCAATGATGCATGATAAAATTAAGTTTAGAAATAGGCTAGTCCCCCTGTGACTTTTCTTCCCCTTCGCATTTTTACTAAAACTAAAACTTCTTTTTCTTTCAAACTTCAAAAAAAAACTTTAAAACTACTGATGAGAATCATGCCTTTGCTTAGTATGGGAAATGATAAGCGGGTCTCTTCTCGATCTTATTGTTCTTCATTTCAAGCCTAGGTGTGGTTCAATTCTCAAAGACTCCTTTCATGGCTAAGTAGAAAAGTGGCTAATATCTCTCTCTTGAAGTCAACTAGTCGTTATCTGCAACAAAATACAGACCAACTCAAACCATTTTGTGCGCTCGGGCACCTTTCTCTAAAACCCTTTTCAGGTAAGGACACGATTAATTTACTTTTGTACCAACGCATAAGTCTCTAAAGGTCGAGCTGCGGCAGAAGGCGGAATTAACTTCGTCCATAAAAAACACAAACAAACAAAAACACGTGAGCCGAATTACGGTAGCTCTGATTCCTCAAAACGGATACGTAGGCATTGGGGTAGGGCTCAAGCGAGCACAATTTTATTTTCCCTACATTCTTTTCCCCTTCCTTTTGTATGCATTCTCCCTTTAGTAGTACAGTAAACAGTAAGCATAGATTAAAAACACTCATAAGATAGACAACAAGAGTGGATACCGTAGAGTACTATGGGCGTGTGGGGTGCTAATACCTTCCCCTCGCGTAATAGACTCCCTTACCCGATCTCTCGGTCGCAAGACCGTGACTTCTCCCTTTTCAGGTTTTCTCGATGTTTACCTTTCCCTTCATGTGGGATAAAAGACGTTCGATGGTGACTTCATTGTTTGATGATTTTCAGCCGGTTGTTTCACTCGAGAGACAAATAGGGACTATGATCTTTATGACGATTTTGAATCGCAGGTCATTGCTAAGGTATCCCTATGTTCGAGGGACACGGCCATTATTTTCTGAGGCAACCAAGTGAGACAAACCCTAGGAGTGAGCATGTGCGAGTGTGGTTTTTTCAGTTAATCATATTTGCACAATTAGGGTTTTCTACTATTTTAAATTGATTTATCTTTCGCATACAATCCTAATGTCCATACATCTAGCAGTTTAATAGTTGCGGAAATTAAAAGCGGAAAAGTAAATCTACGCTATTACAAGGCTACGGGGAGGGGGGTACATGACCAAAAACCGGGGATTAAACAGTAAATAATATGCGGTAAACCCTAATTAAAAACTATTACAAACCCTAAGCAAATACAATAATTGGAAAATAAAATATAAAATATTACACGCGAGAATTAAATACGGGAATCAAAGTTTAAATTCTAAAAATCTAATCAATTAAAGAGAAAATATTTTTTTGTATTTTATTATTGAGAAAAATATTTGAAATCTTAACCTAAATCTAATTAATTAAAGAAAAATGTTTTTTTGGTATTTTATTGAGAAAATTAAATATTTGTGAATTAAACCTAATTTGTCTAATTAATTTTAATTATGAAAACAATCAAGTCAATATCAATAAATTAATTATTTTCCAAAAAAAACTAATTTTAATTAAAAAAAACCTAATTCTACATTTTTGTGGTTTTCTTGATTTTGTGATTAAATAAAAAAATGATTTTTTTTGTTGTTTTGTAAAAAGAAATTATTCAAATAAAACAAAAGAAAATAAAGAAAGAAAGTAATTGGGCATGTGGTGAAAGAGGATTAGGGGGTGTGAAGCTGGATTTCATTGAGCCCAAATCCTTTGGCCCAATCAGGCGTTTGGATCCAGTGTTGGCCACGTTTGAGGGTTCACCATGGTATGCATGTGTTGAGTGTTAGATCTGGATATGATGAGATCTTTTGGTACGGTGATGGAAGTGCATGAGGAGTGCGCAGGGACCTGGAGCATTGGATCTGAAGACACAAATTAGTGAAAATTAACTTTGCAAAAGGGTTGGATCGAACCCACCCCCTTTTGGACTAAAGCCTTATCATGCCCTATCTTGCCAACTGAACCAAGCGTGTTAGTTGTTAACAAAATAATACAAAATAAATATAAGGCAAATAAAGATTTATGGCCACATGTCAAAAACGCGCACGCTGTGGATCCCCAATGGTTTGAATGAACGAATCAGTGAGCACCACACCATCACCTTCTTCAGGGATATGTCATTTTAGATGGGGAACTTTTACCTACAACAGTTTCCCGTCACCATAGGTTGTAGTGACGGATTTTTTTTCGTAACTAAAAATTTGTAAAATTTAAAAACGCAGCACAAGCAGAATAAATTC
This sequence comes from Vicia faba, assembly GCA_948472305.1. NCBI lineage: Eukaryota > Viridiplantae > Streptophyta > Magnoliopsida > Fabales > Fabaceae > Vicia > Vicia faba. Next base: position 1,189,756,727 of record OX451736.1, read on the forward strand.
AAACCAAAGGCATGGATCAATTGCAAATCATCTCCTGAGCATGATAGTACCCCTAATTTTATCCAATTTTGCCTTTATATAGAATTCCCAATTTGGGACCTCAAAACCCTAACAATGGCATCGTGCCATTCCTGCACTTAAACTTCAATCAAACCAATCAAAAACATTGCAAATATGATAGCAAGCATGGATATATGATCAAAACATGTTTATGATGGATAAATCATTGAAAAAGAATCTTGAAAAAAGATGCAAATTGTGGCACTGTGAGGCGTGATTTCTGAAGGTTTTGAGGCTTGAGGATGATGGGAATGGCTTCAGAAAATGTCCAGGAACGGATAACTGGCCTTGAAATTGCTTGAAACGACCTATAGAATCAAAACCGACCTGCACTTTTTTCCACAAAAAAAGGACACTTCTTCCTTTGTTTTCACGACCCCAAACCCTCTTTTTTTTCCTTTAGAATGTTATGTCCTTATATTGGAATGCATTAGGTCAATAAAAACTAATCATATCTTTGCAAATTATGGAGATTTGATTTCATTCTTTGTCTTGTATGATTTATTTCCAAAATAGACCAAATTAAGATCTTTTCCAATCTATTAGCTCTTGCACGAATTTTTTGATTTGCTAGTTGTTCATGGACTCATAATATGCTCATAAAATCAAATTTTTGATTTTATTTGATTATTCTACTATTTAAATTGATTTATTTTGATTTAAATGGATAAAAAATCAAAATAAATAATAAAATAATAAAATAATAAAATAATAGGTGGATAAGCTCAGGGGTCATGGGACATATTAGGAACAAATTTCAAACATGAAAACATGGGCCCATTTGGAAAAAAAGTCATTTTGATCAATGTTGACTTCATGCACATTTCCAAAAATTGGTCAACTTTGACAGTACATATCTCCCTCAATTTTAACCCTAATAGGGTGTTCTTGGACTTTTTAGAAAGCTTAGGATGTCCTCTAAAAAATCCTTTTTGTTTCATCTCACTTGGATCTTCCATGTTCATGTAAGAAGCTTTGACCCAAAAGGTGTTTTTGTTGACTTTTTCAAATGACCTATAATGTCTGAATTTATATCTTTTCACGAGTGCATTTTTTGAACTTGAGGGATGAAGATGAGTTGTAAGGAATTGAATTCTCTTCAAAGTGAGCCTTGTATGGGAAATTTCTAATAAAGTATGAGAAAGTTATGCCTGGTCAAAGTTTGGTTGACTTTTCATATAGAAACCCTAATTTAGCAACTTTTGAGTTCTGATGAATTTGGGGCATTTCTTGAGGGATCATGATCAACCCTTGATCAAATGATGGATGTTACTTCAAAATGTTGATGCTGACCAAAAATCTTGAAGTTTGACTGTATGTGGGCCACATTTGACTTTTGACCTAGTTCAGTTGATTTTTAGGCATTTGAGTAGTTGACTGAGCAAACTTCTTGTGCAAGGCATGAAACTTGACACAGATGATATTCTGAACATATTAAGACCATGGAAAATATTTGAGACCTTTGGAGTTCACCCCTCTTGATGAAAATGGAAACCCTAGTTTGAGGTTCATTGTCTTAGGAGAGCATTTATCTGGTTAGTTCTTGGGCATCCTTGAGCAAGTTAAGGACTTCAATGAGTATGTTTTGAGTAAAATGAGAGGGAAAATTTTGGGATACAACACCAGCCTTTTGATTCACCCCTAGCTTCCGTATACCAGCCTTTTTATTCACTCCCTAGCATCCATATATTAGCCTTTCTATTCACTCTCTAACTTCCATATACCAGCCTTCTGATTCACTCCCATCATACCATATACCAGCATTTCGATTCAAGCAAAGAAGTGGTCCTATTAGCTCAAGGAAGGTCCCTGTGAAGCTTAATCCATCATCAAGTCATTTCTGAAGGTCATATAGAGGTCTTTCGATTGGCACTTGAAGAGGTAAGTTTTTCTTAAAACTTGGAACTTTTCATTCAAACATCATTTGTATATACATTGTAAAGAAAAGATGTAGATATCATATCTAGGAAGTTGACCATGCTCTTAGTTTCGATTATCATTGCTTATACGTTAAGAATTTCAACTCTGACTAGTTAGGCTTTGATTTTGGTACCAAACAAATTTGTGCTAACCTCTGATCTGTAACCTTCGAAAGTTACAGGGTTAGATTCGAATTCAAAGTTTAGGCAGGTTTTTACATCTTTCAATTTGGCTGAGAAATAAAGCCTTTCGAAGCTTAACATTGGAGTCATGCATCCCTACGCTCAAAGGAAGAAAATGAAGCCATGATTTCATTTTACATTTAATGCACTTTGCATAACCAACAGATGAAACAGACCACCCCAATGGTACAAACAGCACGCGCTAAAGCCTTGCCATATAGAAGGTCTTGGGTTCAAGCCCCAGCGAGACTTTTTGTTCATTTTTCATATTTTTCTCACTTTGTCTTGTTTGCAGGAAGCACGCCTGGGCATCCATTGGTTGGACCTTGGCATTTCCAGTTTCTGAACCCCCCTGCTTACTAACATAAAAACTGCCCAAACATAAAATTGTTTTCTACACAAAAATTGTTTTAAACACAAAAACTGTTTTCTACACAAAAACTGTTTTAAACACAAAAATTGTTTTCTACACGAAAACACCAAAAATATATTTAAATTATTTAGTTTATTTTATTTAACTTCTTACAATGAAAAATACCAAAAACATTTCCCTATTTATTTTCTTTTTCTTAACTTAATTAAATTTCCTTAACAAAATCAAAACAAAATTCATTTTCTTTTCATTCATGTCTTGTACATTATAGTCCTTTCAATTCTTGTACATTATTCAAATTCAATATGGTTGTAATAGATAATTAGGATTTATTTTCTTGTAAATCTCCATTTGTAAATTTGTATCCCCATCCCTCAAGTGATGTAATAGTGTAGTAAATTTACTTTCCGCAATTTACCGCTTTCATATAAATGCTAGTAATTAGGGTGTGTATGGCAATACTAAAACCAATGCTTAGAAAACCCTAATTCAAGACAAAATCAACCATGAAAAAATAAACACTCACACACGTGCACCTCTAGGGTAACCTCACTTGTTGCAACGGAAAATAATCATGTCCCTCGAATATGGACGTTTTAGCAAAGACCCTCGATTAAAAAGATCGTAGTCCCTCGATGTCCCTCGATGTTGCCTTCGGTAAATGATATAGTCCCTTACAAAAATTGCTAAAACATCTCATAAGTTGCCTTCTATGACTATACGACGACCCACACATGTCCCTTCACATCCAACGATGGGGCTTCTTACCAAATCAATGGTAAGATAGCAACATTTAAAGGAGGAGAAAATAAACAAAAGACTTTTGAGTAGGTAGGCCGATCGTAGTTGCTTGCTTGCAAATCAAAACCATTTTTGCACTTACACTTTCAAAACATCGTCAAAAAACAAACATCTCTTTGAACTATTTTCAAAACCAACACTTTGTATGCATTCTTATATAGACGAGAATCATTACAAAGTTTGTCGCAACCAAGGTGTTTTCAAAATATTTTCAAACTCACACCACAAACACATTTTCAAACAAAAGCAAAAGTGATATAGCAAACAAATAAGATCACGTAGACAACTACAGATGAAAATGGTGCTAACACCTTCCCTTTTCATAACCTACCCCCCGAACTCAAGAAAATAATCTCAAAGGTCTTTCCTGTTCTTTTCACCCTTTCCTTCATTGGAGAAAAGAAAAGTCGGTGGTGACTCTTGCTATCCGCAACAATTGCGATCAAACGCAAAAACAACCAAGTCAGTTCTCCCACCATATTACAGATAAGTATTCATTACTCTTTTTACTTTCACTTTTTCTGATTTTGTTATCATCAAAAATGGGGAGATTGTTAGAATAAGATTTGGTTCTACAATATTATATTTGAGTTTTAATGATAACAACTACATATGTTTGTATGAACAATTTTGGTACTCTAATGTTTGTTATTTTTTAGTATTTAACAAACAGGTTCTTCTTCTGATGAATGGCGTGGCCAAGACATTAGAAGAGAATTAATTCCACTTCTACGCTACACAAGTTCTGGTGAGCAATAGTAAGACACTCCAAAAGAATCTGAAGTGTACGCTCTGATATGAAATCTAAAGAAACCAGTGAGAATATCTAAAGACAAGTTTATATTTAAGTCCATATGCTAAAGAATCATGTTTCTGAAGACAACGTGTTATAAAAAAACAAGTCAGAAGATCTGAAGACAAAAGTTTCTACTTAAGTATAGATGTTGAAGACTAATGTTTCTGAAGACAAAGGGTTCTCAAGACCAAGTGCTGAAGATTCTGATAGACAAAGTTCTAAAGACTCTGAAGACTTGAAGTTCTAAAGACCCGTGGTTCTAAGAAAAGGGTTCTAAAGATCACGGGATAAAGAATCTGAAGACAAAAGTTCTAAAGACTCTAAAGACTTGAAGCTCTAAAGACCCAAGGTTCTAAGAAAAGGTTCTCACGACTAAGTGCTGAAGACTCTGAAGATGCAGTTATGAAGACTCTGAAGACTTGAAGTTTTGATGACCTTGTGTTATGTTCTCTCTTCTAAACTCATGCTCGTAGAAGCCTCTGAAGTGCATAAAGAAAGAAGATAACATTAATGTGGTACAAATAGTACATGTACAATCAACATTTCATTCCACTGCCATGAAAGGATAGACGCGTTGCACGATCTTGTCCCCCACGTGATTGCTCAAGCTGCCAATGTTTCTGGAAATCCCAAGAGTACCCCTCAATGAATATATTATTGTATTGGCTATATAAAGGCTTGAAGACTAAGAGAGAAAGCGGTGAATTTTCACTGAATATCTAGGCATAAGCGTTATTCATAGATTTCATATTTTTTAGTCTATTGTTCTTAAAATAGTTTACATATTCAGCTTGTGAAGAAGCAATTTTATTATAAACAAAACTTGTATTCAAACAATTGTTTGATTTCCTTAAGGGACCGGTTAGGTCTGTATCCTTAAAAAGTCTAGGACTAGTGTGTCTTAGAAGTTTGATTTTCCTTAAGGGACCAGTTTGGTCTGTATCCTTAAGAATTCTAGGACTTGTGTGTCTTAGAGGTTGGTAGTTACTTGCGGGTAGCTTGTGCATTGGAATAATCAGTTGGATTATTGGATTAAGTCCTCAATTGAAAGAGGAGAAATCACCTTGGCTGGTGGACTAGACTAACTTGATAGTTTTCAAGTGGACTGGTATAAACATACCTTGTTCTTTACTTCTTGTTCTTAATTATTATTGTTATCAAGAGTGAAGTAAAAAGTATTTTAACTAAAGGGGAATACTTTTAAAAGAAAAGTTTTGTTTTAAAACCCAATTCAAACCCCCCTTTCTTGTGTTTTTCACACCTTCAAAATTATGAAATCATATGAATATTTTACATGTTAAATTACATTAACATTTATTTCAGCTTATTAACATGGTACAAAGGGAAAACATTTGTTTAGCGTACATGATTGTTTCATTACATACTGGAATGAAACTTGCATGATTCAAACAGCAACCTGTTGGAACCCCCTATTTAACTTAATTCATACTTCATGATTTCTTAGATATAATTGGAAGCAACATAAGTGCTCACATACGTGTGCTTTTCATATAACAATTTTATCTCATAAAACAATTGGTTTCATTTAATTTAAATAAACTAATATTTTAGGCAAGTAGGCACCCCGTGTAATAAACATATTCAATTTATATTTGTGTTATACCTTTGCAGAATATTCTGATATAGGAGACCAAAAATGAGAATGTCCATGTTGTCAAGCTTGTATACGATATCAGGATCACGCTGACAGATTGAAAACACCAAATGTTCCGAAGTTTCATTGTTGTTTTCGGGGTGGGAAAATTGTTTTACGCTTACTTGAGGAACCACCAAAATTGTTGCAACATCTTCAGTATAATAGAACATGTCTGGAGAGTAAAAACTACTAGAATAACATTCGAACATGCAACACTTTGTTTTCTTTCACTTCTCCTAGAATAAAATTCGACACAACATACTCGAAAATAGGAGACCCACCTACTTTGAGACTGCACGGTCAAACCTGTCATCGAATAGGTACCCTACTAGTGGAAATTGGACATCCTCCTCAATATACTCAGCTATATATCTATGACACAGACAACAAAGTTGATAATAGAATGGAATGTTTCAGGTTTTTCTAACTACTTGCCAATACATAATTCATTTCTCACTCCACTTCTTGTCTTAGTTTTTCACGTTTCGTGCAATTTGTAGGGAAAATAGAGTGATCCAAATGGACGTTTTCGACAAGTTGAAGATTATGTTAGATGAGTTCAATGTTCATGCAAAGGCTTTTAGAATGGAAAGGGGTATTTTGAAGGCTAATTCTTTCTTAGACTTGAAACTAAGGCTTATTTGTGATAGACTCGAGGATGGACATGTCTATAACAGACCTATAATGTCAGAGCTTGTCGCCCTGATTGTTGGAGATATTGATTCTGCTTCTAAAAGAGACATCATCATTCAGCCACGCGATGGTGGTTTGCAATGAATGGATGAGTTTCATCCTGCATATTCGGAATATCAATACCCTCTTATATTTATGTATGGAGAATATGATTATAGAAAAAATATACTTCACAAGTATCGCTGTGAAAATGAGGTTACTAAGAAAAATCGTCCAAGCATCAAGGAATGGCTTTCCTAGCGGTTGTATCAACGCTGCAATGAAGCAAAAACATTACTTCACTCGAGACGTCTATTTCAACAGTTCTTAGTTAACGATTATGCAATGATGAAATCTGAACGACTTAATCAGTTGAGGAATAATCAATCAAAATTGAGAGTTAGAAAATATAATAGGTTGATTGATCAATGTGATTGTGGTAGGGCCAACCAACCATAAAAGCGAGGAAAGCGTATAATGTTACCATCTACATTCGTTGGTAACAAGAGATACATGGATCAACTATATTTTGATGGTATGGCCATTTCAAATAGGTTAGGATTTCCTGATTTATTTGTTACATTTACTTGTAATCTAACTTGGCCAGAAATCACGCGTGATATGTCTAGCACTGAATTACATTTACACGATCGTCCTGATATTATTACCAAAGTTTTCAAAATCAAGTTCGACAAACTCATGGATGACATTACAAATCACCATGTTTTGGGCAAAGTCTTGTCATCTAAGTACTGTTATGCATTTTACATTTCAATTTTCCAATGTCTTTTATTTCGACAACATTACACCTTAACTAACTATTACCTTTATAGTTACGCACACCATTGAATTTTAAAAGCGAGGATTGCCCCATGTACACATTTTAATTTTGCTGCACCCTTAGAGCAAATATCCAACACCGACATACATAGATAACATCATTTGTGCTAAAATTCCTGATCCAAATGTTTACCCAAGTTTATACAATTTAGTAAAGACACACATGACGCATAAACCTTGTGGACTGTCACGAATGAAATCACCATCTATAGAAAATAGAAAATGCTCTAAATACTTCCCCAAAAAATTCATTGAACATATTGTTGTTGATGCTGAAGGTTATCCCCTTTACAAAAGAAGATCAAAATCTCACATTATTCAAAAAATGGAATCACATTAGACAATCGACATGTTGTACCTTATAATACAAGATTTCTTTTGAAATACCATGCACATATAAACATGGAGTGGTGTAACCAAAGTACATCCATCAAATATCTTTTCAAATACATAAACAAAGGCTTTGATTGAATAACAACAACATTTTCAAGAAATGACAAAGAACCAATTGATGAAATCCAACAATATGCAGGTATGTCTCCCCCAGTGAAGTGTGTTGGTGGATTTACCCTTACAATATTCATGGGAGAAAATTTGTGGTGGAGCATACGTTCTATCATTTAATAGGTGAGAAAGTTGTTTACTACACCGATCACGATCGAATAGAGAATAAATTGAAAAATGCAATTGCCACTGAATTCATGTTTAATGCATGGCTGGTTGCAAATTCAAAATACAAAGAAGACTGATCACTGACTTATGGTCAATTTGTCTCAAAGTTTGTCTACCACAAGAAACAAAGAGAGTGGAGGCCTCTAAAGAAGGGGCTCACCATTGGTCATTTGATATGGGTTCCACCAACGACTGGGGAACTATTTTACCTACGAATGATGTTAACAGTAGTCAAGGGACCTACAACTTATGAGGAAATTTTCAAAGTTGGTGACAAATGATGCGATACATTTAGGGATGCATGCTTTGTAATGAGATTTATTAAGGAAGATAAAGAATGCATTAGTGTTATCAAGGAGGCGAGTCAATGGGGTTCAGGTCATTTTCTTTGAAAACTTTTTGTGGTTATGCTTTTGTTGGGTGATCTTAATCGGCTTGCACGTGTTTGGAGAGAATCTTGGGTGCTATTATCCGATGGTGTCTTACATGCACAAAGATTATTGGCTCTAAATCAAGGTTTATTTTTATCTAAGTGCCACATTTTTTTGCACAACTCTTTTTTACCTGCTAACTTACACATTTATAATATTAATTTGTGAAATATTAAAACAATATAAGTTACCTCTTATATTTTTTATGAATTACTCATTACTTTCAACATGGTAACACACCATATGTATGTGTTTTTTAATTAATTCAACTCTATTCTAACTACTTACAAACTTTGTTTTCTAACATCTATCACTTCAGAATTGCTTTTGACTGAAGTCGAATTGCAGAATTTGACTTTAATAGAAATTGAAAAGCTGATTCAAGCAAATAGGATAAATCTCAAAGATTTTAGTCCAATTCCATATCCAGATGGATATGTTCTGCAATAGTTAGGCAATAGACTCATATATGATGAACGTAATTATGATGTGTCGATAATGAAATCGAAATTCACAAATATCTTCAGTGCTCTTACAGGTTACTTTTCAGGATTATTACTTTAATTTCAATATTATTATTATCCTTTTGGCTTCTTATTTTATTGCTTCCTTTCCATCATTACTCATATCCATTTCCAGTTATTAACTATTTCTTAGATGAACAAAGAGCTATCTATGAAAAATTATGGGAGTTGTCCAGTCGCAAAAGGGAGGCGTCTTCTTCCTTCATGGTTACTGTTGTACCCCAAAATTTTCCCTCTCATTTTATCAAGATTTCCCCTCACAAGACTCTTTGGACTCAAGATCAGATTAGGGTTTACTCTGCTCAAGACATCTCCTTGCACTGATGACCTGAAATTAGGGTTTGAGTTTGCACAAGGATTTTTGGATTTCCAATGCCCCATGTGACTTTCATACTTCATGTTGGACTTATAAGATTGCTCATACCAAGTTTCAAGCTTTGAATCAAATTTTTGCCCAGTCAATTGGACAGTTGACCTAGAAATCAGCTGTATTGGGGAAAAAGTCAATTGTGGCTAATTTACAGTCAAACCTCATAATTTTTTATCCACATCAACATTATAGACTCATATGAACCATTTGATCAAGTTTGGACCACAACTCCTCAAGAAATTTGATCAAATCATCAAAAGGGCAAAATGGTCATTTTTAGGGTTTTGACTGTATAAGGGCAATTTCTGATTTTTCACCTAGACAATGGAAAATTGGGTTCAAGCATGGATTCAAGGACTAAATGGCATCACCTTGACCTAATCACAAGGTTCAAAAGATCTCAAAAGCATTGGATTGACAGATAAATTTTCTAGTCAACTAATCAAAAGTCAACTGTACACTGAAAAGTCAAACTTTGACTTTTTGGTCAAAACCAAGTGCCAAGGGTCATTTTTCATCAAGATGTGTCAAAATATGAAACTTGTTCACCAAGAAACCTAATTTTGAAAATTAGGGTTTAAAATGGAAAATTTTCATAACTTAGAAATTTTCTAAGTTATGAAAATTTCTTATTTTTTCCCAACTTTTCCCAACTTTTTCACCATGATGCAATTGGATTCAAACAAAACTTCAAACATGAAAGTTGTATTCCTCCACAAAATCTGCAACTTTTATTCACAAAGTTTTCCCAAAAGATGTTTGGATCTCAATTTATGATTTTGTGAATAAGGGTTCATGAAACTTTTAACTTAGTGAAATTTTGCCCTAGTTTAGGCAGGATTTTGACCTATCTTCATGGAAATTTTTCACATAGTTCCAAGTGGAATCTCAAAATTAATTTCAAATATGGATTGTATAGTATGTCACAAGCTTTCCAAAATGTCAAAGAACTCTCCAAGACCATTCATGGTTAGGGAGAATCGAAAGTTTGAAATTGGCAAATCATCACTTTTGTCCAACGCATTTTGCACATTGCTACAACTTGCAAATCTGTCCAAAGCATGCTCGTACTTGGTTTACAGGTTCTAATACTTTCTACACTCATAAATTAAATGCAAATACATTGGTTAGAGGCTTTGTTCTGAGCTTTAGAACATTACACATTGAATTAATCCATTTTTGGCAAAAAGGCAACAATACCATTTCCATAAAGCACAACTTTTGCAATTTTGTTTATCTTGAGCATTGGACCAAGCCTTTTGCTGCAAACAAAGTTCACTAATATCATGCAAAGTTCACCAACTATGTGCAGCTAGAATACAGGCATGTACAGGCCTTGGCATTGTCAACTCACCTTTTACTTAAAAAACAAACAATTGTGCAAAAGGTCCATATCTCTTGTATCTGATAAGAGCAAGTCTTGGCAACATTTCAAAGAGGTTCAAAACATTATCTCAAGCCATAAACACGAGCTCTTAGCATCTAAAACACCCAAATACATCAAAACACCAAGTTCTTGTCAAAACAGGGCCATACCTGCAGAACTCAAGCCAAAACCAAATCCACTCGTGCGTTTTGTCCCAAACCACTTCAGACATATTCTAAACATCACACCTAAATTGTCCAAGCACCTGTCCAGCCATTGTAACTCCATTTTCACACTTCACCATTTTTACTTTGAAGCTTTGCAGATTGAGTTCTACAAGCATATTCAGGCAAGTTCAAAGCAAGCTGTGCATTGGGAAAGGTCAAGGGAACTTCAAGCAAGCTCAAAAGACCTTCAGGCCTCACTAAAAGTTGTCACATTGCCATACTCAAACTTGGCTGAAACAGGTATTTTCTAAGTTTCTATCTCCTTATTTAGGAATCATTAGGCTTAGGTTTGTGAAGCAAAAATGTATCCCTTAATGTCCTTGAATTGTACATATGCATAGAATTTATTTATATTAACTGAGCTAGGAGAATTTAGGTGTTGAAGTTGCTGAAAAAACTAGGTTAGAATTTAGGGCCAAGGAAATTCTCTCTGGTCTTTGAGAGTTAGATCAAGTTTTTTATATCATTGAAATCGTGGTTTAAAGCTCTATAATTTTCATGTTATGAGTTTTTGATTTCAAGCAAAGAATAGAGAGAACAAATTTGAAGTTGCAGGCGCGCGCGTTTGACAAGAGGACAGGGACGAAGTACAGCTTGGGTTGGGCTTGGCTTTGTCCTGCTTTGGACACCCCCCATCCTGCTTTTTGCACCCCCTTTGGCCCATTTCTTTATTTTTGCATATTTTTTCATTTCTATTTTTATTTTCTGACTTTTATTATTTTTTCTTGAACATTAAAAATCCCAAAAAATATTTTCTTTATTTTTGGCATTTTATCATATTTTTATTTTACTTTTATTTGCTTAATAAATAATTATTAGGTTAATATTACTTTATTTTCTTAATTAAAATTTGTAAATAATACAAAAATATCATATATTTTCATTTTTTATTATTTATACACTTAAATAATATTTTCTCACACATTTTAATTTTTTAACACTTTTGTATATATTTTTATTTATTTTCTTGTACATAAATAAATAATATAGAATATATATTTTCTTAAAACAAAAACTAGGGTTTCCACCCTTTCAAAAATAATCATTAATATTTTTATTATTTTTGAGACATAAATAATTTATTTTACATACATAAAATAAAATACAAAAACATCCTTTGCATATTTATATTTATTTGTACATTTAAATATTTGCCTATTTATTTATTTGTACAATAAATTCAATGTGGTTGTAATAGTTTTAGGGCTTTATTTTTGAGCAAATATCCCCTTATTCAAACTTGTATACCCCTCCCCATAATAATGTTGTAATAGTCTTAGATTTACTTTTACGCATTTTATCGCTTTGATATGCATGATAGTAAAATTAGGGTTTGTATGCAAAGACCAAAATCAAAACAAATAGTTTGACCTAATACAAGACAAATATGCATGAAAAATGACAACACATTGCACACAAGTACCCCTAGGGTTTTCTCCACTTGTTGCCTTAAAAATGGCCATGGTATGCATGCTAGGTATCTTGGCAAATCAAAAACAAAATAAAAGATCTTAGTCCCTCGATGACGCTATCTTGGTTGCCTATACAAAAATGATCTAAACCCTTAAAAACTTGCTAAGATACTTGGCAATATTGTTATCATGGTCATACGATGACCCGCACATGTCCCGTTTAACATCCAAAGATACGGTTGTTTACCAAATGTAATGGTAAAACAACAATGTCAAAGGAATAAAAATGTGTAGGAAAGATCTTTGAGTAGGGTAGACAACTCCTAGTTACTTGATCAAACTTGCAAATCATCCTTGCTATTTTCAAAAACACACAACACAATTTCAAAACAATTTCCCAAAACAAACTTTCAAACATTGAAACATTTTTCAAAAGAAAAACACCTTTGTATACATTCAAACAAGAATCATTACAAAGGTTGCCTAGACGATGGCCTCTTTTCAAAATAATTTCAAAACCACACACAAAAGCACCATTTCAAACAATTAAAAAGCAAAAGCAAGTGATCTAAAACAAGTAACTAAGAGCCCATGGAAAACCATGGATGAAAAGGGTGCTAGCACCTTCCCTTTTCATAATCTACCCCCCGAACCCAAAAACAATCTCAAAGGTCTTTCCTGTGCTTTTTTACCTTTCCTTTTAGATAAAATAAAAGTCGGTGGCGACTCTTGCTAAACCGAAACATTTGTGAACACAAACGCAAAACCTCAAGTCAGTTCTCCCACCGCATCACAGAACTGGCGACTCTACTGGGGGAAAATATAAAAGTGGGGTTACCTTAGGGTTTTAGATCACCTTTACATGCTTATCTTGTTTAACTTGATTGCTTTACACTTTGGTTCTATTGTTTGGGTTTGAATCCTCTACCCGAATTTGGGAAACATTCATAGGTAAATAGCAATACGTTGTGGAAACTGTGCGGGGTATACCGACATGGTTGAAGCAATAGCTATATTAGTGCGACATATTTGTGGGTACCGGTAGCCTTTGAGTTAATCAAAGAGAATACGGGGCCGCTGAGTGATGTCATAAAGCACTAATGGACTTTTAGAACCTTTACTTGACCAACTTGGCCTTTTTAGGGGTATTGAGATGACCGGCTTTGGTGCAGTCCGAAGTTGGTAGATACTCGATACTACACTCATTGAGGGTTGTTTTCTTGGAATATTTTGGCCGCCAGTAAAGTGGTCAAAGTGAAACAATGAACACAGAAAATAATCCAGTGATATTGAGCTCCTTAGAACCCGGTTACTATTTATAGGACAGGTTGAGCCAATTAAACTTCAAGAGGGTACTTACCTATGAAACCCCATGCAAGCCTGAAACTAGGAACTTGTGTGATTTGTTTGTACATATACACTTGTGCATAACATCATGGACATCATGAAGCATGATATGCATCCACTAACCATTTCAAGGATTTGGATCTTCATCTTTGTTCCTGTTTTGTAGGTAATGGATTCACTTCGCAGGAAAACAATTCAAGTCAACCTTGTAAGAATTCCTCCTCAACTCAAGGTGCTAGCTTCAAGGATTCTTGAGAATTCTCCATTCACCGAGAGGCATGGTCGTCTTCTCAACTTAGTCAACACCAACACTGAGGAAGACATGGTGAAAGTTCTCTTGTAGTTCTTTGACCCCCTACACCACTGCTTCACATTTCCTGATTACCAGCTTGTGCCTACTTTGGAGGAATTTTCTCAACTCTTGAGGATTCCTATTCTCCCTCAACTACCTTACAACGGTACGGAAAGAGATCTAAAGCCTGAAGATGTTGCTCAAGCCCTACACTTGCAACCATCTGATATCATAGGCCATTGGGAAACTAGAAGTGGTGTCAAGGGTTTCTTGTCAAAGTTCTTGTTTGAGAAGGCCCAAAGCTGCTGGAATTCATTGGACTTACAAGCTTTTGAGGATATTATAGCTCTTCTCATCTATGGGATGGTCTTGTTCCCAAACCCTGACCACCTTATAGATGTCAGTGCTGTCAAAATCTTCATGGCTCGCAACCCGGTGCCTAAATTGCTTGGGGATATCCTCCACTCATTTCACACTCGAACAATGAGGAAAAGAGGTGTTATCATGTGATGTACTCCTCTACTGGCAAGATGGTTTATTTCTCATCTTCCCCAATCAGTCTTGAAGAATGAGCAAGGCTTGAGGTGGTCACAACGATTGATGACTCTTACACATTCAGATGTTCATTGGTGTTCTCGATCCAGAGAAAATGTTATCATCATTGATTGTTGTGGGGAATTCCCTAATGTCCCTCTACTTGGCATTAGGGGAGGCATCACCTACAACCCCTGCTTGGCTCTGAGACAGTTTGGGTATGCTCGAAGGGATGGCCCACATGACATGCTGATTTCAGACTTGGTTTTTGACTTCGACAATGACGATCAAGGATTTCGACAAAGGTTCATCCGAGCTTGGAAGATGCCCAAAAAGGTGGACAGTAAGACCTTGGGACACAAGAATTCCATCCCCTTTGAGCCTTACCTCAAGTGGGTACGAACTCGCGCCCAAAGTCTTATGATGCCTTACCCATACATTCTCCCTATGATCAAAGAGCCTGTTATGGAAGGAGAGGTTCCATACACCCTCCTACATCCTGACATGCTAACATCACTAGAGGATTTTCAAAGGAGTTGGATACAGCTCAAGGGAGAACGCGATACTTTTGAAGCCCAATTCTACGCAAGTGAGAAGAAGGTTTTGAAACTTACTCGTCAACTTCACGAAGAGCAGACTCTCAACACCTACATTGCACCAAAGAGGATGCGCAACGTCTTTTTACATTAGAATTTTGTATTATTTTGCCCATGGGGCATTGATGTACTAACAAATTCTATCTTATTAATATGACGTGTGCTCCTTTTTGTTTACAACAAATTTGAATTTCTGAATCCTTGAATGCATTACATGAATACATCTCATTCATCATATGCATAAACAGGTCTTCACACCAGGTTTCCTTATCTCTCTGCTGTTTATTTCAGCAAGATAGATATAGAGCAGACGGTCAAAGACTTACAAGCGCAGAATTCACAGTTCCAACAGCTACTCATGACCTTGGCTAAGGGTCAGGAGGAGCTCAAAACTCTACTGGAAAAGGAAAAGGAGAAAAAGAAAAAGAAGAGGGTTGGTGTGGCTACCATGGGTAGAATATTTGAAGGTCAAGCTAGAAGGGTCTTGGATTTCCCCTCAACATCTGATGAAGGGGTGAGAAAGGGTAAAGAGACTGCAGTGCCATCTGATTTAGAGGAAGAAGAAGAGGAGGAGGATAAAGACTATTCAGAACAGCAATACCCTCCTGCAGATGACAAGTACAAGAATCTGGAAGAACGTCTGGCTGCCATGGAGGTGCAGAGAGTGCCTGGGATGGACTTTGAGGAGTTAGGGTTGGTTGTTGGGATTGTGATTCCCCCTAAGTTTAAGGTGCCTATATTTTCTAAATACGATGGGTTGTCTTGTCCCAAGATGCACCTACGGTCTTACGTTAGAAAAATTCAACCTCATTCTTCTGACAAGTATCTATGGGTTCATTTCTTCCAGGACAGTCTTTTGGGGACGCAGTTAGATTGGTTCTACCAGCTAGAGAGGTCTGATGTGCATAATTGGGAGGATTTGGCGGCGGCCTTTTACAGACAATACCAATATAATACAGACTTAGCACCAACCCGTACTCAATTACAGAGTATGGGTATGGTCTCAAATGAAGGTTTCAAAGAGTATGCCCAGAAATGGAGAGACTTGGTGGGACGAGTACAACCACCTCTATCTGAGAGGGAGCTGGTAGATATGTTCTTGGGTACACTGTCAGGCCCCTTTTTCAATCACCTGATTGGAAGTTCGTCTACGGGGTTCACCGAGTTAATTTTGACTAGTGAAAGAGTTGAAGCCGGAATCAAGAGCGAAAAAATTCAAAAGGATGCATTTGCTTCCGCTGCCATCAAAAAGACTTTTCTAGCAAAGAAAGAGGTATCAGCTGTCTACTCTCAAATAATTCAAGGAAGAGTTGAGCGCCGGCCAGCGGTGGGGGCTGTAATGATTCAGAAGTCTGCAGCTGATCAGCCTAGAAACAATCAACTCAGAACCAACCAAGCAAGGGTGGAAAGGCCTGCACGGCAATTCACCCGGATCAACATGACACCTGCTCAGGTTTTACCCCATCTCCTGAAGTTAAACCTTGCAAGTTTGAAAGAGGAACCGAAGAATCCGAATACATCTTCTCCTTACTACCATTCAAATGCCAAGTGTGCTTATCATTCAGACAGCCTGGGGCATGACACCAACAATTGTTGGGCCCTCAAGAATAAGATTCAGGATTTAATAGATGCTAAAGAAGTTGAATTCGACGCCCCTGAAAATTCTAATGTGATCTCTGCTCCAATGCCAAAGTATGGTCACAATGCCCATGTTGTTGAAGAAGATCTTTTTGTTGCTACTGTTGATGATTTGATGACTCCGCTACCGATAATCAAGTTGAATTTGCTGAAGGCTGGGATTTTCCCAGGTTGTGAAGAAGATTGCTACCTTTGTTCATCCTTACCAACCAACTGTCCATTGTTGAAGTTAGGCATCCAGCGCCTAATGGATTACCAAGAAATCCTTTTTGAAAAGACTCATGTTACACCAACTCCTGTCAATGATATTTCAATAATTACCATATCTGCCAATCTTTCCAAGGTCTCCAAAAGACCTGTTAAGATTACATCCGATCTGAAGATTGTACCTTTGAAGATAACCATGTCGGGGCCTATCCCGTACAAGTCCAACAAATCAATATCGTGGAACTATGGGGGAGATTTTCTACCACAGTATTAAAATTGAATCAACTGAAGAGGGTTCTGATGAAGAGACTTCCGACATTGGAAACATTTCTGGAACGAGCAAAATCACCCGCAGTGGAAGAATTTTCTCTCCGGAGATTGCCTCTCCAAAGGAAATCTTCGGACCCTCAGCTGCTCCTAAGGTTACTCTTATACCGGTCAACATATCTGCAAGAACTCCGATTATTGAAGAAGTTATAACTCATGTGGTTATCTCCTCTGCTATTGTTGATGATAGAGGGAAAGGGATCCAAGAAGAGCCCGTCAGGACGAGGGCTCAGCCGTTGATCATCCCTGAAACCTCTCAAAAAGAAATGGAAGAGATTTTGAAAATAATCAAGAAAAGCGATTATAATATTGTGGAGCAACTAGGGCAAACCCCCTCAAAAATCTCTATGTTGGCCTTGCTGCTTTGTTCAGAAGCTCATGCCAAAGCTTTGATCAGATTCATGAAGACGGCCCATGTGCCCCAGGAAACCTCCGCGGACCAGTTCCAGGAATGTGTAGCTAGCCTAACAGCAGACAATGGTCTAGGATTCTCCAATGCTGATCTAACAATCAAAGGGAGAAAACATAATGATGCTTTACATGTCTCAGTAGAATGCAGAGGGACTACTCTAGCACACGTTCTGGTAGACACTGGTTCATCGCTGAACGTCTTGCCAAAAAAAGCATTGGATAGGCTAGATTGTGAAGGTTTAACTTTGAAGCCCAGCAACATCACTGTCAGAGCCTTTGGTGGTTCTAAAAGGATGGTCCACGGGGAGGTGGACATCTCGATCAAAGTAGGAACTGAAACCTTCAAATCCACATTCTATGTCATGGACATTTGTCCCTCCTATTCTTGCTTGTTGGGAAGACCCTGGATTCATCATGCTGGAGCCGTAGCTTCTACTCTGCATCAAAAGCTCAACTACCCTGTCCAGGGGAAAATTGTAACTGTTCACGACAAAGAGGAATACATGATAAGCCATCTTAATTCTTTCCGCTATATGGAATTGGATGGTGAATTCATCGAAACCCCCTTTCAGCATTTTGAGGAGGTAGCTCAGGAGATTGCGGCAACCAAGACAGTGGCTTCTGTACCCATGATTACCCGACCTCCGCCTCGGATGTCGTCTCTCAAAGATGCAAAGGATGTGATTGAAGAAGGAGGAAGCATAATCTGGGGGCAGCTTCCCGACTTTCCCTTTAAATCTGATAAATTCGGCTTGGGTTTCACTACTTCTGCTCAAAAGGTTGTGCGTCGCTCCCGGGATGGAAGGCCACCAGTGAAGATCACCCATCATGGAGTCAATGCTTTGGAGGATGGTGAAGAGGAGAGCAATCTGGAAGACTATATTTTCCCTACAGTGGACGGAGGACTGTGCAATTGGGAGGTAAAGGACTTTATTCCCATTACTTTCATCAATCAGTAATTTATCTTTCAAACATTTCTGTTGGTTTGTAATAATTCTTAAACAATTCGTACACTTTTAACCTTGTGCCTTACCCGAGGCACATAGGTCCATTTGTAAGGGTTTGATTTTTCATCTTCATATGCCATTTTAATGAATCATGGATGTTTTCATATATAAACTTTTATGTTCATTTTCTTTCTTTTTACATTTTATTTGTTTAAAGGTGGCTATCTCTTACACACACCCACACTCACAAATGCAGGTACCCTTCCATTCCGGATTCCATGGGTAACAATTCTGCTATGGCCTTCAGTGACTCTGAAGATCTGGTCTACCATGCTGAATACGAAGGTGATGAAGACTGTGAAGTGCCAGGAGAATTGGCTAAACTGCTACAACAGGAAGAAAGGGTTATTCTACCTCACGAGGAGTTGTTAGAGACAATCAACTTGGGTACAGAGGAAGACAGAAAAGAAGTTAGAGTGGGTGCCAACCTAGAGCCAAGTGTCAAGGAGCGCTTAATTTAGCTGTTGAATGAATATGTTGAGATCTTCGCCTGGTCTTACGAAGACATGCTGGGACTCGATACAGACATTGTGGTTCACCGTCTCCCCACAAGAGAAGACTGTCCACCAGTTAAACAGAAAGTTCGCCGCATGAGGCCCGACATGTCTGAAAAGATCAAAGCAGAAGTTATGAAGCAGTTCAATGCTAGATTTCTTGTTGTTACTTCCTATCCACGATGGGTTGCTAAAATTGTGCCCGTGCCTAAAAAGGACGACAAAGTCAGAATTTGCGTGGATTACAGAGACTTAAAGAGGGCCAGCCCTAAGGATGACTTTCCACTACCGTACATTGACATCTTGGTTGACAATACAGCTCAGCACAAGGTATTTTCTTTCATGGATGGATTCTTGGGCTATAACCAGCTCAAAATGGCACCCTAGGACATGGAGAAAACTACTTTTGTTACACAGTGGGGTACGTTCTGTTACAAAGTGATGCCATTTGGACTGAAGAATGTCGGGGCAACCTATCAACGCGCCATGGTAGCTTTGTTTCATGATATGATACATCATGATATAGAGGTCTACGTAGATGACATGATAGCCCGTTCACAAACTGAAGAAGAACACCTTGACCATCTGCAAAAGTTGTTTGCTAGGTTGAAAGAGTACAAGCTCAGACTGAACCCTAACAAGTGCACTTTCGGAAAACTCTTGGGTTTCATTGTCAATAACAAAGGCATCGAGGTTGATCCTGCCAAAGTCAAAGCTATATAAGAAATGTCTGCCCCTCGCACTGAGAAGGAGGTCAGAGGTTTCTTGGGACGCCTAAACTACATTATAAGGTTCATTTCTCACCTAACATCTACCTGTGAGCCAATCTTCAAGCTGTTGAAGAAAGATCAGGTGGTTAAATGGAATGATGACTGTCAAGTTGCTTTCGATAAAATCAAGGAGTATTTGCTATAACCTCCTATCTTGATGCCTCCCGTCGAAGGAAGACCGTTAATCATGTATCTGATTTTCCTAGAGAATTCAATGGGGTGCATATTGGGCCAACATGACGAGTCTGGCCGAAAAGAGCATGCCATTTATTACCTTAGCAAAAAGTTTACCGACTGTGAGACCCGATACTCACTACTCGAGAAAACTTGTTACGCTTTGGTATGGGCTGCTCGCCGGCTAAGGCAGTATATGTTGACTCATACCACTTTGCTGATCTCTAAGATGGATCTGATCAAGTACATCTTTGAGAAGCCTGCTTTATCTGGAAGAATCACTAGATGGCAGATGATCCTAATGGAATACGATATACAGTACACGACCCAAAAAGCTATAAAGGGGAGTGTGCTAGCCGATCATCTGGCCCATCAAGCTGTCAAAGATTACCAATCCATGAGGTTCGACTTCCTCGACGAGGACATCATGACCTTGGACAACGTTATAGATTTCAGACAGTATGACGGACCTGAACAAGGATCCCGATGGACTCTGTACTTTGATGGTGCCTCCAATGTACTTGGAAACGGTATCGGCGCGATACTTATTTCTCCAGAAGGTTGTCACACACCTTTCACTGCTAGACTCTGCTTCAGTTGCACCAACAACATGGCCGAGTATGAAGCTTGTATCTTTGGTCTCAAGGCTGCCATTGACTTGGGAATCAAATCTTTGGTTGTGTTTGGGGACTCAGCTTTGGTCATCAGTCAAATCAAAGGAGAGTGGGATACTAAACATCCAAACCTCATCCCTTACAAAGAACATGTCCTGAAATTGTTACCACATTTCGAGCAGATTACCTTCGAGCACTTCCCGCGAGAAGAGAATCAGCTAGCAGATGCGCTAGCTACAATGTCATCCATGTTTAAAATTAACTGGGATAATGAGGCTCCCCAAATCACCATGAACGGATGGATGAACCTGCACATTTTCACGAGATTAATACCGAAGAAGTAGTGGACCGACCTTGGTTTCATGACGTCAAAAGGTATCTCGAGACTCAAGAATACCCTGAAGGAGCTTCCGTCAACGACAAAAAGTTCTTGAGGAGATTCTCTGCCAAGTTCTTCATGAGCAATGGTATCCTATACAAGCGCAATCATGATTGCGTTCTGCTCCGTTGTGTGGACAAGATTGAAGCTAAACAGATCATGGCTAAAATGCATAATGGTACCTTTGGCACTCACTCTAGCGGACATACGATGGCTAAGAAGATTCTACGGGCGGGCTATTACTGGTCTACCATGGAAGCTGACTGCCGTCAACATTCTAGAACTTGTCACAAATGTCAAATATATGCGGACAAGGTACATATACCTCCAGTTCCTCTCAACGTCTTAACAACTCCTTGGTCATTCGCTATGTGGGGAATCGACATGATTGGAGAGATCAAGCCTACAACATCCAATGGACACCGCTTCATTCTAGTGGCAATTGACTACTTCACCAAGTGGGTCAAAGCAGCGTCCTTCGCATCCGTTACAAAGAATGTTGTTGCCCGCTTCATCAAGCAGAACTTCATTTGTCGGTACGACATCCCCGAAAGGATCATAACTGACAACGGTACAAACCTGAACAACACTATGATCACCGCCTTGTGCAAGCAGTTCCAGATTCAACATCACAATTCATCTCCCTATCGGCCAAAGATGAACGGTGTTGTCGAAGCTGCAAATAAAAATATCAAGAAGATCATACAAAAGATGACAGTCACCTATAAGGACTGGCATGAGATGTTACCGTTTGCTTTGCACGGGTACCGTACCACGGCACATACATCAACTGGGGCAACACCCTATTCTTTGGTATACGGCATGGAAGTTGTTTTACCTATCGAGGTTTAGATTCCCTCCTTGAGAATCATGAAGGATGCTGGTTTGAGTGAAGACGATTAGATTCAGACCCGGCTTGATCAACTTAACTTGATTGATGAAAAGCGACTTACTGTTGTTTGCCATGGTCATGCGTATCAGAAACGGATGATCAAGGCATTCAACAAGAAAGTCAGGCGCCAGGTATATCAAGTCGGGGACCTTGTAATCAAGCGGGTTATCTTGCCGCAAAGTGATCCCAGGGGAAAATGGACCCTTACTTACGAAGGACCATTTGTGATCAAAAACATATTTTCTGGTGGGGCAATGATATTGACCACCATGGACGGTGACGACCTGTCGCACCCTGCGAACGCAGACATAGTCAAAAGATACTACGCATAAATGACCCGACAAGTTGAAAACCCGAAAGGGCAACTTGGGCAAAAATGGGCATCCTGGTGAATCGAAAACCCGAAAGGGCGGTTCAGGCAAAAATTAGGGATAAAAAAAATCTGTACACCCGGCAAGTTGAAAACCCGAAAGGGCGACTTGGGCAAAAAAGGGTTTCCCGGTGGATCGAAAACCCGAAAGGGCGGTCCAGGCAAACTTTAGGGAATTAAAGCGTATGATTATGTCTCGTCGGATCACTTTAAGGACAATATCTTCACAGACAAGCTTCGGGCTTCTGATCAACTCAATCATCTTCGGACGAAGCAACGAATGGACAAGATATCCATAGTTATGAAGGTTATAGCAGAATGGGAACCCCATGGAATTTTTTACACATAGCCATCTTTCTTTGTATAAATTTTTTCTCATTTTTATGACAACATTCTCTTAATAGGATGTCTGTCTCCTTTGTACAAAATACTTACACAAAGTTAATACAAAGATACTTTAAAGTGCAGAAAACTATTTGTCTTTTTTCCTTTTTACACTTGTGTTTTATTTGAAAACGTCCAATGGTTTATTAAATAAGCATATGCATTTGAATATCATCATTGTTTATAAATAAACGAAATGTGAAAAAATAATTACTGACAGGTTGAAAGGATAGGAAAAGGTCTTTAGGCTATTCTAAGAGAAATCCCCTGCAGTACATCATCTAGATCCCTAGCGGAGCTAAAACCTTGAAATACACCTCCCCAGCAGAATTAAATTTCAAAATCCCCGCCAGAGTCAAAACTTCAAACTCCCAATCCCCGGCGGAGTTATATTTCAAACCCTTAATCCACCATCGGAGTTAAACTTCAAACTCTCAATTCCCAGCAGAGCAAAAACTTTGAACTACAGACCCTCAGCGGAGATGAAACCTTCTTCCCCAGTCAAATTTACAACTACCAATCCACAGCAGAAACCATTCAGTTTTCCCCAGATTCCCCAGCAAGTTGTCTTAAAGTCTGAGAATCAACCAGATAACAGTTAACTTTTGTCTTATCCCCAAACTAGGATAATTCCCCAATAGATTGGCATACAACCCAAAATCCTGATCTCCCCAGAAGGATAGCTACTCCCCAGCAGTATAGATATTCCCCACAGAGTTTTCACTCCCTAACAGATTGAAGACTCTCATTCTTAACTCCCCAGCTTGAAGTCCCCAAGGATTCAAATTCCCCTAGCAGATTGATGATTCTCATTCTTGATTCTCCAATGAAGTTGCCAGAGTATTTATAACTCCCCAGCATTGAATTTGTCAGAATTTTTAATCCCCTACAGATCGAAGATTATCATTCTCACTTCTCCAAGTGAAGCCCCCAAGGGTTCAATTTCCCCGGGAGATCAGAATTTCTCATTCTTAGTTCCCCGCAGAAGCCATCAGAGTCTTCCTTATTCTCCAGCAGATCAAGGTTTTCTTTTGTTTGACCCCCGGTAGAGATCACCAGAGTTTCCTTATGCCCCAGCCGAGTAAGGATTCCCATGGTGTAATCCCCAACCATAGTCTTCAAAGTTCTCTGGATTCCCCAAGCAGGTTTTCCAAAGACTGGAAGGGTCCCTATATCCCCAAGAAAGTCATGAAGGATTCTCACATCCCCACAGAAGTTGTTGAAGTTTTTGATAGTCCCCGCGAGTTGCCAAGGATTTTCTATCCCCAACAGCAGTCAGCAAGGATTTCTCATCCTCAGTGGTAAGAGATTTTGAACCTCCAGCAGCGTTCAAGGATTTACTTTCCCCGGCAGTAGTCAAAGATTTTATTATCTCCAGCTATCAAGGATTTATTTTCCTCAGCAAGACAGCTAATCATCTTACATGCGAATACATTACATTCATATATCATAAACATTGATAAAGCATATTTTATTGCATCATACGTTTCATGCAATATAACTGTGTTTCAGCTAACATTTTACCCTTTTTAGGATAAGATTAAAAGCTATCTTTAACAAATATTCAAAGATTTCAGATACAATTCAGATACACTCCAAGACATGAAAGTCATTTTGTTACTCATTCAGATCTCTTATTTAGATACAGTACGGATACACTTCATACACGAAAGTCATTTTGTTACTCATTCGGATCTCTTATTCAGATACAGTATGGATACACCCCAGACACGGAGGTCATTCTATTACTCATTCAGAATTTCAAAGTCAAGATACAGTACGGATACGCTCCAGACACGGATGTCATTCTGTCACTCGTTCAGACTTCAACAATCAGATACATATTAGATACGCTCCAGACACAGAAGCCATTCTATTTCTCATTCAGATTCAACTATCAATTTCAAAGTTCAGATACACTCCAAACACGGAAGTCATTATGTCGCTTATTCAGATCCCAGTTACAATACAGATACACTCCAGACACGGAAGTCATTCTGCTACTCAAACAGATCTCAACTTCAGATACAGTCCGGATACGCTCCATACACGGTTGCCATTCTGTCACTCATTCTGACTTTTTCCTCAGTCCAGAGATGCTCCAGACACGGACGTCATTCTGTCGCTTATTCAGATTTCAGATTCAGATACAATACAGATACACTCCAAGACATGGAAGTCATTCTGCTATTCATTCGGAATCAAATATAGTTACAGCTCGGATACGCTCTAGACACGGACGACATTCCATTGCTCATACAGATTCAGTCTCCAGATACAGTTCAGATACATTCCAAACACGGATACCATTCTGATACTCATTCTTTTGACTTACAACTTACAGTTCAACAAACATTCTTGGATGGCATCTTTAAGCCCATCTCCAACAAGATTCTGCCATCTCCAAATGGCATCTTTAAGCCCATTTCCTCAACTAAATTTTGACGAGTGCAAATTTAAGGGCACTCTAGTGTCCAATCACCTTTTACCTTCGAGTCACGAACGGCCAAACTCGCCAATCTAACTCTTCAGGTTCAAGAAGATTGAACATGGGTAGTTGTTGTACCTCAAAATTTTCCCTCTCATTTTATCAAGATTTCCCCTCACAAGACTCTTTGGACTCAAGATCAGATTAGGGTTTGCTCTACTCAAGACATTTCCTTGCACTGATGACCTGAAATTAGGGTTTGAGTTTGCACAAGGATTTTTGGATTTCCAATGCCCCATGTGACTTTCATACTTCATGTTGGACTTATAAGATTTCTCATACCAAGTTTCAAGCTTTGAATCAAATTTTTTCCCAGTCAATTGGACAGTTGACCTAGAAATCAACTGTATTGGGGAAAAAGTCAACTTTGGCCAATTTACAGTCAAACCTCATAATTTTTTATCCACATCAACATTATAGACTCATATGAACCATTTGATCAAGTTTGGACCACAACTCCTTAAGAAATTTGATCAGATCATCAAAAGGGCAAAATGGTCATTTTTAGGGTTTTGACTGTAGAAGGGTAATTTCTGATTTTTCACCTAGCCAATGGCAAATTGGGTTCAAGCATGGATTCAAGGACTCAATGGCATCATCTTGACCTAATCACAAGGTTCAAAAGATCTCAAAAGCATTGGATTGACAGATGAATTTTCCAATCAACTGATCAAAAGTCAATTGTACACTGAAAAGTCAAACTTTGACTTTTTGGTCAAAACCAAGTGCCAAGGGTCATTTTTAATCAAGATGTGTCAAAATATGAAACTTGTTCACCAAGAAACCTAATTTTGAAAATTAGGGTTTAAAATGGAAAATTTTCATAACTGAAATTTTCTAAGTTATGAAAATTTCTTATTTTTTCCCAACTTTTCCCAACTTTTTCACCATGATGCAATTGGATTAAAACAAAACTTCTAACATGAAAGTTGTATTCCTCCACAAAATATACAACTTTGATTCACAAAGTTTTCCCAAAAGATGCTTGGATATCAAGTTATGATTTTGTGAATAAGGGTCCATGAAACTTTTAACTTAGTGAAATTTTGCCCTAATTTAGGCAGGATTTTGACCTATCTTCATGGCAATTTTTCACATAGTTCCAAGTGGAATCTCAAAATGAATTTCAAAGATGGATTGTATATTATGTTACAGGCTTTCCAAAATGTCCAAGAACTCTCCAAGATCATTCATGGTTAGGGAGAATCGAAAGTTTGAAATTGGCAAATCATCACTTTTGTCCAAGGCATTTTGCACATTGCTACAACTTGCAAATCTGTCCAAAGCATGCTTGTACTTGGTTTACTGGTTATAATCATTTCTACACTCATAAGTTAAATGCAAATACATTGGTTAGAGGCTTTGTTCTGAGCTTTAGAACATTACACATTGAATTAATCCATTTTTGGCAAAAAGGCAACAATACTATTTCCATAAAGCACAACTTTTGCAATTTTGTTTATCTTGAGCATTGGACCAAGCCTTTTGATGCAAACAAAGTTCACTAATATCAGGAAAAGTTCACCAACTATGTGCAGCTAGAATACAGGCCTGTACAGGCCTTGGCATTGTCAACTCACCTTTTACTTCAAAAACAAGCAATTATGCAAAAGGTCCATATCTCTTGTATCTGATAAGAGCAAGTCTCGGCAACATTTCAAAGAGGTTCAACACATTATCTCAAGCCAGAAACACGAGCTCTTAGCATCTAAAACACCCAAATACATCAAAATACCAAGTTCTTGTCAAAACAGGGCCATACCTACAGAACACAAGCCAAAACCAAATCCACTCGTGCGTTTTGTCCCAAACCACTTCAGACATATTCTAAACATCACACCTAAATTGTCCAAGCACCTGTCCAGCCATTGTAACTCCATTTTCACACTTCACCATTTTTACTTTGAAGCTTTGCAGGTTGAGTTCTACAAGCATATTCAGGCAAGTTCAAAGCAAGCTGAGCATTGGGAAAGGTCAAGGGAACTTCAAGCAAGCTCAAAAGACCTTCAGGCCTCACTAAAAGTTGCCACATTGCCATACTCAAACTTGGCTGAAACAAGTATTTTCTAAGTTTCTATCTCCTTATTTAGGAATCATTAGGCTTAGGTTTGTGAAGCAAAAATGTAGCCCTTAATGTCCTTGAACTGTACATATGCATAGAATTTATTTATATTAACTGAGCTAGGAGAATTTAGGTGTTGAAGTTGCTGAAAAAACTAGGTTAGAATTTAGGGCCAAGGAAATTCTCTCTGGTCTTTGAGAGTTAGATCAAGTTTTTTATATCATTGAAATCGTGGTTTAAAGCTCTATAATTTTCATGTTATGAGTTTTTGATTTCAAGCAGAGAATAGAGAGAACAAATTTGAAGTTGTAGGCGCGCGCGTTTGACAAGAGGACTGGGACGAAGTTCAGCTTGGGTTGGGCCTGGCTTTATCCTGCTTTTGACACCCCCCATCCTGCTTTTTGCACCCCCTTGGCCCATTTCTTTATTTTTGCATATTTTTTCATTTCTATTTTTATTTTATGACTTTTATTTTTTTTTCTTGAACATTAAAAATCCCAAAAAATATTTTCTTTATTTTTGGCATTTTATCATATTTCTATTTTATTTTTATTTTCATAATAAATAATTATTAGGTTAATATTACTTTATTTTCTTAATTAAAATTTGTAAATAATACAAAAATATCATATATTTTTATTTTTTATTATTCATACACTTAAATAATATTTTCTCACACATTTTAATTTTTTAACA
The DNA here is from genome assembly GCA_948472305.1 of Vicia faba. Lineage (NCBI taxonomy): Eukaryota > Viridiplantae > Streptophyta > Magnoliopsida > Fabales > Fabaceae > Vicia > Vicia faba. Next base: position 1,189,784,712 of record OX451736.1, read on the forward strand.
CTTTTGTATATATTTTTATTTATTTTCTTGTACATAAATAAATAATATAGAATATATATTTTCTTAAAACAAAAACTAGGGTTTCCATCCTTTCAAAAATAATCATTAATATTTTTATTATTTTTGAGACATAAATAATTTATTTTACATACATAAAATAAAATACAAAAACATCCTTTGCATATTTATATTTATTTGTACATTTAAATATTTGCCTATTTATTTATTTGTACAATAAATTCAATGTGGTTGTAATAGTTTTAGGGCTTTATTTTTTAGCAAATATTCCCTTATTCAGACTTGTATCCCCCTCCCCGTAATAATGTTGTAATAGTCTTAGATTTACTTTTACGCATTTTATCGCTTTGATATGCATGATAGTAAAATTAGTGTTTGTATGCAAAGACCAAAATCAAAACAAATAGTTTGACCTAATACAAGACAAATATGCATGGAAAATGACAACACATTACACACAAGCACCCCTAGGGTTTCATCCACTTGTTGCCTTAAAAATGACCATGGTATGCATGCTAGGTATCTTGGCAAATCAAAAACAAAACAAAAGATCATAGTCCCTCGATGACGCTATCTTGGTTGCCTATACAAAAATGATCTAGACCCTTAAAAACTTGCTAAGATACTTGGCAATATTGTTATCATGGTCATACGATGACCCGCGCCTGTCCCGTTTAACATCCAAAGATATGGTTGTTTACCAAATGCAATGGTAAAACAACAATGTCAAAGGAATAAAAATGTGTAGGAAAGATCTTTGAGTAGGGTAGACAACTCCTAGTTACTTGATCAAACTTGCAAATCATCCTTTCTATTTTCAAAAACACACAACACAATTTCAAAATAATTTCCCAAAACAAACTTTCAACATTGAAACATTTTTCAAAAGACAGACACCTTTGTATACATTCAAACAAGAATCATTACAAAGGTTGCCTAGACGATGGCCTCTTTTCAAAATACTTTCAAAACCACACACAAAAGCACCATTTCAAACAATTGAAAAGCAAAAGCAAGTGATCTAAAACAAGTAAGTAAGAGCCCATGGAAAACCATGGATGAAAAGGGTGCTATCACCTTCACTTTTCATAATCTACCCCTCGAACCCAAAAACAATCTCAAAGGTCTTTCCTGTGATTTTTTACCTTTTTTTTGGATAAAATAAAAATCGGTGACGACTCTTGCTAAACCGAAACATTTGCAAACACAAACGCAAAACCTTAAGTCAGTTCTCCCACCGCATCACAGTTATGATGGTATAGACACATGTGGAGAACACTGGCAGCAACTTTAAGGTCCAAACATGATATATATTTAACTATTGCAACCAGTGGTATAGCTTCCCTATTATTGCCCGGAGGTAGAACTGCACAGTCTAAGTTCAAGATTCCTGTACCAGTAATGGATAATTCTACTTGCAAAGTTGAATACAATGATGATGTTGGAGACCTTCATAGGCAGACAAAGCTAATTATATGGGATGAAGCACCAATGGAACACGAGCATGCTTTAGAAGCACTTGACAGAACTTTGAAAGAGTTATAATTACGTACAATAATTCAAAGGATATGTTTGGTGGAAAGGTTATTGTTTTTTATGGTGATTTTAGACATATTTTACCAGTTGTCCCTTGAGGCAGTCTTTCGGATATTATAAACTCTAATAAATGCGTCATACATATGGAATTTGGTTTAGGTATTAACATTAACAAAGAATATGTGGCTTCATTTTGGGCCAACAAACAATGATAAAAAGGAATTTGCTGACTTTTCAGATTGGCTATTGAGAATTGGTGAAGGCAAAGTATCCGAGCCGAATGACGGTGTTGCCGACATTTACATACCCCCAGAACTTCTTATAATAGACTTCGAAGATCCTATTCTTGGTATTGTGAATAGTACACATCCTAATTTCATTCGTAATTATCAATCTAACGATTACCTTAAAGATCGAGCAATTCTCGCTTCTACGTTGAAGTTGTTGATGAAATAAACGACCATATTCTTGCCTTAATGCCAGATTTTCATACTCATACATATAATTTACCATGTTATATGTAATAAATTATTTCCGCTAATTTATTTCTCTTACCAATATAGGAACATACGCGATTACTACAACTCAAATTCAGTTGATAAGTCTGAAATTCATGACCCCACAGTAGTTGACATCCTCACACCAGAATTTCTTAGTTCCCTATGTACGTCAGGTTTTCCTAACCATCACTTAAAGTTAAAGGTTGGAACACCTATTATGCTAATGCAAAACATAGATCATTCTAAAGGTTTATGTAACGGCACAAGGCTAGTCATAAATAAGATGGAAACACGTGTACTTGAAGCTTCGATAATGGCAGGAAAGGGTTTTGGAAATTTGGTTTACATCCCTCGAATGTATATGTCACCCTCACAATCACCTTGGCCATTCAAAATAAATAGACGACATTCCCAATTATAGTTTCATATGCCATGACGATTAACAAATGCAGGGATAATCTTTGGATAATGTAGGTCTTTACTTGCCAAGAGATGTATTTACACATGGTCAAATTTATGTTGCATTGTCAACGGTCATAACAAAACAGGAAATCAAAATATTGATACACGAAGAACATGTAAAGTTCAAAGGAACAACTACAAACGTTGTTTACAAAGAGATTTCCAACAATATATGATTAATCTAAAATTAATGTTTGCCTTTTCTGAGTTAATAATTATTTCCAAACATAATGTTGTTCTTGATTTTAAATGTTTAATATAGACCCCTTGTTATCCTCAAACACTTAAGTGGCTAATACGAGTCAGTTCAAAGTATAATGAACCTTCCTTCTTCATATCATATATGACAGGATGTGTAATACGTTTTTAGGCATATGTGTTTTCGAATCAGCCATTACTGCATAACACAATAACATATAATGCATTGTCTGCTTACAAATACAACTTCAAAAATGATTGATATTTATACATGACCCACAAATTCAGATTAAACCATTGCAGCATAACACAAACATATCTAATTTCTTAATTGATAACATAAACTTATGTGTTAATATATCAATCGATTAGTTGCGAAAAAGCACGAAAACAACTAACATTTCTGCTTTATTTATTGTTAAAACGATTTATACACGACATATGTTTGTAATTCAAAACTTCCACCGTATAACAAAAACTCTTATCAGTTTTGCTAATTACAACTTAACCTTAATATGGAAATCTGTATACATGACATATTTTGTTGCACAAATTAACATTGAATCTAAATAAAATTCGTTCTCCAGCATCAAACTTATTGCATTCACATAAATTATCCCACCTAGGACCTAATTTTGTATTATACGGATCATCAACGTTAAACAGTTTCATCATTTTCGCCATGTCGCTGTCCCCGCACAATATAAGACCTTCATAACCACAGTTTCTCAATATTGTTGCAGTATGTACCTGTAAGTTCTGCAATCAACGTGTAAATTGTTCATGCTGTCTATTTCCTTTGCACATTTTTTAAAAATTTATTAAATTAGATCACCAATACTCAACTAATTTCGGAAGAGATATATAAATAGGGCTCATAATAAGGTCAAACGCATGAGTATCGTCATCAAACACATATCTGCTGTGAAAATGAGGCAAATCTTGCCAGTTTGACACTTCTTTAAACCTATTTATTCCGAAGTTATTGTTGCCGTAATAACCAACCTCGACAATAACCTCAGACGGTAGATCGTAATATGCTTCCAACAAAGGACACCCACTTATTATCATAGGATGATTTCTAACTTTGTTAAATATCACTTCCCGATGGACACCTTGATTGTTTCACATTGTCCAACTTTTGCTTAATTCATCGTTATAGTTTCTCACGAATTCGGGATATATTTCGGCATACACCTGTAAAACTTGCAACGTTAAAGATTCATTCATTAATACTGTATGCTGTAAAATATTAACAGAACAAAAATCAATTATCTTTTCAAAAGTTAATTGCAACACATACCTGTGAAGATACTTTCCCAATTACAAAGCAACCAATCAGCGTGGAGTGAATAAGGATTCCAGTTTACTCCATTTCTTATTATAACAACTATAAGACTGGAAGAGAGAATATGTTGGTGTTGGAGGAGATAATGTATTTCTATTTATCATCTATTCAATTATTAATACATATTTATTTGTCCATGTCCCACTAATGACAAATTCTTTATTCACGTGGCTACTCAATTCCTTATTCAATGCATGCCACTATACAACAATAATTTCCCTTTATATTTTACTTTGATATTTAACTTTAAATAGTAATGGCCAGGAAAATTATTTCTACAAGTATCATATACCCATTTTATTATTAATCATTTACTCTATCATTTTTGGGTGTAACATCTGAATTTAATTTGACCCTTCCTTTTTTTGACTTAAACTACATTCTGAACAATACATAACTTACCATCTGTATTTTTTTCCTACCGTACAACCAACAAACTCCTACCTTACAGAACCACACAAAATATATCTATTAAAATTCTGTATGGCTAAGTATATCTCAAAAAGACGTGTCAATTTTCAAGAACTACATTAGCCTTAAATCTGCTTAGAAATGCTCTGTTACCCCAATCCATTATGTATATATGTATGGCAATACAGTCCAACAAAATATTTATTTCTGTTTCATAGTCAATCTTCTGTTACAGTTGAAAACAAAATATTGTAATTATAAGTTTTACATCTATTTGAGCTGCCCTTTCTCGAGTTTATTGTGGCCTTCGACACACCTCCGACATTAGTGTTGTTACATATTGGCCATGGCAGATATCCGTGGTGTGTTTTTGGACAACTGATATGGATGATTTGTGAAGGATGGGCCTGTGTTGTTAATGTAATATAACATTCATAGGCACCAACCCCCTAAAATGCTAAAGCGATATAGAAGATATCATCACAAAGATTAAAAAGCAGTTGACATAGTAAACAAAAATACCATAACTTGAATATCCAATAACATTAAAGATCATATTGTTATATATGTTAACCATAACAGTTTCATCATCACCTAATAACACATTGTATTTACAGCTTTAATGGCTTATGCATGATGCTTAAAACATTGTTGTTACAAAATTACCATCTACAAAAGCATAGCCATTTTATCTACATATTTTAATTTAAACTGAAACAAAACACTTGGGACACATTAAATACTCCGGACAGAAACAGTATAACCCAGATTTCAAGAGCCAACACCCGAAGCCTCCCTATCATCACCTACATTTAAACATGGTTACCTAAATCTTGATATATTCATGATTGTCACAGCAACCCTTTGGGTTGTAGGGTCGAGCTTCCTGGATGGACACTCCCGAATAATGAATGCAAGCTTGTCACTTTTTTTGATACATTTGTCATTTGTGAATGCATACCGCCCCTTACCAATATACCTCTCCATGCAGTACTGTCTCTCTGCGTAATGAAGTTCACACTGGTATATCTTTTTCATATCGAAATCACGAAACAGAAGACGTTTGTGACCCTTATTCAGGAAGTTAGTGATTACTTCTTGTGGAAATTGTTGCACATAACACATATTATATAATATAAACACACACATTATAACTTATAATAGTGAATTCCAATGTTACTATACATACAAGAACATTTTTCCCAGCTGTCTTGCCACAATTGATCTCCTTTGTCCAAAGAAAGTACTTGTGGTTGTTTATATATTTGATAACTACAGATTTAGTGCTTCTATATTTATTCGGCTTCTTATTCTCCTTTGGTGATTGAGAAATACCAGTTGCATGTGTCTTTCTCTGAACAACATTAACTCCTCGCTCGACGGAGGGTTTAGCTTGTACAACACCTTTACCCTTGACATCCCTGTGTATACGATCAGCAATCAACAATCCAAATTGATGTTGCTTAATTTTCCCGCCATCATCAACGACATTTGTAGACGTCGCGACATGCCTTGACGATCCACCATCAACTGCATTCATATTTCTTGCAGCTTCAAACATTTTCTTCCATTTTGCAACAACATTTCGCTTCTCAGAATCACCAAATATGACTTTCTCCCTGCTAAGTCGCCTCCACACCATTTCTGGTGACATGACTTCATGACATCTACCAATAAAACCCCTTCAAAACAAGAAAGCAACCAAAAACATTCATTTCAAACGACATGCGACGAATACAGCTTTGCATGTTTAGTTATACTTAAGTAATTTATATAACATATAATCTATAAATAAGGAGAAAGATACAAATCCATGTTTTATCTTACCCAGAGCTTTACCGTGTTAGGTTTCCATGACCCATTTTTCCGATTTCTTGGATAGACAGAAAAAGATGATCTTTGTTGGATACCCGTGTGAAGAAAGTGGAATAGGAAATTTCTTTTTGTTCTCTTGGTATACTAAATGACGTATAGACTATAAAAGGTTCTTTTTGGTACCTTTGATTTTTCGATTTCAAAACTTTCATAGACACGTTCTTGAAACACGTGTTACACATTTTGACATACATATGTTATACACTTAGTAATTTTTTTCAATGTTATTATGTATCATATTATTTAACTACAACATATAACACTTTAGAGGTGCGACTTTTTCTTTTTAAATTTATAAAAAAATTATAATCTCATACTTTTATTATTATTATTATTATTATTATTATTATTATTATTATTAATTCTTGGTTATAGATTATTTTTGGTTATTAAGTTTTATTCTAATTTTAAATTACTTTTTATCACAATTCTAAAATAATTCCAAAATAATTTAAAATAAATTTTATTCTAATTTATTATTCATTCAAATAACTTATATATTTGAAGAATTATAGGCACCAACTTATTCATTTAAATAATTTTATAATATTTTCAACTAATTCATATATGTTATTTTTTTTCATTGCAATTACATATATTTTTATTCAATTATAGAATTATTTACATTTCTTTAAATTTCTATTTTAATAACACTATTTACACTTTTTATTATTATTATTTACACATGATTTCAATATCTTATAAAATATACTTATCAACCTAAATGCTTGTTTTTTTTATTTCATTCATAATTTATTTGTCATGTTTATTTCTCTCTATCTTTTAACTACTATTTAACAATGCATATTTTTATAAATCCCAAAAGTATATTTTTACTTCGTGATTCTTTGGCACATTTGATTTACAATATCCAATATATGGAGGTCCAAACATGATTCAATTTTACATTTCAAATACACTTCAACTTATAAAACTAAATGTCAATTTTCAATTAATATTCAACTTACATCTACAAAGCAGATAAAACAAGTGAGAAGGAAAAATATAAAGAAATGCTGCCAAAACTATTGTTGAATTCTTCCTCCTATTAATTCCTTCAACCTTACACCAAACCTGAACTTGCAACTTGCACAACATTCTTCTACCTGCATAATAAAATCAACCACACAACAACATAAACCACATCACACTCTTACATCCAATGCCTGCATAACATTCAATCATAATACGCAACAACCAACACAACAACACACAGTATACACAACCAATACGCTATATTGGTTAAATCATTATGACTCCAATAACATAAGTGTAATATTAACCTCACTATGTCAAAACTACTCAGCCATACAAAACAAAACACTTATATTACACAACTTCATATATGTGTTCTAAAGCAAAATAATTTGTCCAAACTTATATTCAACTACCAGCAAACTAACAAAACACATTGGTAATTTAACCAGCATCACAATGACAATTAAACCAATTGTTCAAAACATAATAATAACTTCTAAAAAATGCTACCCATAACAAACTAACAAAATAACACTCATATTCATTGGAAGAGATTAACTACTCCTTACAACAAAATAACATTTTACACAAATACATCAAACAACACATAACACCAAACAAACAACACTTGACAACCTTTAATCGACACACGCTGCTTCAATGTCGACCCTTACGCCGCTCCACATAAACCAATATTTCATCAACGGGCAGATACCGGATGCAGAAATAGAGAATGTATCCTTCCTTTATCTTTATGGCCTTAGCAAACTAATACCGCCCAGTAGCCAGGTACTTCTCAACTTCTGGACCTCGCCTCTGTTTCACTATGTATGGGTAAGGCACACATTTGTCAGTGTCGTACAGATCGATTGAACGGAGCAGAGCAATCAGGCACTTCTTGATCATATCATGTGGTGTTTGCTGCACATGTTAACATAAAACAAAATTACATTAAATTGTAATCAACATACATGTATTGGTGCAAATGTTGTATTGTATTACTTACAAGGACATTAGAGCTCATGACCTTAGCATCTTTCACAGTCCTACTCCAATTCTCCTCATTTTCTTCCATGTAAATAGGAGTATATTTCCTGCAGTGTCAATCACAGGACCACAAACGTTTACCATTAATCACCCAATATTTATCTCATAACTGTTATCCTATACGAAATTTAAGTTCCTAAGCAATGTTATACAAAACCAGGATCTAACGAATATTGTCGGTCCTATATCATGAATACAACTTAGATGTTTACTTCACACTCAACTATAAAAACAATATTAACTCTAACATAATGTAGTTATATATTAACATATACCTTATAGTGCTTCGACCTTTCTTTTCCTTCCCAGTCTACTTCGTTGATTGACAACTATTACTAGCATGTGTCTTTCTCTTTCCAGCACCAACTTCACGCTGGATGAAGGGTTTAGTTGATAAAACAATTTTTCCTTTCGCATCCCCGCGTATAAGGTCGATATCCTCCTTGGTGTTGCAAGCATTTCCTCTAAGCATCATCCGCATTTGCATATCTCACAGCTTGTCGAACTTTCTTCCACTCTAAATCGACCTGTCGCTTGTCCAACACACTGCATATCACGTTTTCCCTGATCAATTGTTGCCATTATGTTTCACGCTGACCAAAGGGTTCAACTGGAACAACACTTTTGCCCTTGTAATCCCTACGTATGCGGTTGAGACTCAACGATCCTCCTTGAAATTGCATGCGTTTCCCCCACCATCAACAGCATTTGCAGAGTTCACCATTTCCCATCCTTTCTTCCATTCTAAACCAACCTCGCACTTCTCCAACACACCGCAGATCACGTTTTCTCTGCTCAATCGTTGTCATTCTGTTCCGGCCGACATCTCATTAATGTACCTACAAACGTAACAACAACGGTCTAAATGTTTTTGTAAAAACTACTCCATATAAAACACACGCAACAACAAAATAACAAGAAACATCACCTTCTTTCTGGGTTAAAAACCGATCTATCTGCCATTTTCTGAAAGGATACGAGCAAATTGCCTTCTCTTCTGGGAACCTGACAGACTGTGAGAACAATGGTGGAAGTTGTTCTTCAAACGTGCAACTAAGTGAAATGTTTCTTTTAAGCTACTATATATGAAAATCGTTTGTCTTCATATTTTGAGTTACCCATCATCTCTTCCCCATTATAACTATATTTGGACCTCTGACCCATTTGTTTAAGCTATTCACAAATACAACTCATTCCACAATCCATTTGTTTAAACTATTATATTATTCCTAATTTTTTTGGTCCAATTATATATATATATATATATATATATATATATATATATATATATATATATATATATATATATATATATATATATATATATATATATATATATATATATATATATATATATATATATATATATATATATATATATATATATATATATATATATATATATATATATATATATATATATATATATATATATATATATATATATATATATATATATATATATTCTAATCTTTATAAAAATTTATATTCTACTTAATTATATATAATCTAATCTTGATAAATTTATTTTTTTATTATATTTCAATTTTTTAATTACGTTCAATGTATATTTACTTTATCAAAAGTACGATAATAGTAATTAAAAATATTTTTTTTATTTTTGTTAAAATATTTAACATTTAATCAAATGAGCGTGCTAGACTAGTACACATGCGAATGCACTAATATCTCCTTAATTTATTCGTAATAAAACTTCTATTTGCAACTTCCATTTTATATAACTTTTTAATTTTTCTTAATTAGTTAGTTGTAGTTTTCTATTAGAAAAAGATGGTTATTTTTTCTCATACTTATTCATAAAACTTCTATTTGCAACTTTTATTTTATACAAATTAAGCATGTAAGTTTCTTTTGTTTTGTTATTGCGAATGATATATATATATATATATATATATATATATATATATATATATATATATATATATATATATATATATATATATATATATATATATATATATATATATAGTATATATATATATATATATATATATATATATATATATATATATATATATTATTTTACTTTTTTTTCTTACTATGTTCTAGGATCAACAATATTCTTGGAGTTAATAAGATGAAAATGAGACATTATAGAAATGGAACAATATCTGTCTCTAAAGATATGATTGGAGTGTAATGAAAATTTCAGCATACTCAAGAGAGTTCAATAAATTTTCTCTTTATCATTGTCATGACACATATTGTGTGGGAAGAGCGTATATTGGATAACAATATTTAAAATTTTGTAGTTGTTTATCTATATTGTTTGTTGAATTTACTTTGTTGAGTTTGATGAATTATATCAGAAACATTGTTAATTAATTTCTTGCGGCTATCCATTTTTATGTTGTCTTTTGCATTATTTTTATTGAAAAGCAAATTACTTTTTCTTTACTTTTTTTTCTTTCATATGTTACTTCTTTGAACTTTTGATTCAATTTTCATCTTTGAATTTATTATTTACTTTTTCTAATTCTATAAATCTACCTTTAAAAAATTTCTTTATTTTATTTTATTTTAACTTTACCATTCTACGTACCATTTTCTTTTCTTCTTTTATCAAATAATTTCATCTCTCTTCTAATTCACTTATTTTTTAACTAAAAATGTGATATATAACATAAAAATAGTATATTTTATTTATTTATTATTTTTATGTAAAATTTATTTTAAAGGATAAAATAATATTTTAAAACATCATATCAATTAACTTATAATTTATATAAAACAAATCAAATATAATAAAATTATTGATATCAATTTATTAAATTATTTTTTACATATAATTAATAAAATAATAGTTTAATATAGTTTATGCATAAAATGCACGGATAGACCATTAGTTTACTAGTAAATATTAGTGGTTGATTGGTGAGGAAATTAAAAATTATTGAAATTTTTTAAATATTTATGTGTATTAATTTTTTTTATTGTTTTTCTTTTTTTACATTAATAATAATGATTATTTTATAGATAATATAAGGGTATCAAGATTAAACATAGATGTATGCGGTTATTTATTTGGTTGTCATTCAACGGTTCACTTCTAATCTTAATGAAATTTTATTACCCGACCCGACCCGGTCATTTCTTACTCGGAGCTCCTTCAATCCCATCGATATTCGACAAAATATAGGACGATAGACAATTCAACACGTCATCAATCATGAATGCTTAAATTTTTATTTGACTGGTATTTTAAATTACAATAAACAAATAAATTAATCCATCGCCATTTTCGATAGTAAAGTAATTCTAATTCCCCATGAAATGAAAAAATTAAATAAAACTTGGAAGAAGCAATTTGGTACTATACGCTTGTGATAAACGCGATTCTGTGCTAAAGCAAGAAAGCAGAGCACAGCAACATGTCTATGTACGATTCTGATTCCTCCTCCTCCTCTTATGGTGGCGCCGATTACCAGAATTTAAAGCAAATTACCCGCGACCGTAAACCCTCTCCCTCTCTTCCCAATTTGTGTTAATTCAATTCATGATCCATTTCGTTGTTACAGTTTTCAACTTACTTAACCGCTTTTGTACTTGTAACTTCGTCTCTTTCATTGTTCATTCTGATTTTCGAATTACACTTGCATAGTCTAGTTTATGTCTTTGAGTAGTGAATACTTATCTAAGCAAGTTTCGAGTTATTATTATTGATTATTGATGAAGTTAATTTTGGAACTATGGTATTTTTCAATACTGCATGCATCCTTTCTGATTTTTCTTTGAGTAAGTTCATTCAATTTCTGTGTGATGATATATTGTCTCCAGGATTATTACGCGAAATGATCAGGTCGACAAAAGCAGGGGATTCCAAATCAACTTGGAAGGTATGTGATGCAATTAGTTAAATGCATTCTGTCATGATTTATTTAGCTTTACTCTGGAATGGAATAAAGTAAACGTAATCACAAGTGTCGGTGTCGGATACTGATACAGACACACTCAGAAGGAATTATCAGTCTGTTTGTTTCATCCAAAGTTTGTAGTTCACTTACAATTACATAATTCACGCGTCTTAATTGCTTGTTTTATTCATTGCATCATCATAGTCTTTTTGTCTATAAATATGTATATGTTAATATGCACTATGGACTGGTTAATGCATACTAAATGCTGGTCGGTAGATGGTAGATATGAATGTTTGTTTGCATACTGCCAGCCTAAGTCTAAACATGATTTGAGTGATGTGTTGAAGGTGAACTAAAGGAACAAAAAGGGACTGGTTTATTGATTTGCTTATCTGTAGGTACTCATAATGGACAAACTGACTGTGAAGATAATGTCTCACTCATGCAAGATGGCAGATATCACTGATGAAGGTGTTTCATGTAAGGATCATAAAAAAGCAAATGACCAGTTTGTGATTCTGCTTAATCATGTTTCCTTGTTAGATTATCAGTTTTATTAGTCTAGTTGTTCCATCAAAACAAATGTTTTCTCAATTATCAATATGGATTCAAGTAAGTAATATATTCGGAGTCGAGCTCCCCGCATACCGGGTCTAGAGAAGGGTTAGACCTATTGTGGATCTATTATAAATAGTCTTACACCCTACATTTACAAGTGACTGGTTCTACTATTTGAATTCAGTCACAACAAGACTGGAAGTCCAACTATGGTCTCAAATCTCCCTTTTATTCAATTAATATGTATAAAATATGTGGTCTAGATTTCGTACAATTAGGTAGGCTTATTGCTTGTATAGGGTGAGCCAATGCACAGTGTGAGGTTTCTGCCTTGTATGGTTGTCATTGGTTCTATTGGCAAAAATAGGCTGTCGGCTTAAGTAATTGAGTGTTTACAAATAAAATATGGTTAGTTTTGTAGAAGGTTATCTAATATGATCCCATCAATTTTATGATATTTCCATCCAGTTAGTTTTGTAATGTCTTCTATTTAAATTAGTTTGAGTTTTTATTTTCTTGTGGGTATTAGGTGTTCTATGTGATATGAAAGTACCACTCAAATTGAACAGAAAATTTTATCAGACAGCCGTAAGACCGGCGATGTTGTACGGGGCTGAACAAAATGTTGGACTGTAAAGAACCAACACAAAAATAAATTGAGTGTAGCAGAGATAAGAATGTTGCGTTGGATGTATGGTAAGGTTATACGGGATAGGATTAGAAATGACAACATTAAAGAGAGAGTTGGGGTAGCACCTATAGTAGAAAATATGGTGCAAATTAGACTTCGGTGGTTTGGGCGAGTAGAAAGACGACCTATGGATTTTGTAGTAAGGAGAACATATCAAATGGAGAGTAGTCAAACTGCTAGAGGTGGAAGAAGATCTAGAAAAACTATAAAAGAAACTATTAAGAAAGATATCGAGATTAATGAGTTAGATAGATGTATGGTATTTGATAGAATATTATGGCGCCGTTTGATCGTGTAGCCGGACCCATTTAGTGAGAGAAGGCTGGGTTGTTGTTGTATTAGGTGGCAGTAAATATAACTCATTTTAGATTTAGATTTAGAAGCGAGAATAAGTCTCATTCAAAATGTGATTTATTTACCAGGGTTGCTGAAAAATGACATACACAATGTCAACAGCAGCATTTTAAGTTACACACTTTTTATTGTTATTTAGTTTTGGCTTTGTTATTGATATTTTGCCCGCTTTTATAAACAACATTAACAATAAGATCTAACTTAGAGATTAAAGACATGAAGAAAACAGACTGTAAGAATTTATTTAAGTTGCAAAAAACTATAAAGATATATTCACCAACAAAAAGTAATAATCAAGGTATTCAAAAATTATTTCAGTTTGAAATTCGCAATTGTGATGTATTATATCAGTTAATTGCCACTTCTATTTGTATGGTTATTAACATTGAAGTTTCTGACCCTCTCTTACCTTCTAAATGATATGATTCTCATTTGTTGGCCATCTCTTTTTTTAGTTTTATTTCCTTTATGGTTTGATATTTTGGTGCTCTTTTTGTAGTGGTCGAAGACATATACAAACGGAGGCAACCATTACCAACAATGGATGCTATATATTTCATCCAGCCATCAAGAGAGAAGTAGCACATCTAATTTTCTTTTTTGTTCCTATTGTTCTGCAGTTTAGAACTTATAATTTTCTGTCTCTTTGTTTCAAATAAAAGTATGAAGTTATTTTTGTAGGTTTTGAATATCAAAGGGTATAACTTGTTCCAACATTGTCTGTTATTCTCTTGTATTTTCTGCCGTTTAGTTTCCCTTTATTTCCCCCCTTAAGTTTCCTTCCAAATATGTCTTTCTTTTTAATTTTATCATTATTGGTTTTGAATTTTCCTTTCTATTCTCTATAAATGTGATAATATACTACTTCGTCTCTAAATCTCCTAATTATTCATTTTTAACGCATATCACTTAATGATAATTATGCCATTGGCATTTACTTTTGGCTGTAATATTTTTCCCTTTAGCTTTTATAAAGAACTTAGTCAACCTAACTTTTCTATTTCAAATTCATCCTTATTTAGTGATTCTCTTCATTTGTTTGCAGCATAATCATGTTTTTGTCAGACATGGCTGGAAAGGCTCCCTTATACAGGAAGTATGTGGTGACTGTTATAGTGTCTTCTCTTCTGTATGCCATTCATCCTGGCTTCACCATCTTTGTTTTTAAGCTTTTTTTCCCTTACTGTTTTCTTGTAGGGCATTTGTTTTCTTTAGCTCACCTATTTCTAGAGAATTAGTTGTGGACATAAAGAAAGATCCAAGGGTGTTGCCTCGATTAGGTGCATTGCGAGAGGTGACTATATTTTATTAATTAGAAACAAGATTGTGCTAAAATTCTTATTTTTACTCTAACAGTTTCATGGCTTATTATGATTTTTTCCCTTATTTGGATGACACCATGCAGATGAATTTGGAGTATTTTGCCATAGATAGCCAGGTATATGGTTGTATACTTCATCCGTCATATATTACCTTTGTTCATTATGACTATAGTTAATTTTATTCCTTTTTGGTTGTTAAATAAATTTAAAAACTTACAACATGTAGAAGTTCTCTATGTGCTGGTCCAGTTCTATTAGAAACTTGAAGAAGATGAAGAATGCATCTTCACAAACTCAGACAAAGATAAACTGAATGTTGTATTTATATAGAAATGAAATGATTAGTTACAATGCCTTCCACGATGATAAATATAGGGAGCTGTAACAAAATGAGTCAATTATTCAATTTGTTGCAGATGTGCTGACTCAGCACAGTTGGTTATTCTGTTTTGCTAACTATCTTTTATTTAACACTAACTCTCCTTACTCTAATATATCCCCTTCAAATCCAAGAGGATTTGTTATGTTAGAGATTGTTATAAATATTTAATTAATTTATTGTTTTTATTAGTTTGATATTTTATTAGTAATTTAAGTTTGGATATTTAGTAAGGCCCATTAGATCAGAATACTTTATTTAAAGAGATTAACACTTCTATATTCATAATCATAATAATAATATTGAATTATTCAGTTTTGATATGGTATCACGAGCTCTCGTTCAAGAGGGTCTCGCTTCCGCTTAAAAAACCCTAGCCGCCTTAATTGCAGTTATTTTTGTCAAAAACCTAGCCACTTTCATTGTGGCACTGTTCACAGTTTGTGTTGTCGGCACTGTTCACAGTTTGTGTTGTCGGCACTGTTCATCGTGGCACTGTTCACAGTTTGTGTTCCAGGCACTGTTAGACTCACTGTTCATCGTGGCACTGTTCACTCCGCTGCTGTTCAAACAGCCGCGCGTATCTCCATCGACTTCTCAACCTCGCACTTGCTTGTGGTGTTTTACTTGTATTTGTTTTTAAATTTCTTCAATGGCCGGCGGTAAAGAAGAAACAGATGGGTCCAAGTCTGAATCAGAATTACCTATTATTCCTCAGGTTTACAAGTTTAATGGAAAGAATTATTTGAAATGGTCTCAACTCGTGAAAACGACCTTGAAAGGTAAAGGAAAAGCAGAACACCTTACAGACACACCTCCTAAAGAGACAGATCCTAAATTTGAAAAGTGGGATATTGAAGATTCGGCGATCATTGCATGGTTATGGGTTTCAATGACTCCAGAAATTAGTGACACTTGCATGTTCCTAAGTACGGAAAAAGAGATCTGGAAAGCATTAGAAGAAACTTATTCTAAAGCCAAAGATGCTGCCCAAATATATGATGTGAAGGTGAAAACATTGAGAACTAAACAGGGCAAAAAACAGTTACAGAATATGCTAATCATTTCAAAGTCTTGTGGATGGAGTTAGACAGTTTCAGAATATGCTAATCATTTCAAAGTCTTGTGGATGGAGTTAGACCACTACAGGGTTATCAAAACCGAGTGTACAACAGATGCAACAACACTTAGAGAGTACATTGAGTAAGATAGAGTCTACGATTTTCTGGTAGGACTCAACTCTGACTTTGACCATGTTAGAGTACAAATTCTTGGCAAAGAAAATGTGCCGAACATTAATGATGTAGTGTCTATAGCCTAATTTCCATACATAAACTCACTGAAGACCTATCATGTATTGTTATTTTTTATAATAAGTCTTGTGTTTTTCAGGACAAGAATTCAGGGAGGACGATTGGAAGTGCTAGAGAATGGAATGGTCTTTACTACTTGGATAACAAAGATTGAAGCCCAAATTTTCTCAACAGCAATTCCTTTTTTTCATAATCAATAAAGACCAACAGGGAGAAGGTTCTCTTATACCATTGTCGCCTGGGTCATCCTTCGTTTAGAGTCGTTAAGCAGTTATTTCCTGTTTTATTTAAAACATTAGATGTTGAGAGTCTTCATTGTGAGGTGTGTGAGCTTGCTAAACACAAGCGTGTACCTTTCTCTGTTAGTAATAAAATGAGTACTTACCTGTTTCATCTAGTTCATACAGATGTGTGGGGTCAATCTAATATTCCAAATATTTCAGGTGCCCGTTGGTTTATCACCTTTATTGATGATTGTACTAGGGTTACCTGGATTTACTTAAACAAAAATCTGAAGTTAATCATGTGGTTCCTCAATTTCTCTCTATGGTTAAATATCAATTTGGTGTGAGTATTAAGAGGATTCAGTCTGATAATACCAAGGATTATTTTAATCATAATCTTAATTCTGTGTCAAAATGAAGGTATCATTCATGAGTCTTCATGTGTTAAAATATCCCAACAAAACGGCATTGCTAAAAGAAAAAATGGGCATTTGTTAGATCAAACACGTGCTATGGTATTTTAAAATAAAGTTCCCAAGAAATATTGGGGCGAGGTTGTTTTAACTGCATCTTATCTCATAAATCGTTTGCCTTCTAATGTCCTTGCTTCCAAAACTCCTATGGAAGTCTCATCCTCGTTCTATCCTAATGTGTCTCCCTCTAATAACCTTACTCCTAACCATATTCATAGTGATGGTAGAGGGAAACTTGATCCTAGAGCTTTAAAGTGTGTCTTTATAGGATATTCTTTCACCCAAAAAGGTTACAAATGTTATCATCCACCATCTCAAAAGTTCTTTCTTTCTAGAGACGTCACTTTCCATGAACAAGAAAGCTACTTCGTTCAAACTCATCTTCAGGGGGAGAACGTAAATAAGAAAGATGAGTCCCTTATACTTCCTGACCTTACTCTTGGACCTGAACGTGATTCTGAAAAAGATGAAACTGATGTAAGATATGGGAAGAATTTAGTATATACAAGAAGGAAGACCATTTCAGAATCTATTCATATCTAAGAGTCTGACCCGATATTACATGAGGTAAATTCTAACTCTAGTGATTCAACTTCTGAATTTTCTCATGAACAGGAACCAAAATCCAATTCAACTCCACCACCATTACCATCACACTATAAAGATTTACATATTCCAATTGCCCTTAGGAAAGATACCAGAAACTATACCAACCAACCACTTTACCCTCTAGCCAACTACCTAAGTTTTGAACATGTTTCACCTACCCATAAAGCCTTCCTTACAAATCTGAACGCTATAAAAATACCTACCTCCTTATTCGAAGCATTGTCTGACAGAAATGGAAACAAGCCATGGATTTAGAGATGGAGGCACTGGAAAAGAACAATACTTGGGAATTGGTTTCTTTACCTACTGGAGAATTGGTTTCTTTACCTACTAGAAAGAAACTTGTAGGGTGCAAGTGGGTATACACGGTTAAATACAAGGCAAATGGATAAATTGAGAGGTACGAGGCAAGATTGGTAGCCAAAGGATTCACTCAAACTTATGTAGTAGATTATTCTGAGACATTTGCTCCAGTTGCAAAAATGAATACAGTTAGGGTGATATTATCTTTAGCAGCTAATTGTAATTGAAACTTAAACCAATTCGATGTGAAGAATGCATTCCTTCATGGTGAACTTGAAGAAGAAATCTACATGGATGTACCATCTAGGTTCCGTGAACGTACTACCACCAACACCGTGTGCAAGTTAAAAAAATCTTTATATCGGTTAAAGCAGTCGCCACGAGCATGGTTTGGAAGATTCACTAAAATTATGAGAAGTTTGGGTTTCAAACAAAGTCAAGGAAATCATACCTTATTTATCAGACATTCTGAAACAGGGGAAGTAACTGTGTTATTGGTATATGTGGATGATATTATAGTCACAGGTAATGATGAGGAAAGACAACAATTGTTGGATATACACTTGGCCAAGGAATTTGAGATGAAATCTTTGGGAAAATTGAAATACTTTCTGGGAATTAAAGTTGTCCACTCTAAGAAAGGATTTTTCATATCTCAACAGAAATACATTACTGATCTTCTGCAGGAAATTGGCAAGACAACATGCAAACCTGTAAATGCACCAGTTGATCCAAGTGTAAAGTTGGGAAATGTAGAAGAAGATATTGCAGTTGATAAGGAAATGTATCAGAGATTAGTCGGAAAACTAATATACCTCTTCCATACTAGACCCGATGTTGCTTTGATGTTGCTTTTGCTGTTAGCTTAGTCAGCCAATTCATGCACCGACCAAAGGAGATTCACTTACAAGCTGCACTCCGAATTGTACAATATTTGAAAGGAACACCTGGTAGATGAATTTTGTTTGAAAGAAACGAAAGTATAGGTATTGAAGCATATACTGATGGCGACTATGCAGGGTCAATTGTGGATATGAGATCAACTATAGGTTATTGCACTTTCCTAGGTGGAAATCTTGTGACTTGGAAAAGTAAAAAACAAAATATAGTATCAAGATCTACTGCTGAAGCAGAGCAGGGCAATGACACAAGGGATATGTGAACTAATATGGCTGAAATCAATTTTAGAAGATCTGAGGATAAAGTGTGATGAACCGATAAGACTTTATTGGGATAATAAGTCTTCTATCAGCATAGCTCATAATCCAGTGCAATATGACAAAACCAAACATATTGAAGTTGATACACTTCATTAAAGAAAAATTAGACACTGGCCTTATTTGCACTCAATATGTGTCTTCACAAGGCAACCTTGCAGATCTTCTAACAAAAGGGCTTAACAACAACAACTTTGAAGAAATTGTTTCCAAGCTAGGAATGATAGATATACATTCACCAGCTTGAGGGGGAGTGTTATAAATATTTGCTTAACAACAACAACTTTGAAGAAATTGTTTCCAAGCTAGGAATGATAGATATACATTCACCAGCTTGAGGGGGAGTGTTATAAATATTTAATTAGTTTATTGTTTTTATTAGTTTGTTATTTTATTAGTAATTTAAGTTTGGATATTTAGTAAGGCCCATTAGGTTAGAATACTCTATTTAAAGAGATTAACACTTGTATATTCATAATCATAATAATTCTCAGATTTAAAAGGAATAATATATTTTTTATTATATTATTAGATCATTAGACCTGTATATATACATGAGCCTGCAGCCTATTTTAGGAAATATGGACAACTAATTCTTAAAGGAACAAATCCCTGTAATTATGGGATTGATCATAAATACCTAGACCCAATAATAGCAAGATACAATTGTTATAGCAAATATAAAACATCCTAAAATACACAGAGAGAATCGTGGGTTTTGACACTCCCCCTCAAGCTGGTGAATAGGTGTTTTCCATTCCCAGCTTGGATATAATCCTTTCAAAGTTAATGCAATTCAGCCCCTTGGTGAGTATGTCTGCAAGTTGGTTATGAGTGGATACATATGGTGTGCAAATCATACCACTGTCTAGTTTTTCCTTGATAAAGTGTTTGTCAACCTCGATGTGTTTAGTTCTATCATGCTGCACCGGGTTGTGGGCTATACTAATTGCAGATTTGTTAGTCACAATATAACCTCATAGGTTCATCCCACTTTATCTTCAAGTCTTCCAATATAATCTTCAACCATAGAAGTTCACATATTCCATGGGCCATTGCTCGAAATTCTGCTTCCGCACTCGATCTAGCTACCACACTCCGTTTTTTGCTCTTCCAAGTCACTGGGTTTCCACCAAGGAAGGTGCAGTATCCAGTAGTTGACCTTCTATCTACCACTGACCCCGCATAGTCTGCATCCGTATATGCTTCAAGACTTACACTCTTGTTTCGTTTGAACAAAATCCCTCTTCCAGGGATCCCTTTCAAGTACTGCACAATTCTAAGAGCAGCTTGCAAATGTGCTTCCTTTGGTTGGTGCATAAGCTGGCTAACTAAACTTACAGCAAAAGCAATGTCTGGTCTTGTGTGAGATAGGTAAATAAGCTTGCCTACAGGTCTTTGATACATTTCCTTGTCCACAGCAATATCCTCCTTCGCATTTCCCAACTTTATATTCGGGTCAACTGGAATACTTGCTGGTTTGCAGGCTGTCTTACCTGTTT
The DNA here is from genome assembly GCA_948472305.1 of Vicia faba. Classification (NCBI taxonomy): domain Eukaryota; kingdom Viridiplantae; phylum Streptophyta; class Magnoliopsida; order Fabales; family Fabaceae; genus Vicia; species Vicia faba. Next base: position 1,189,805,908 of record OX451736.1, read on the forward strand.
CTTTAAGCAAGTCAGTAATATATTTTTGTTGAGATATGAAGATTCCCTTCTTGGAATGGGCCACTTCAATTCCCAAAAAATATTTAAGTCTCCCTAATGTCTTGATCTCGAATTCCTTGGCAAGACATTCACTTAGCACTTGCTGCTCCTTTTTATCATCCCCACTTACTATAATATCATCCACATACACTAATAAAATCGTTACTCCCCCTGAAACTGAATGTTTGATAAATAATGTGTGATCCCCTTGGCTCTGTTTGTAGCCCAAATTTATCATAACTTTGGTGAATCTTCCAAACCATGCTCTTGGGGATTGTTTCAGCCCATATAGAGCCTTTCTTAACTTGCAAACAGTTCCAGCAGCAACCTCTCCACTGTAACCAGGGGGCAACTCCATGTATATTTCTTCTTCAAGGTCTCCATGTAAAAAAACATTCTTCACATCGAATTGTTGCAGGTCCCAATCATGATTTGCTGCTAATGACAATATTACTCTGACCGTGTTCATCTTAGCAACCGGGGCAAATGTCTCCAAGTAATCTACTCCATAGGTTTGAGTGAAACCTTTCGCCACTAATCTTGCCTTGTAGCGTTCAATGGTCCCATCAGCCCTGTACTTTATTGCATATACCCACTTGCATCCTACTGTTTTTTTTTCAGTTGGTAGGGTGACAAGTTCCCAAGTCCTATTCTTGTTTAATGCCTCCATTTCCACATCCATGGCTTGTTTCCAATTCCTGTCGGATAATGCTTCAGATACAGATGAAGGTGTGTGTGTGGAGTTGAGGTTTGTGAGAAAGGTTCTATGGGTAGGTGAGAATTTTTCAAAGGATAAGAAATTTGATAGTGGGTAAAGTGGTTGTTGGGTGCATGTTCTAGTTCCCTTTCTGAGGGCAATGGGTAGGTCTAGATTTTGGTCTACCTGTGCTTCTAGATTTTCATAAACAAACTCATTAGAATCATTGGAGTTTATAGGATTTGAAGATATTACCTCATGCAGAGATGATGGGTTGGATTCTTGGACATTGCCAGATTCTAGAATGGCCTTTTCTCTCCTTGTATATACCAGATTTTTCCCAAATTTTCCACCATTAGGTGCAGGTTCAGGTCCTGCTGTTGATTCCTGTGCTGTTGATTTAGGTTATGTCCGTCTTTCAGGGACAACAATGCATTCAGGTGCTGGTTCTGTCCGTCTTTCAGGGACAGCAGTGCATTCAGGTGCTGGTTTTGTCCGTCTTTCAGGGACAGCAATGCCATTTGTCCCACTTTCAGGTCCAAATGTCATATTTGGAAGCACGAGAGTCTCATCTTCCTCTCGTACATTCTCCCCCTGAAGATGAGGTTGCTTGAAGTAGCTCTCTTGTTCGTTGAAGGTGACATCTCTTGACACATAGAATTTTTTTGATAGGGGTTGATAACATTTGTATCCCTTTTGTGTGGAAGAGTACCCTAAGAATACACATTTGACAGCCCTAGGGTCTAATTTACCCCTTTCATTGCTATGAATATGTACAAAGGATACACACCCAAATATTCTAGGTTGGAGTTTATTTGTAGGATCCAAGTGTGGGTAGAATGAGGATAGGACTTCCATGGGACTTTTTGAGTCTAATATTTTTGTGGGTAACCTATTGATTAGGTAGGTGGCAGTAAGAAGGGCTTCCCCCCAAAATCTCTTAGGAACATGGTTTTGGAAAAGTAGAGCCCGAGTTTGATCTAATAGGTGCCCATTTTTCCTTTCTGCAATCCCATTCTGTTGGGGTGTGTTCACACATGAGGACTCATGGATTATCCCTTCCTTTTGACAGAAAGAGTTTAGTATAAGGTTAAAGTAGTCCTTAGCATTATCTGACCTAATTCTTTTGATACCAACTCCAAATTGATTTTTAATCATTGAGACAAACTGAAAAAACACGGAACTAACTTCAGATTTTTGTTTTAATAAAAAAAACCAAGTCACCCGAGTACAATCATCTATGAAGGTCACAAACCATTTAGCACCTGAGATATTAGGAACATACGCCGGACCCCATACATCAGTGTGAACAAGAACAAAAGGGGAAGGACTTATTTTATTGCTAATGGGAAAAGGTACACGCTTGTGTTTTGCAAGCTCACACACCTCACAGTTGAGACTCTCCACATTTAAATTTTTAAACAAGGAAGGGAAGAGCATTTTTACAACTCTAAATGAAGGGTGTCCTAGCCGGCAATGGTATAGTTGGACCTTCTCTTTATTAGTCATGGTGGATTCAGATACACGAGAGATCGACTGTTGGTAGGCAGATTAGGATCCTCCATGTAGTATAGACATTCCATTCTCTAGCATGTCCAATCATCCTCCCCGATTTCTTGTCCTGCAATATACAAGAGTTGTTATAAAAAACAACATTACATGAGAGATCTTTTGTGAGTTTTTGTATAGAAATCAGATTGGTGGACAGTTTGGGGACATGAAGGACATTTTTTAGTACTATGGATGGGCTTATTTGGACCTCTCCTTGTCCTGCTGCAGTTATAAGAGTTCCATCTGCTGTGGAAATTTTCTTGTTGCTAGGACATGGAGAATATGTGGAGAAATATTTGGGTATAGGGGTCATATGGTCAGTGGCTCCAGAGTCTAGTATCCAGTAATGTGTAAAGGGTGTATCTGAAACATTAAGCCCAAAAGAAAGTGGAAACTTACCAGAATATATTAAGGAGCATGTACCTGTGGGTTTCTCGAGTTTGCTAAGGAATGATCTTACTCGTTCTATTTCTTCTTGATTCAGCTGACCAGATTCTTCCCTTTGATCATTAGCAATGTGTGCTTGCCCTTGCCTAATGTGTGCTTGCCCTTGTCCTCCCCTTTTTGGAGGGCCTCCTTTCTGCCCCCATTCTCGGCTTGGGGTTCTTCCATGTAATTTCCAGCACTTCTCCCTTGTGTGACGCGGCTTGTTACAGTGGGTACACCAGACCTCCTCATGGTTTTTCTCCATATTGGGAACCCCATTTTTCCTCATGATTGTTCCTCCTTCAGCTATCATTGCGGAGCTTTCAGTGGTTGAGGTTTCCAGCATCAGTCCTCTCCTGCTTTCTTCACTCTGGATAATGGCTACCACTTCATTAAGCCCTGGGACTTTCTCTTTTCCCAGGATTTGGAGTCGGACCTGGTCATATTCAGGGTTCAAGCCTACCAAAAAATCATATACTCTATCTTGTTCAATATACTTCTTAAGGATTTCTGAGTCTTCTGAACACTTTGCTTTTATAACTCTATAGTGGTCCAATTCCATCCATAGAGACTTGAGTTGATTGGCATATTCAGTAACAGATTTGTTTCCCTGTTTGGCTGTCACGGTTTTCACCTTTACATCATAAATTTGAGCATCATCCTTGGCCTTAGAATAAGTCTGTTCTACTGCCTCCCAAATTTCCTTTGCTGACTTAAGGAACATGCAGGTATCACTGATTTCTGGGACCATTGAATTCCACAGCCACGCCATAATCATGGAGTCTTCTTCATCCCAGGATTTGAACTTGGGATCTGTTTCATCAGGTATATTATCAGTCAAGTGACTGACCTTTCCTTTTCCTTTCAAGACGGTCTTAATGAGTTGAGACCACTTGAGATAATTCTTCCCATTTAGCCGATAAGCAGAATGGACATTCTGCAATTCTCCATTGGTTTGGGGTTTGTCCCCAGTTTCCAGAGTGGGATTCACGATCTCAGCCATGACCAGGTGTGATCAAGGTAGAGAGGCTGCAACAGGGCTTAAAGAGGGTGCACCAATGAAGGCTGCAAGCAGCAATGAAGGCTGCAAATTAGGGTTTACAAACACGGTCAGAGACTCCCAAGGATCAGGAGCTCTGATACCATCTCAGATTTAAAAGGAATAATATATTTCTTATTATATTATTAGATCATTAGACCTGTATATATACATGAGCCTGCAGCCTATTTTAGGAAATATGGACAACTAATTCTTAAAGGAACAAATCCCTGTAATTATGGGATTGATCATAAATACCTAGACCTAATAATAGCAAGATACAATTGTTATAGCAAATATAAAACATCCTAAAATACACAGAGAGAATCGTGGGTTTTGACAATAATATTGAATTATTCAGTTTTGATAGAGATCCTTTATCAACAACTCTAAACTTGTCCCTTGGGGTGAGGAACTTGAGAGGAGAGAGAGGCTTGGTTAAAAGGCTTGCATTCCGATCAGCTGCGAATATGTGTTGCACAATTAGACTCTCGTTGCTCACTTTTTCCCTTTGGAAAATATATTTAGTTCCATATGCTTTGCCTTGGCTTGCAGTACTGGATTTTGAGAAAGAGCTATTGTGCTCAGGTTACCATAAGAGTATTGAAAGATACTTTAAGTTCTCTCAGGAAAGATTGCAACCAAGTCACTTCAGCTACTTTGTTGGCTAGACTTATATACTCTACCTCTGTTTGATCTGGCAACCAAAGTTTGCTTCTTAGACAACCAAGAGACCAAGTTTAACTCTAGGTAGATTCAAGATCCAAATGTTGATTTTCTGCACCTGGGTCAGCTCCCCAATCAACATCAAAGAAGGCAGTTATAGACAAATGTTGGATAAAGAAACAGGAATTAGTAGATGTCCATGATGCTGAGTACCTCTAAGATACCTCAGGATTCATTTGACAGTTGTCCAATGACTTTCAAGAGGTTGAGACAAATGTCGATAGGATTTGTTAATAGGAGAACTAATTTCTTGTCTAGTAATGATGGCAGTGTGCCCCAACAATAGACCCGTAGTAGGTGGGAGCACTGAGATAGTCAAACCCAGGCTTAGACAGTTTTAGGTTAGCGACCATAGGAGTGGGCATGCGTTTGGCTTCACTCATGTTGGCCTTGTTGAGATCTTTGATGTAATTTTCTTTGGGAGAAAAAGAGGCTGTCAATGAAGAGATGAGTGACTTCAATGCCCCAAAAATAGTCATGATTTCCTAACTGCTTAAGAGAGAATTGAGCGTCCAGGTTGGTGATAAGTGAGACTGAGAGCTTCCAGGTTGGTGATAAGTGAGACTGAGAGCTTCCATTCCAGTGACACTACTGTCATCTACATATACTAGCATGATAATAGAATATGTAAGAGTGGTGAGTGTGAATAAGGAAGGATCACACCTGCTAGGACACAAAACCGAAGTTGGGAAGAACTGCATTGAGGGCCCATTTGTTTTGGCTTTTTTTTTTTAAAATAATTTTTATAGTGTTATATAATTTTTATGTAAAAAAATTTACAAAGAAATTTTTCATAAAAGCTTCAAATGAAAATTTGGTTTGAATAGTTATTCTTAAAATGTTGTTTTAGGTATTTCATCATTTTATTGAAACTTTTTTTGGATACTAAAATTTCAAAAAATCACTTAATTTTGAAGCTATTTCAAATAGTTGTTCATAAATTTCATTTTTGAAATACAATTTTTTGAAAAAATTGCGATTTCGACTATGTTTTGATCTTCAATAATGTATGTTTATGTTATAGGATGTCAAATTTAGTCTTTCAATTTAGAAAAAATTAATCTAAAAAAACTTGTAATATTTTGAAAAACGGTTTTATAATATCCATTTTTAAAAATACAAAGGAAAAATCCATTTTTTTAAAGGTAAAACAAACTGGCTCTGAGTCTCTCAAACCAAGCCCCTGGTGCTTGTTTGAGACCATAAATGTCTTTATTTAGCTTGCTCACAAGTTGCTTAGTGATGTGCCACTGTTTGGAGATATGCCCCTAGTGGTTGTTGTATGTAATCTTCCTCTTCATGCAATCCAATTAGTAATGTATTGTTCACTTCAAGCTGAGTGATATGCCACTGTTTGGAGATAGCAGGGTAAGCGTTGTCCTCAGAGTGACATGTTTAACTACTGGAAAAAGGTTTTTTGAAAGTCAGAACCCTGTTGTTGATGGAGCCCCTTAGCGACTAGACTTGCCTTGTATTTTAGGATAGTAACCATCAGGATTTACATATAGTTCAAATGAGCTGTACACAGCATAATATGATCTGTACAAAACAAAATACGTTATTCTGCACAGCAGATTCTTTGCTGATCGTCAACAGTATCTTTTACTTAACACTAACTCTAATAAGTTCCACTTAGCTGTGTATGTATATATCAAGTGGTGAATCTTGATTTCTTTCATTTAAATTTTAAGTTAATCATAGGATGTGCTAAAAAAAACTTCTCCATATACAAACAAAGGATGTGCTTGAATTCACTGATAAACAGCACAAATAAACTATGCTTAATTGCACATTGTTGAGTCTCCTGAGTTAGGAGCTTTGATGTGAGGTACGAGGGTGTGGCAGAGGAGGCAGACGACGGACTAAGGATTCATCATGTGGGTGAACTTGCAAAAGAATAACATTCTTATGCCGACTATGATTTCATCATTGATTCTGATTCATTTAAAGCCATGGTTGATGACACTGTATTTTGTTCTTCCAATTTCTTGTACCCCACTGCCAATTTGTGGTACCAAGCCTCACTTTGCATCACTCAAATTAGAATATCAACCAACTTTGGTTTTTGAACCCCCCACTTCCTATAATCCTGTTAAAAAAAATCCCCAAGAACCAAACTCTTATAATAATTCTGATTCCATATTTAGTTCTAAGTATGATCCCTTCAAGGCCATAATACTTCATACTAGGAAAATACACATGAAGCGGACCCAATTTTTACAAAAATGAGGAAGTAAGGAAACAAGAAAAGTATACTGTAGAAACTGTTCCTGGGCACAGAGCCATTCACCCACTGTTGTGGATTTTGAAGACAAAACTCAAGGCTTTCAACTGTTGGATCCAGTAGGAAGCAATTTACCACCATACCAAATAGGGGCTATCTGGATTTTGGATGGTAAAGAGGCACTTAAGTGGGTTTTGGTGGAGGCAATGCCAACTGCGGCCATACTCTGTTTTTGGGCCAAAAATACCACCCAAACTAGAGTGAATGGTCCAGGCATAAGTTATCATGGTTCACTCATTGTTCTATCATTCTATTTTAAGTTATGGGACCCAGGTGGGCCTTAATGCAACTCTTCACTTTGAGGACAAGGTGAAACTTTTTGGAGAGTGTATAGTTAGACCTCTTGTTAAGAAGTATTATCAGAGGAAAAAAAACAGAAACTGACCCTGGCAGTTTCTGGGTAGTTATTAGATATTTATTAGCAGTTACTGTAAGCAGTTACTTTGCATTTTGAGTATTGTGTTTGTACTAGGAATAAGTAAGGAAAGACAAGGCATAGTTAGTTATGCTAGAATATTTGAGTGGTTATTTAGAAAGGGAAAGGTCCAAGGCTCTCGAATCCTTGCTAGGAACCGTGTCTTTGGCTGTCTGTTATGTCTAACATTTCATTCCTGTTCAAAATCTTATAACTGCACTAATTAGAAATTCCTATTAGTTTCTAATCTTGTCATCCTCTCATTATTGTGTCTTCAACTTGTGTTTTTGGTTATGAATGCAGGGTTTCATCACAAATAATGAGAGAGCATTAGAGGAGCTATTTGGGGATGAAGAGAATAGTCGTAAAAGTGTTGCATGTTTGAATGTGATGGCAACACGAATCGCTACAGTATTTGCTTCATTAAGAGTATGTAGATAGTGCTCTTCGTAACAAGAATACTAAAATAATGTTCAATGCCTCATTATAGTTAAAACAGATGATTGAGAAGTTTTCTGAAGCATGTAATATTCTTTTAGGAATTTCCTTCTGTTCGCTTTCGTGCTGCCAAATCCCTAGATGCAACCACAGTGACTACTCTTCGTGATCTTATTCCTACAAAGCTTGCTGCTGGAGTCTGGGACTGTCTTATGAAATATAAAAAAACTATACCTAATTTTCCTCAGACTGAGACCTGCGAGTTGCTCATTATTGACAGATCAATTGATCAGGTTTCTTTTGTCCATTTCTTGGTTATTTACATGTAATAGTATTTTTTTCAGATTGTAATGTTGCTTACAATGAATATATTATTATGATTTTGCAGATTGCTCCAGTAATTCATGAGTGGACATATGATGCCATGTGTCATGATTTGCTGAATATGGAGGGAAATAAATATGTTCACGAAGTAACTTCAACAACTTTCCTTTCCTTCTCTGAATTTTTGGGTCCAGTCTCTTCTATATAAACACAAATCTACTGTATGTATTTTTAAGGTTCCTGCCAAGGCCGGAGGTCTACCTGAGAAAAAAGAAGTTCTTTTGGAGGATCATGATCCTATATGGCTCGAGCTTCGCCATGCACATATTGCTGATGTATGCCTTGCTTTTATGCTTTTACGTTCTTACACTTTAGCAACATGAATACCTTTTGATATTGATGACCATGTCAGGCCAGTGAACGGCTGCATGAGAAAATGACTGGCTTCATTTCAAAAAACAAAGCTGCACAAATTCAACATGGTTCAAGGTGATGGTGAACAAACTAATGTAACGGTTTAGTCATTATCAGAAATCAAATATTTTCCTAATTTCTATTTATTTTAAAATGGTATGGTTTGACGCACCCTATGGTTTGACTTGAATTCATTCCCTACTGTGGTGTAAAAGTTGATGCTTTGCCACACCATGTGGTGTATTCCTTAATCTAACAATCGCCTTGAGTTTTTCTATCCATTTTGCTATGGCTAGTTATCTGTGAGACGACTTTGAACATATTTCCTTGTAGTTTGTGCCATAGAGGTGTGATAAGAGAGCAAATCATAGATGGCAAAATATTGATATTTGTTCCATTGGACAATTTTAATTCTGCTTGGTTAGAATATAAGAAAATATCTAATAATATCTTCGATATTATCTTAGTTTAGTTCTTAAAACCAGTTTATAATCTTAGAGTATCTTAGATTATCTTAAGATTAGTTTTTATATTACTTAATATTTTACTATGATTTGTTATTGATTTCTCTATTTATTTAGGATTGAGTCTCTATATGGATTAGTGTTTAGTCTAATGTAACAAGTTATTTTCAATAATATTAAATAAAACACATAAGTTCAACATATTCAAATTATATATGTTAGTGAATATTTGCCTTTTCATAATTTATCGGAGCTTGGATTTGTGGTTTAATGGAAATATTTGTTTATCTAGCTAATAATAAGCTTCACTTAGACTATCAATTTGTATTGTATTTATAGAAGTAGCGGTGATATGTCGACAAGGGATTTACAGAAGATGGTTCAAGCACTTCCACAATATAGCGAACAAATGGACAAACTCTCCCTCCATGTAGAGGTTCGTTTTGTTATAATACTATCTAGATAAAACTTTTTTTTTCTTCTTATAATGATAACACAATATGGTATGCACAAATACGTGTGCTAACTAAGTTTTGAGAAAGAGGCCTTTTCAACAGTTTTCATTTGTCCTCAGGAAAATCTAATCGTAATTGGCACAGTTTTCATTTGTCCTCGAGGAAAAATCTAATTGTAACATGGTAGTGCCACGTCTTTTATTGCCTCATTGGGAAATTTCCCTGGTCACACATTTTAGTAAAGCTGAACTTATAGATGCTAGTATATGTTATCCCACTTAGTTCTTTTTCACAATTAAGATTAGAGTATAATTATGGGATATAAGATTAACATGGTGGTTGTGGTTGAGTAGTGTACAAGTGGAGTGATAAGACTGACATACTAATATTTGCCCTGCAAAGAAAAGAGTATAATTGGCTGTGATGAATTTAATGATGTTAAATTAATCTTTCTAGTCCACAGTTTAAAAGGTATAAATGAGTTCTGATCGTTACCTGATCAGAATGGATTGTCAAAGACGCTAGCTTCGAGCCAAGCAGCAGATGAATGTGAAGTGAGGGGTACCTACAAGACACTCCGATGTCAAAGTGAGGTTCAGAGTTATGCAAGCAAGTGTGAGAGTAAGATGAGATTGAATGAATATCTGACCCTCTCAAGTGAGAGGGTATTTATAGTCTCCAGCGCTGGGCCAAGATCTTCAGTGAGGCCCAACAACGAAGACTGTCAGGGCTTACGTGTGTATGAAGTCCAGCACGTGGCCTCTTTCCTGGTCAACCGCCCCCGAAAAAGCAGGAGTTGGACCCGTTATTCTCGAAGGGCAGGATGATGATGATATGAACACGTGAACTACGTTCCTTAATGGACACGTGGGAAATTGTCCAATGGTCCCTAGCTTGGACTGCATGCCTTTGGGCCTTAGGCAAAGGCGCTGGATTGGACCTTCCAAACGGTGGGGCAAGTGCTGGCCCGGTCCAGAACAAGTTCCATAGTTTAAAATGAAAAACAAAATCCATTGGGTTCCCTAAAACCACTATCAATTTGTTTGATCTTACTGGCTTACAGGACCAGTTAAAAATTCTTTTGCAATTATAGGGACTCATTATAGTTTCAAATATACATAATCCTATTTTAAAAGGACTTGGAGATTAACTTATTTAAAATCATTGGTGCGAATTGACATTGCTTTATAAATGACGGGCTTCTCTGATCCAGCTTGCAGGAAACATTAACAGAATCATCAGGGAGTCAGGGCTGCGGGATTTGGGCCAGCTGGAGCAAGATCTTGTTTTTGGAGATGCAACAATGAAAGATGTGATCAAATTTTTTACTATGAAAGAAGTAAGATATTCTTAATGTGGGAAAGAAAACAACATTCTAACAATTAATCAATGTACATGATAAAATGAGAACTTTTTAGTGAAGACATTGATTTTGAAATTAGACACGCAAGCTTTGCACTGTTTCTCATATTAAACTTCATACACATACCCACTTTTACGCAGGATACAACCCGTGAAAATAAATTGCGCTTGTTAATGATTCTTGCAGCTGTTTATCCTGAGAAATTCGACGGAGAAAAGGGTCAGAATTTGATGAAGGTATGGTTTCTGCTTTCTGCTCGTTTTGAAGAATGATATATTTCTATGATTCCCAACACCTGTTATGCAATTTTTAAGTTTCAAGTACTTTTCAGATAGCACGATTAACAGACGAGGATATGAATGTTGTGAATAATTTGAGAATGCTTGGGGGACAACCGGATACCAAAAAACGTTCGACTGGTGCTTTCGGCCTTAAGTTTGATATCATTAAGGTAAAAATAATTTCTAGTTGTAAATAAATAAATTTTTAAAATTTTACATTATTTCCGAAAATTCTTTTAACAGAAGAAGCGTGCTGCAAGGAAAGAACGTCCTGGGGAAGAAGAGAAATGGCAGTTATCACGGTTTTATCCCATAATAGAGGTACAAATTAAGTTAATTAATACTTGATACATTTTTCCCATATAAAATATGTACTCACTTATGAAGTTTCACCAAGAGGATAGCATTAGAATGAAAATCCAACGAATATGAGTCAAATGAAGGCCAGCTTCATTTTTTCACATGAACAGTTTTATGGTAATTTATTGGAAGAATATATTTATGATTGCATATTTAGCCTCAAAAGTTCTTTAGCTTTCTATGTGATGAGTGAATGACTATTCAGGAACTCATTGAAAAACTCACGAGAAATCAACTTTCTAAGGAAGATTATCCATGTTTGAATGATCCAAGTGCAACTTTTCACGGCTCACCCTTTGCTGGGACTGTACATCAAAATCCTCATTCAATGAGATCAAGACGCACACCAACTTGGGCAAAACCACGAGGCTCTGATGATGGGTACTCAAGGTATTATTTTCTGTACACTTCAGAACTAATAAGTAATCTAACAATTGCTTCTGATGGAATCAGTTTTTTCTTTTCACTACACAACTATAATTGTTCGCTTGATATACCCCTGCACAAATTTGTTACTAATACTTAATAGAATTTAACTTAGATAGATTATAGATAGTCTTTTTTTTCTTCCTAATGTATTTTTATAGATAGATACATGATGAGATATGATTTGATGTATATGTAATTTTTTGTACATAGATAGCCTTTGAACTCTTTGTTGAATACTCTCCCATAATGCAAACAGTTTTTATATTTTATTGCTTGGATGCAGTGATTCGGTGCTTAGACATACTTCTAGTGATTTGAGGAAGACGGGGAGTCAAATATTTGTATTTATTATTGGCGGTGCAACCCGATCAGAGGTTTGGACATTTCTCTCAATGTGTTGAGATTGTAAATTTTGTCTTTTAGGTTTCTTAATCTTTTTATCTTATACTATACTTCAATCTTCAGCTAAGAGTTTGCCACAAACTTACTAGAAAGCTGAATAGGGAAATTATTCTAGGTTCGACGAGTCTTGATGATCCTGCACAATTTATTTCGGTATTGAATTTTCTACCTTTTTCAGTGCCAAATCTTTTCTACCTTTTTTGACATAACCATCACGGCCTTCTATTTTTCTTGTTTTGCAGAAATTGAAGATGCTAACTACACATGAACTTACGCTAGATGATATCCAGATATGACGTTACAGAAGTTAAAATTTGAGCTTCTGCTTACTTGTAAAATATTTGTTGTAATTTATATAGTTAAATCATCTCATTCTTAGCAGAGGATTTATATAGTTAACTCCTTGTGCTTCAACCGGGTTGCTTGATGACAGATTTTGCATGCGCTAGGAAATCTTCGTTGGTTACTAACCAGAATAATTTATTTAGCTTTCCAGGAATTAACAGACTCACTTGGAACCGAAAATTGAAATAGTGAAACTAACACTTTGTTGTTATGCCTTTTATCAAAAGATATACTCTATTATATTCTGCAGGAAGAAGATGAAACTTTTGTTCAATAAATTTATTCTAAAACTTACTATCAAATTAAGACATTAACATTGTACTTGAATAATAAACAAATATCCTCCTGATAATTGTTTAAAAGTTAAGCGTCTCTCTTTTCAATTTAATAAAAATATAACTCTTGCCACAAAAACTAACTTATCTATACCTGCTAAGTCACACAGCTCCGCCACTCCCAACAAAGGAAACTTGCTATCATATTGTAGAAAAAAATCCTGATAGTTTTGTATCCTCTTTTAATGTCAATGTGACCAACTTTTTCAAGTTGGAATACAATAAATCTCAGTTTCATCGTTGAACTACATGCAAAACAAAACAGTCCTTTTCCTACTTCAAATATCATCAGTCAAACAATGGCAAATTACCAGGCTACTTTACCAAAACAAAAAAGATGCCTATAAGCAAGTACACGTGCTTCAATCCTCAGGATAAGAACGGCGAAGTACTTTCTCCTTCTCAGACAATAAATGTTCTGCCTTTCTCTTTCTGAGCTCACCGACTAATTTATTAACATATGCAATGTATTTGTCAACATCAAATTTTCTTTTGCAACCTTTGTAATTCATGTACCGAATTTTCCCGAAAATGGGACGCTCTCGCCAACCCTGAAATGAACAGAAACACATGCCAAAAGGACCTCAGACAGAGTTATTTCTTCCTCAACATTCAATCTGAAAATTGTGTAGCAAACAAGAATGAAGTAGGCGAACCTGATCATGCACTCCACATATAGACCACATGCAGCCAACATAACCACTTGGATCCCTCCCATCCATTTCATACTGCACTCAGATGAAATTATTGTCATTTATTCAAAGGGTAGAGTAACCTTCATCTCATGAAAACTGCATTTGTGATTAGATTGCTTCTCTATCTTGACTAAGGGTTAGTGTATACCTTATCATTTAAATATATACATATCTCAAGTGCTTCTTCAGGTCCTTTTGTCCATTCAAGAATCTTCTTTGCCCAATACATTCTGTACAAGAAAATTTCTAATTGAGAAAGCATATTTATTAGCTGCAACCATTAGAGAAAGAGATTCTATGAAGAGCAAGTAAAATTGTAAGGGGAAATAAAGTGCTTTGATTGATACGAATGCTTATTAGAGAGCAACAAAAAGGACAAAAACTTATCAAGAAGTTACTGACCTCATAAAACCATGCATTTTCCCATAGTGAACCATCTCCAGTTGGGAAGCATTCCAGAGCTGAAATTTGCCCCCCCAAAAAATATGAAAGACATTAATATAGGGGTGTAATAACTTTTGAGCTTGAGGGTTATGTAGTTTTAGTATGAGAAAATATTATTATCAGTGAAAGATTAACTTACAGGATCAGCAGTCTTAGCTTTCTCCAACTGCTCCCTCCTGTAAAATCAAAAACCAAATGAGCTTACAAGTAAACATTAGAGCTAGAGAACAAACAAAATACATGTAACTCACGTGTAAACATGTTCTCTCTTATCCGAGGCATGATCGAGTAAGGTTTTACGAGCCCACTCCCAGGCTCCTTTTAGTGAATCATAATGAAGTTGATAGAAGCAAAAGTTATCAGCAAGTTCTCTCCTGACAATCAACTCCTCCAGGAAAGTATCAACAGCCTTTACATCAAACATCAAAGAACAGAAAAAGTTAAGTCCAAGATAAGATTTTTAATCAGCATTTCATCAGGAAAAACAAAATCAAGCAACAGAAACAGCATAAATCAAGATAAACAAACCTGAGGATGTGAAGCTCTTAATTTACGAGCTTCTAAAGCACATCTTTGAGCAGATATCTGTCCGAAATGCAAATAAGGAGATAAACCCGAAAGTGCAGTTGGTTTACAAGGGTTATTGCGATCGGTTGAATAACTTCTCAACCTTTTACTTAAGAATCCATTCTTACTTCCCATCAATACTTCCATAGCAGCAATTTCTCCAGGCTCACACCAACTAACTTCAGGAACCTCGGCTCCCCTCCTATTTTAGGAAAGAAAAAATACAATCATAAAGACATCAGCATATATAACCAACCACGTGAACAAAACACATACACGGACAACAGACACCAAACATCAGACACCACAAAGACAACAGCTCCTACAATAGTTTAAGAGATAAACAAATTGAATATAAAAATATATCTTCAGACACCGAACATGCCTTCAATATACAGTGTTAGTGCTACATAACACATGATCAAACACACATAACTCTAAGTATATCAAACCTTAGTACTTGAGCAATAATATCATCCCAGTCTATAGTATGATCCTCAGTATTGACCCATTTCGTAGTTGGTGGTTCAATAATGGGAAAATCAACAAGATATTCAGGAAGCTTTTTGTTTATCTTCCCCCTTAATGTTCTAGCACTATACTCCAATTTCTCAGAAGCTACCCAAAGAGGCACAATATTGTGAGCATCAACTTCATGAACAGTAACCAAATCACCAACCCTCTCACAAATCTCAGCTTTGCATTTCTTCAATTCTCTTAATGGTGACATATCTGTCACCAAAAGAGACGCTCCACATTCTCTAACAAATTTCGATACAGTTTCCTCAGCCTCACCCTATAATATTAACACATGAAAAAAAGCTTAAAAATTTGAACTTTAGAGCAAATGAAAAAGTAAAATAGAACTAAACAAAACTATACCTGAAACAAGAAAAAGGGGATTTGAAGAGTGTGTTGAAGTTGGTGACACAATTGGCGCAAACCCCTGAGCATAAACCCTAAATGACGAGCCTTTGCGCCAATAAAACTGTTGAAGAGATTGAAAACAATGGCTACTGGAACGTTGGATTTGTTGGCTTGATGAACGGCGTGGATGAGAGCCCAGTTGTCTTTCAACCGTTGATCTCTGAACATCCAGTACACGACGGGGCCGGTTTTTCCAGAACCTTCTTTCAAGGTTCGAATGCGACCGGGGTTCACTGACATTGGTGGCGACGGTGTGGAAGCCATGATCGGAAATCGTTGTGTAGGTAGGTAGCTAATGTAAGGCTTTTGGAGGGAATTTCAACCGGCAAATGTTGAGGTGTGTGGTTTCGAACCAATATACGCACTTCCACTCTTTGTTTGACACGTGTATAACGTTAATATTTCTAAAATCTTTTATTATAAATTACTGTATTGAAAATATAAAAATAATTTTTTTAATAAGCATAAGGAATCACTTTGTGACTACCCATTTTTGTTGCAAGGGAATCACCCTAGCACGAATATATGACCTAAAGTTTTTGTTGTAAAAAAAAGGTAAAATATTATTTTTCATTTCTAAATTTATTTTTGGGTCTATTTTAGTCTCTTAATTTTAAAATGATTAAATCAATTTTTTAATTATTAAAATAGTGACACATTTATCCTTCTGTTTGCTTCCGTTAGTCAGGAAAAAGTTATCTATATGGCTTAGATGAATGTTGATGTGGATATAATTTCCAAAAATGAAAAGGGTGCTTTAGAAATTGAAAACGTGGACCCTAGAAGTTCAACATTACGCTAATGGTGTTGAAACGAGCTACATCGTTTTGGTAGATTATATGTGTGTTTGAAGGTGAAATTGAAGGCATAAAGAAGGATTAAAAACGTCATTGAGTACAAGTTAGGCATTTTTGCATTTAATCATTCTGATAGTGGTAGACAAACTAGGGTTTCTCATGTATTTGTTCAGAGAGTGAAAGAAATATATGACTTTTCATGTTTTCTTTCTGAGAGTGGTAGAAAATTTAGGGATTTTCATGATTTCGTTCTGCATGTTTGTTCTGTTGTAGGGCTTTGTTGGTTTGTTTTGTAAGTATATTAGGGCACAACTTAATTTGGTATTTGATCTAAGTAGGTGAAATGGACGAGTATCTAAAACTAAAAATTCATCATAGTGGTCAATTCATTTATGGTGAACTTAGTGCATATGAAGGGGGGGGGGGGGGGGGGGGGGAGTAGGTGATTTGAAAACAGATGTTAACAAATGATGTTATTTTTTAGTTGGTAGGTGTATTGAATGAGTTAGGTTAAATGGATTTTGAGACAATATATTACAAGGACCCCTCATTTGGGATGAGTGCTTTTGTTGATGATGAGGGAGCATTAGAAATAGCTGATTTATACAGGGTTCATCTAAGTGCTGACATTCATATTCAACGCATGTTGTCACAACCTGATTATTATGATGGGCCTATAAACGCATAAGTAGACCGTACTGACATTGTCAATGAGGAGGAAGAATTGCTATCTAAAATGTATGAAGAAGTTGTCAGCGGGAAAGATAAGTTCAGGGAACCTGAGGAAGTTAATGTTGGTGTAGATGATGATAATGTTGGCGTAAAGGGTGATAGTGATGGTGTGGAGGGTGATAATGTTGGTGTGGAGGATGGTGATGTGCATGACGGGTTAAGTACTGATAATCAAGATGATAATGAAAATAAGTTGTACAATTATGAAAGTGCTCTAGAGGTAGCTTTTGATGATTCTTCAGATGAGTATGATGATTTATAGGAAAATGAAGTGGCTAATCGACTTGAATATGGATATCATGATTAGGGACAAGGTAAAAAATAAAATAAAAATAGGAAGAAGACGAGGAAGAATTTAAAGGGATTGATAATGATAATGAAGAACTAGTAAGTGGGTGTGATATTGATGATAATTGTGGTTCTACAAGAAAGACTTGTCCAATGTTTAAGATGTAAAAGGACATGGAAAATTACAAATGGGAGGTAGAAATGTGCTTTAGTTCAAAAAGATGAATTCAAGGAAGCCATATCATCATATGTTGTCTAAATTGGTAGAAATTTTAAGTTCACTAAAAATGACAAAGTAAGGTTGATGGTTAGATGTAAGGTTAGTTGTGAGTGGAAGTTTATTGTGCCAAATTGCCAAATGAATAATTTTGGCAACTAAGGAAGGTAAATGATAAACATAATTGTAGTAGAGAGTATAATGTGAAGGTGGTGACTACCAAGTGATTAAGCAAGAGGATTTAAAACTCTTTAAAAAATAATCCTAGGATGAAGATAAATGACATATAGGCAAATGCACAAATGATGTGGGATGTAGGTGTTAATAAGACTAAGGCAATAAGAGTGGTATTTAAAGCTAGAGATATGGTTAATGGTTCTTTATTAGTGGATTACACTAGAATATATGACTATTGTCATGAGTTGTTAAGAGCAAACCTAGGGTCCACTATGAAGCTTAATGTTGATCTAAGTAAAGAAGGTATAACTGATCAATGACCTTATTTCAGAAGGTTGTACATATACTTTGTAGCATGTAACGAGAGCTTCAAGTTATATAGACATGTCATAGGACTTGATGGTTGTTCTCTAAAGAGGCGTTTTAGTGGGAAGATTTTGGCTGCAATAGGCAGGGGTCTAATTGATCAGATGCTTCCAGTAACATTTGCAATTATAGAGGGAGAAAATAGGGATAAATGGACATGGTTTTTGGAGCTCTTGATTGATGACCTTGGAGGTAAAGAGGAATGTATCACATACACATTCATTTCATATCAACAAAAGGTATGTAAACATGCTTATATTCATTTCATTATTTTCTCTTATTTTATGTCTTGTGATACGGTGTTGTTTGTTGTTTTACAGGGTCTACTACCATCCATGGATGAACTTTTGCCTAATATGGAGCAAAGATTCTATGTGAGTCACTCATACAACAACTTTAGGAAGAGGTATCTTCGGAAGATGTTGAAGGAAATAATTTGGAAGACTGCAAAATCAACATATACACAAGCTTCGGAAAGAGAGATTAAGGAAATGAGGCTGATCAATAAAGATGCATATCTCCATGTGATGATGACTCCTACAAGATTTTGGAGTAGATCGTATTTTAGGGCAACTAAAAAATGTGATATTATTCTCAACAACATGTTAGAATATTTCAATAATGTTATCCTTGAGTCAAGGTCCGAGCCATTAGTAACCATGTTGGAAGAGATCATAACATATTGTATGGAAAGATGGGCAACCACTAGGATGAGGTCTCAAAACTTGGTTGATGATGATGTCTTGCCTAATATAAGAAAGAAAGTTAAGAAAATAAGTAGTTACATCAACTTATGGATTGTCGGATATGTAAGAACGAATTCACCAAGTTTTATGGATTGTAAGGTTAATACTGATATTTGTATACTGATATTGTAGGATGTTTGATGAGCGCATATTTGAAGTAATCCATGTTTAAAATCCATCTGATATTTTTTTGTGAATTTGAAAGACAATTTATGCTCTTGTAGAAGGTGGGAACTCACGAGATTGCCATGTGTTCATGCATTGTCATGTATGAAGAGTATGAACTTTAGGATTGAAGATGAAATTTCTTAAGTTTTATAGGAAGAGTATGTACATGCTAGTCT
Source organism: Vicia faba (assembly GCA_948472305.1). Classification (NCBI taxonomy): domain Eukaryota; kingdom Viridiplantae; phylum Streptophyta; class Magnoliopsida; order Fabales; family Fabaceae; genus Vicia; species Vicia faba. Next base: position 1,189,824,995 of record OX451736.1, read on the forward strand.
ACAAACATGTGATTTATCTTATAAATGGATCAAATCTATGGGTTAGGACACCATATCCAAATATGCAACCTCTTAAGTATAGAAACGTGTCTAGTAGACCAAATAAGAGGAGAAACCTTGAACAAAGGGAGATTAATGGGACTGGAAAAAAAATTAGGAGAACATGGTTAATTGTCAGATGCAGTAGGTGCAAGAAGTCAGGGCACATCAAATCAACTTGTAAGGTGACACCAGTAACTCAGCCTTCTCAACAGCGTGCTCAAGCTTCTCAATAACCACTTCAAGCTTCTCAACATACATCTCAAGCTTCTTAACATCCTGCTCCAAGGACCTAAACACCAGGAACTAGATGAACTCAAGGTTCTCAGGGAACTCAAGGACCAACAATTAGAGGTATTCAAGGAACTAAAGGACCAACAACTAGAGTTGCTCAAGGAACACAAAGCACTCAAGAAAGTCAAGCACTAAGAGCTAGAGGAACTCAAGGAAGTCAAACATCAAGAACAAGATAGGCTTCACATGCTACTCAACCATCAACACTTGGAAAGTCAAAGAAGTTGGTTGTTAGGAAAGAATCAACATCAATTGTACCCCCTGGACCTACAACTAGATTAAGTGCAACAAGAATGTGGTTGGCCCAACAACAAGGAGGACTACTCCAACAAAGAGGGTCACGCCAAAGAAGAACATTTAACTTGTATTTGACATGTATTTTAAACCACTTTTGGGATGTTGTATATTTAATGGTCTTACTTGTATTTTGAACCACTTTTGGGATCTTATCTTTTTGTGTTAAGTTTGTGCCTTTCATTTTAGAATGTTTCCTAGAATTCCGGTGATGTGTTGCGGACATGTGTGTTGAACATATTTATCTATTAATGTCAATTATGTTTTAATGTGTGTTGAACATATTTATCTATTAATGTCAATTATGTTTTATTGTCAATTTTGTGTTATTTTAAATTATCTATTAATGTCAATTTAGTATGATACCAACTTTTAGAAACTCTAAGGCACCATTAAACATGTATAATGCCAAATTTTAGTATGAATTGGAATGCACCATTAAACAAGTATAATGTCAATTTTTAGTATGAACTGGTATGCACCATTAAACAGGTATAATGCCAAATTTATGTATGAACTGGTATTTAAACTGGTATGCACCATTAAATTGGTATATAAGTTAATTCAATATAATGCCAAATTTTACAAAATCTAAGGCACTTTAGTATGGATCAAATTAAACAGGTATATAAACTGATATAACGCCAAATTTTAGAAAATGATATATAAATAATCCAGTAGGAATCATATTAAACTGAGAGATACCAAAATATTTAGTACATTACAACAATTTCATACTGTTGTACCCCAAAATTTTCCCTCCCATATTTCTCAAGACATTTCAAGAATCATCTCCAAGATTGTTCAAGAGTTAGACAGTCAAATCACCTCCTAAGGCAGTCAATTCAAAATTAGGGTTTTGTGTTGCATCAAGGTCCTCACATCCAAATGGCCTAAAGTGATCCCCAATGCCCTAATATGTTCTCAAGTTCATCCATGTCAAATTTCAAGCCTTGCAGAGGAAGTTTGGTCAGTCAATTACTCAAGAGGCCCAAAAATCGATCGTGCTAGGGCAAAAGACAACTGTGTCCCAAATACAGTCAAACCTCCAGATTTTTTGTCAACATTCTCATTTTGTAGGATAATTCATCATTTGATCAAGTATTGATCATGATTCATCAAGGATTGCTCAAGATTCATCAAGATTCAAAAGTTGTTAAATTAGGGTTTTGTAGGAAAAGTCAACTCAACTTTGACCAAGCATAACTTTCTCATACTTTATGAGAAATGACCCATCCAAAGCTCATTTTGAAGAGGATGCAATTTCCTACAATACATCTTCACACCCCAAGATCAAGAAATGCTCTCACAAAAAGTTACAAATTTGGACATTATAGGTCATTTTTGAAAGTCAACAAAAACACCTTTTTTTCCAAAGCTTATAACTTGAGCATGGAATATAAAAATGAGATGAGACCAAAAAGGTTGGTTAGAGGACATCTCAAGGTTTCTAAAAAGTCAAATAACACCTCCAAAAGTTCAAAATTGAAGAAGTTATGCATTGTTGAAGTTGGGCATTTTTCCAAAATGGCCAAAAGTCAACTATCCTCAAAACTCCAATTTTTGACAAAAGGCCCCACTTTTTTCCACTTGATATGGTTTTGTCATGCCACACACGTGTCCCATATTTAATTTCATGGCCATTCATTTATTTTTCTATTTTATTTACTTTTTATTGATTTAATTCATTTTAAATCAATATTAAATCAAATAAAATCTATAAATTGATGCAATGGGATTCTTGTGGTCATTGCAGCTTTCAATTACCATGATTCATCAAATCAAATTCGTATCAAGGCTTTAAATGCATAAAAAAAATCAGATTTGGCATATTTTTGGAAACTTGATAATGGTGATCAAATTAAATCTCCATTCATCAATGCTCATGGACAAAGGCCCAAGTTTTAACCTAAATACATTCTATAACACTTGTACAAGCCAAGCAAATCAAGAACATGCACAAAGCATTGCAAAAACGACCATACAAAGTTTGGAAAAAGTGTGAAAAAGTGTGAGATCAAAAACAATATTAGAGCACGATTCAGTCAAAAAGCTTGACATAGCTCTGTTCCCTGACATTCAGTGAAGCCAAAGGGATCAAAATCCAGCCCTGAGACAGCCTAAGACTCACTGTAAGTCTTCCTGAACTCGACCCTGAACATGAAATCCAACTCTCTGATTCTTGCATCTTTTTGTCCAAATAATTGCATATTCATACTTTGCGTTGCATTCTGAAACTGTTGGCATAATTGAATTGCGTTTTTGTAGTCTGTATAGCCATGCCCAAAGCTAGGGTTTTGGCTCTTCGTTTTTAGGCATTTTGTTTTCAGGGGAAATTAGAGCAAATTAAGGGCATAAATGGACTCAGTGGGAGAAGACGAGCATGTTGATGCTCTTAGAGTTTGTTTCCATGGCCTAGGGCGAATTTTGGAGGCATGCTACGAATCTTCCTGCGGATAAAAATCCGCAGGTAAATAACCATGAACTTTGTGAAGAAGACGACCACGCGTCTTCTCCTTACTAGCCAGTTCAAATTTCACGCAATTTTTTTTTATTTTTTCAGGCATAATTAATTGTTTCCAATATAATGTTTGTTGTATATTCCATTAACAATAAAGCAGCATTGGTGGAGTGGTTGGAGCGCTGGCATTTGAGCATTGGGACCTGGGTTCGAATCCCAGGTCCCCCAATATTTGTTATAATTTTGTTTCAGATTATCCGATGTAGTATTCAAGGCGTGGACCATCATGTTCTGCCAAGATTTCAAACGCCAGGTGGCTACAAAGCAAATCCAATGGCATAGAATGGAGGGCTACCATGGTCTCAAGTCAACAGGCATGTGGGCGATCCAAAAAGTCAAACAGGCTGGAGTGTTAATGGGCCAAGAATTGATGATTTTACACCCAAATTAAGCCCAGCACCCCCCCTGGGTTATTTCTTTTTACCTTCATATTTCCATTTATTATTTTGTTCTAATTATTTATTTTATTATTAATTAATTAACCAATTAACATTTTTTTATAAAATCAGAAAAAACCCAAAAATAATATTTTTTATTAATTTCACTATTTCATTATTTTTGTAAATAAATTTTAACCAATTAACTTAGTTTTAATTAGGTACCATTTTAATATCTTTTGCAATAAATTAAAATTAATATAAAATTAGGGCTTTTAATATTTTTAATCACTTTATTTTATTTCCTTAAATATAAAAATAAAAAAATATCCTTGTTTAATTAATTAATTGACTTAGATCTAATTTCCATTAAAATTCAAAAAAATAATAAAAAACATGCTTTCTTTAAAAAAAGGGGTCAAAACCCTAAGACACTCCGATTTAATTTTCTCGTGCGCGTATTATTTTTGATCCATATTTCAATATTGTAACTGCTTCGGGGAATGTAATAGTTTAACTTAGGATTTTATTTATTTATTTATCGCTTTTATTTACTTTTCGCAATTTAATTTTAAAGGGTTTGTCTTTGGCGATGTAAATACCCGACGCCTTGTAATAGTTTAGATTTAATTTCCCGCAATTTAATTTCCGCACAATATTAACTGTTAGATGTTTGATAAATAGGCAATGCATGATAAGATCAATCTTTAACCTAAAATCAATATAGCTCACCCATGACATGTACAGATAAAATTAACTGAAATAACACACTCGCACATGCCACTCTTAGGGTACACCTCACTTGGTTGCCTCGAACGTGGTCATTGAGTATAGGAAGTTTTAGAGGTCGCCCTCTTGTCCAAAGATCATAGTTGCCTCAAAATTGTTTGCCTCGGAAAAATGATCTAAGACATTAGGGTTACCGCTAAGGCATCCTAACGTTGCTTTAGTGACCACACGTCCCTTAATCGAATTGACCCGAAAACTCCAACGACGATGCTACCTACTCCTCAATAGTGGGATATCATTGTCTAAAGGACATTAGCACATTTTAATTCATTTTTCGAGTAGGTAGATGGTTCTTAAGTACTTGCTCCTTTTAAAACAAAATAAAACTTTCCGCACTTACACTCTCTTCAAAACAAAAACTCTTTTCAAGCCCACAAACACAAAGAAAAGCAAAATTTTGAAAACACAATGAGCAAGTACCTAAGAGCCCATGGATAACCACGGATAGAAAGGGTGCTAACACCTTCCCTTTCTATAATCTACCTCCCGAACCCGAGAAATATCTCAAAAAGGAATTTTTCTGTGCTTTTGTCCTTTCCTTGTTGGATAAAATAAAAGACGGTGGCGACTCTTGCTTACCGCGACATTTTGCAAAAACAAACGCAAACGCGAACCAGCATTCCAAAAATAGTCAGTTTTCATTCCCACCGATCACAGAACTGGCGACTCTGCTGGGGAGACTTCTTAATAAGTGAGGTGTACCTTAGGATTAGATCAATATGTCTTCAATTGTATGCTTTGTATGCTTTAATTTTGTGGGCTTGTATCGGAGTTCTATAGATCCTAACCCGGATCTGGGGATACCCTTTAGGTAAGTAGCAATAAACTGTGAGGGATCTGTACGGCGTAGACCGATACGGATGAAGCAGTAGCTATGTTGGTGTGGCACCTTAGTCTGTATCGATATCCCTTGTGTTGGAATGAGGAGAATATGGGTCTTCTAAGGAGTCATTAAGCACCAACTGACCTTGGAACCTTAAATTGACCAACTTGGCCATAGAACAGTAGCAGTATGCTACACTCATTGAGACTAAACTCTCGCGATGATTTCGGCCGCAAGAAAAGGTTGCTAAACTGGAATTATGACCGATTGAGGATAGTCAGTGATATTGAGATCCTCTAGAACCCGGTTACTATTTTTAGGACAGGTTTAAACCAACTAAACTGAAAGAGGGTAGTACCTAAGCTCCATGCTAGCCTGAAATCTAAGGGATCTCAGTGTGACTTGTGTGCCTTTGCCATGTTTGCTTTTTGTGGATACTTGTGGTGTGCCTTTATCATGACATCATGACATCGTAACATTGCATACATCTTGCATAAAGACTAACCTATTTCAAAGACAAGAGGGATTCATCTTTGCTCTGTTTTGTAGGTCATCATGATGCCCATGCGTAAGAATACTATCCGGATTAACTTTGTCCAAGTACCTACCCTGCTTAAAGAGTTGGTTGTCAGGATACCAGACACTACTTCCTTCATCAGGAGGCATGGTTCTCTTCTCAGTTTGGTCACCTCCAAATTGGACGAACAAATGATGAGTGTCATGGTCCAGTTTTATGATCCGCTGTACCATTGCTTCACTTTTCAAGACTATCAGCTGGTTCCTACCCTAGAAGAGTTTTCTGAGTTGCTCGGTATCTCTGTTTTGGAGCAGACTCCGTTCACTGGTTGGGAAAAGACTCTTAGGTCTGAAGAGATTGCTGCAGCCCTTCACTTGACCAAAGAGGAGGTAATGGATAATTGGGAGATTAGAAGTGGAGCTAAGGGTTTTCTGACTAAGTTCTTGGTTGACAAGGCTAACTACTTCTGGGATAGCCTAGACTTTAAGGCCTTTGAGGATATTCTGGCTCTTTTGATTTATGGCTTGGTATTGTTTCCGAATCCTGACACTTTTGTTGATATTAATGCCATAAATATCTTCATCTCTCAGAACCCTGTACCCACTCTCTTGGGTGACATCCTTCATCAGCTCTATGCTCGTACTATCCGAAAGTGGGGAACTTTGATGTGCTGTGCTCCTTTATTGTCGAGGTGGTTTATTTCGCACCTCCCTAAGTCCGTGCTGAAGAACAGAGAAGGAATGGGCTGGGCTTATAGGGTGATGTCTCTTTCTCATAATGACATTATCTGGACTCTCAAAGGTATGGATGAGGTGACTGTCATTGATCGCTGTTGAGAGTATCCTAATGTTCCATTAATCGGAACCCATGGAGGGATTTCTTACAACACATGCTTAGCTCTCCATCAGTTTGGAAGAGCCAGAAGAGAAGGGCCCCATAAGATGTTAATGCCTCATATCATCTTTAATTTTCAGGGAGATAGCAACAAGCTGCGTCGTAGATTCATAAGGGATTGGGACAGAGTTCACCAATCTGATCCACATGAATTGGGTCCAAAGACTTCTCTGCCAATGGAGCCATATCTCAGATGGGTCCGCATCCGCGCCCAGAAGTTAGGTATGCCATATGAAGCTGTCAGGCCTGTCACTCTTGAAGTTGCTAATGAAGACGGGGTTCTTCCAACCATTCTCCACCCTTATATGCCCACTGATATTGGGGCATTGAAGAGGCCTTGGATGCAATGAGGGATGAACGGGATTCCTACCGAGATAAATTCAATGAACAAGAGCAGAAGATCCAGAAGCTGACTAGGCAACTGGAGAACGAGCGGATCCTGAATGATTATGTCCGCACTGAGAATAAGAGACCATGGGAACATTGATGGACCTTTGATGATTTCTTTTACAGTTTTTATTTACTTTTCAGTATTTCCATTCTTGTAACGCCTAAGGGCAGTTTGTTGAACAATTTAAATTTTGAAGTTTAAATCTAATAAAGTGTGTTTCCTTTCTTGTTTACAAATTTGAATCCCGATTGTCTTTGAAATCATAAATCATGCACATTTCATCCCATGCACTTCATAAACAGGTACCCTTTTTACAGGTCTCTTATCTTCTTCGCTGTTTATTTCAACAATCATCATGTCTACTGAACCTTCAACTGAGCAAGCTATCAAGGCCCTCCAGGCCCAGAAAGCCCAGTTTCAAGAGTTGTTCATGAATCTAGCTAAGGGTCAGCAGAACCTGAAGACTTTGATTCTGAAAGAGAAGAAGAAGAAGAAGAAGAAGAAGAAGAAGACCATCCTATTCAATATTGGACGCAGGTTTGGAAACGGGCTGCAGAATGAAGTTGATCTGACCACCTCATCTGGAGGGAAAGATAGTCCACAAGAAAGGAGGTCTCCTAGCCCTATAGTCTCCGACAATGAAACAGACTACGATGAAGAACAATATCCTCCTGTTGAGGATAAGTACAAACAATTGGAAGACCGGTTGAGCGCTATGGAAATTTAGAAGGTGCCCGGTCTGGACTTCAGAGATCTAGGTCTATCATCTGGGGTGGTGATTCCCCATAAGTTCAAGGCACCTGCCTTTGCCAAGTATGACGGATTTTCCTATCCGAAGCTGCACCTCCGGTCATACGTAAGGAAGATCCAGCCTTACACTGCTGATAAGAACTTATGGATCCATTTCTTTCAAGACAGTCTCTCAGGGACTCAGCTTGAGTGGTTCTATCAGTTGGACGGAGCCAGTATCCGCAGCTGGGAAGATTTGGCTACTGCATTTTATAGGCAGTATCAGTACAACTCCGACCTTGCTCTTACGCGTACCCAACTCCAGGGTATGTCAATAGGAATGGGTGAAGGATTTAAAGAGTATGCGCAGAAGTGAAGAGACCTTGCTGGAAGGGTGCAACCACCTTTGGCTGATCGTGAACTTGTTGACATGTTTTTGGGGACCCTGTCTGGTCCATTCTTTAACCATCTGATTGGAAGCTCTTCAACTGGGTTTACAGATCTTATTTTGAATGGTGAGAGGATTGAAGTTGGTATTAAGGATGGAAAGATACAGAAGGGTGCCTCATCGAGCACCGAGAAGAAGTCGTTTAAGAAAGAGTCCAGTGTTGTCTACAGTGCAAGAAGACAGAATAGACCTGAACACCGCCAAGCTATCAATGCGGTTGTTATTTCAAAACCTGCTGGTGCTCCTCAGTATAACAATCAACAAAAGGACGAGAGACCTAAGAGGCAGTTCACTCGTCTCAGCATGACCTTATCTCAGATTCTTCCATAGTTGCTGAAGACCAATCTGGTGACTCAGAGGGAACCCCCAAAGAAAGAAAATACAACATCACCAAGGTATAACCCTAACGCCCGCTGCGTATCACTCCGATAGCCCGGGGCATAATACAGATGATTGTTGGGCATTAAAGAACAAAATACAATACTTAATTGATGCAAAGGAGATTAAATTCAAGGCGCACGAGAGACCTAATATTGTGACTGCTCCCATGCCCAAACATGGAGTAAATGCTGTAGAGGAAGACCTGTTTGTAGTTTCTGTGGATGATATTGTTACCCCTCTGATGACTGTCAAGAAGAACCTGTTGCTAGCCAGTTTATTTCCGGGCTGCGATGAAGGTTGCCATATGTGTTCTATTTTACCTACCGGTTGCCCATTCCTGAAGTCAGGTATCCAAAACCTGATGGATAGTAAAGAGATTCTGTTTGAAAACACTGTTGTTCCATCCGTTCATACTGAAGAAGTCGCCATCATTACCATTTTCGACAATTCTTCCAAGGCTCCCTCGAGGAAGCCTGTTAGAATTACATCTACTCCGAAGATCGCACCTGTAATCATCACTGTTTTGGGGCCCATCCCCTACACCTCTGACAAAGCTGTCCCTTGGCACTATAGGGCAGATGTTTATGTTCTTGGAGTTAAGCAAGAGTTGGATGTTGATATCGGCATCAGCAACATTACTGGACCTGCTAAAGTCACCCGCAACGGTAGACTTTTCTCACCTGATATTGTTCCACCAACTGTCCGAAGACCTGTTGTCATTACACCTGCAAGTGTACCTATTGCCATTCCTGATCAAGTTCCTAGTCCTACCCCTGTCGCCGAGTCATCTAACGCTCGGGGCAAAGGGATCACCACTGATGTGTCTGCCCAGACGGAGGCATCGATGACCATTACTGTTGAAGCTTCCAAACAAGAAATGGAAGAGATTCTGAAGATTATTAAGAAAAGTGATTACAACGTAGTTGAGCAACTGGGGCAAACCCCATCCAAGATTTCTATGTTGTCACTATTGTTGTGCTCAGAGGCCCATGCCAAGGCTCTGATTACCTTCCTGAAGACTGCCCATGTGCCACAAGAGACATCAGCTGATCAGTTTACCGATTGTGTGGCCAATTTGACTGCTGATAATGGTTTGGGTTTCTCCGACGCCAATTTGACCGCCAAGGGGAAAATCATAACGATGCCCTACATGTCTCCATTGAATGCAGGGGCACTACTCTTGCACATGTATTGGTTGATACTGGTTCTTCATTGAACGTCTTGCCCAAAAAAGCTCTAGACCGGTTGGATTGCGAAGGGTTAGAGCTAAAACCAAGTAACATCGTTGTCAGGGCCTTTGATGGGTCTAAAAGGATGGTGCACGGTGAAGTTGATATTCCAATTAAAGTTGGTTCTCAGGTCTTCAATTCTACGTGATGGACATTCGGCCATCCTACTCTTGTTTGCTGGGTCGTCCATGGATCCATAAAGCTGGGGCCGTAACCTCAACGCTCCACCAGAAGTTGAAGTACCCGGTCAGAGGAAAGATTGTGACAGTACAAGGGGAGGAAGAATACATGGTTAGCCACCTCAACTCGTTCAGATACGTAGAGATGGATAGGGAGTTCATTGAGACCCCATTTCAGCACTTTGAAGAGGTTCCCCAGACACTGGCATCAGCTGAGATTGTGGTTGAGGATTCTCCTATGAAAATGGTTTCCTTAAAAGATGCTCGGGCTGTTATTGAGAAGGGTGAGTGTGCAAATTGGGGTCGACTTCCTGATTTTACACAAAAGACTAACAAGTTTGGTTTGGGTTTCACTGCAGAAGCTCAAAGGGCTGTTCGAAGTGCAAGGATTGGAAAACCTCTTGTGTTCATCAGTAACTCAGGAGTAAATGCCATTGAAGATGATATGGAGGAGTCTGAATTCGACAGCTGGATCTATCCTATGACCAACGGTGGACCAAGCAACTGGACAGTAAAGGACTTCATCCCTATTACTTTTTTTACCCAGTAATGAAACTTTTTGTTTTGAATTTGTAATAGACAATGTTTTGAAACTTTATGGTCCGATGTCTTACCCGGGACACTGTGGTTTCATTTGTGAGGGCTCTTGTGTGTCATTTTCATATATCATTAATAAAAGCATTGGACGTTTTTGCATTTCAAATTTTGCGCTCCTTGTTTTTTCTTTATTATATATTGCAAAACAGCTATTTTACACACACTCACGTATACAGGTCCGCATCCACTATGGATCTCACTGGTAACGATTCTGCTACTGCCAGTTATGACTTCGAAAATCCGATCAACTTAGCCGAAGACGAAGGTGAAGATGATTGCGAAGTGCCTGGTGAACTTGCAAGACTGGCACTCCAGGAAGAGAGGGCCATTCAGCCACATGAAGAGCCAGTGGAAACAGTGAATCTGGGTACTGAGGCAGACAAGAAGAAAGTCAAGGTTGGTGCCAATCTGGAGCCTAGTGTGAAACAACGGTTGATTCAGATGTTGCGTGACTATGTCGAGATCTTTGCCTGGTCTTACAAAGATATGCATGGGTTGGATACTGACATTATGGTTCATCGCCTGCCTACCAAGGAAGACTGTCCTCCAGTGAAACAGAAGGTTCGCCGTATGCGCCCAAAGATGTCTGAGAAAATCAAGGCTAAAGTTATGAAACAATTTGACACCGGTTTTCTAGCAGTGACTTCTTACCCTCAGTGGGTCGCCAATGTGGTTCCCGTGCCAAAGAAAGATGGTAAGGTCAGAATGTGTGTTGATTATAGGGATTTGAACAGAGCGAGCCCTAAGGATGACTTCCCTCTACCTCATATTGATGTCCTGGTTGACAACACCGCTCAACACAAGGTATTCTCCTTTATGGATGGGTTCTCCGGTTATAATCAGATAAAAATGGCTCCCGAAGACATGGAGAAGACCACCTTTGTTACTCAGTGGGGTACCTTTTGCTACAAGGTAATGCCTTTTGGACTGAAGAACGCTGGGGCAACGTATCAGCGTGCCATGGTTGCTTTGTTTCATGACATGATCCATTATGAGATTGAAGTATACGTCGACGATATGATTGCAAGGTCCCAAACTGAGGAGGAACACCTTGACCATCTTCAGAAGCTTTTTGACAGGATGAAGTTGTACAAGCTGAGATTGAACCCGAACAAGTGCACCTTCGGGGTGAGGTCTGGTAAACTGCTGGGTTTCATCGTGAGCAACAAAGTTATTCAAGTGGACCCTGCCAAAGTGAAAGCCATACAAGAGATGCCAGCTCCCTGAATAGAGAAGGAAGTCAGAGGCTTTCTGGGACGACTAAACTACATTGCCCGATTCATCTCGCACCTGACTGCTACTTGTGAACCAATCTTCAAGCTGCTGAAGAAAGATCAAGTAGTATGTTGGAACGATGAATGTCAGGCCGCTTTCGAAAGAATCAAAGAGTATCTCCAAGAGCCACCCATTCTGATGCCACCAGTTGAAGGGAGACCTCTGATCTTATACTTAACAGTGCTTGACAACTCAATGGGGTGTGTGCTGGGGAAGCATGATGAGTCTGGCCGAAAAGAGCATGCTATTTATTACCTTAGCAAAAATTTTACCGACTGTGAGACCCGATACTCACTGCTCGAGAAAACTTGTTGTGCTTTGGCATGGGTTGCTCGCCGGCTGAGACAGTATATGTTGACTCACACTACTCTGTTGATTTCAAAGATGGATCCAATCAAGTATATCTTCGAAAAGCCTGCCTTGTCCGGAAGAATAGCAAGATGGAAGATGATCTTGACTGAGTATGACATCCAGTATACGACCCAAAAGTCAATCAAAGGAAGTCTATTGACAGACCATTTGGCACATCAGGCAGTGGATGATTACCAGTCTATAAACTTTGAATTCCCAAACGAGAATATCATGTCAATAACTGATTGTGAGATACCTGGACCGGATGAAGGACCTGAGGAAGGATCCCGATGGTCTATGTACTTTGATGGAGCTTCAAACGCTTTGGGCAATGGCATTGGCACTGTGATCATATCTCCTAAAGGCTCTCATACTCCGTTTACCGCCCGACTATGTTTCAACTACACCAACAACATGACGAAGTAAGAAGCGTGCATCATGGGTCTTTGAGCTGCAATTGACCTAAGGATTAAGTTTCTGAGTGTCTTCGGAGATTCCGCTCTCGTGATCAATCAGATCAAAGGCGAGTGGGATACGAAACACCCAAACCTTATCCCTTACAAGGAGTATGTGTTGAAATTGCTTCCCCATTTTGAGGAGATCACCTTTGAACACTTCCCTAGAGAGGAGAATAAGTTGGCGGACGCGCTAGCTATGATGTCTTCTATGTTCAAAGTCAATTGGGACAACGAGGCTCCCCGGATCATTATTGAAAGATTAGATGAACCTGCACATTGCTATGATCTTGAGACTGAAGAGGTAACAGAAAAGCCCTGGTTTCACGAAGTAAAAAGGTACCTAGAAGCTCAAGAATACCCCGAGGGTGCATCTGTTAATGATAAGAAGTTTTTGAGGAGATTCGCGGCGAAGTTCTTCATCAGCAATGGCATCCTTTACAAGCGTAACCATGATTCGACCTTAGTGCGTTGTGTGGATAAGATTGAAGCAGAGAGGATCATGGCAGAGCTGCATGAAGGTACTTTCAGAACTCATTCCAGTGGACATACCATGGCAAAGAAAATCCTTCGGGTAGGATATTATTGGTCCACAATAGAAGCCGACTGTTATCAGCATTCTCGAACATGTCACAAGTTCCAGGTCTATGCTGATAAGGTGCACATACCTCCAGTTCCTCTGAACGTCTTGACAGCACCTTGGCCTTTTGCAATGTGGGGAATTGATATGATCGGCGAGATCAGACCTACAGCATCCAACGGGCATCGTTTCATCCTGGTGGCAATTGATTACTTTACGAAGTGGGTTGAAGCAGCTTCCTTTGCTACTGTAACCAAGAACATCGTGGCACGGTTCATTCGGCACAATTTGATTTGTCGATACGGTGTACCAGAGAGGATCATTACGGACAATGGTATCAATCTCAACAACAAGATGATCACTGAGCTCTGTGAGAAATTCAAGATACAACATCATAACTCTTCTCCCTACCAGCCGAAGATGAATGGGGTTGTCGAAGCGGCTAACAAGAACATTAAGAAGATTGTGCAGAAGATGACAATGACATACAAAGATTGGCACGAGATGTTACCATTTGCTCTTCATGGATACCGCACCTCAACACGGACGTCAACCGGGGCAACACCCTATTCCTTGGTTTATGGTATGGAGGCAGTCTTGCCCATTGAAGTTCAGATACCCTCTCTCTGAATCATGAAGGATGCAGGTTTGAGCGAAGATGACTGGATTCAGGCCCGACTTGATCAACTGAACCTAATTGACGAAATGAGACTTACTGCTATTTGTCATGGTCAGACGTACCAAAAACGGATGATCAAGGCATTTAACAAGAAAGTCATACGACAAGAGTATCAAGTTGGGGACCTGGTAATCAAGCGCATTATCTTACCTTAAGGTGATCCCAGGGGCAAATGGACCCCTACTTACGAAGGGCCATTTGTGGTTAAGAAAATTTTCTCAGGAGGAGCTATGATTCTAACCACCATGGATGGTGACGACCTTCCTCACCCCGTCAATGCAGGCATAGTGAAAAGATACTACGCATAAATCAAAGACCCGCTAAGTTGCCTGGTCTAGGCAAAAGTAAGGGCTTCCCAGCGAACCAAAAGGGTTCGGGCAAAATAAGGGATGAAAATAAAAAAATTTGTACACCCGGCAAGTCGAAAACCTGAAAAGGCGGCTTGGGCAAAAATGGGTATCCCGGTGGACTGAAAACCCGAAAGGGCGGTCCAGGAAAAAGTTAGGGATTAAAGCGTAACACTATGTCTCATTGGATCACCTTGCATCCAGACTTCAGTATCAACTATCAAGCTCGGATGACACTAATCAATCAGATTCATCTTCAACTAAGCAGCAAAGTAATGAGATGCTTGAAGATATAAAGATAATAGCAGAGTTGGAACCCAGTGGGATTATTCACATAACTGTTTTGTTTCCTTTTCACAAATTGTATAAATTCTATTTGTTTGGCGGAGTTCTCTTACTAGGACGTCAGCCTCTTGTACAAAAAAACGCCTATTTTCAGGCCAAACTTCAAAATCAATACAAATTCATTTTCAGACAAATTTCAAGCTGTTTTTCCTTTATCTGTTTTGTTTTGTAAAGAACGTCCAATGTTCATTTTTTGATATATGCATTTGACATTAATTGCTGATCATAAATATTTACATGCGAAACGAAAGATAAATTATGGGTAATATCAGAAACAGGGGCATAAGAAATGTCCAAAATGTGTAGTTACTTTGTCCACCCGGTACCAAGGTAGGTTCAGCTAAAGAAAATGGCTGCGATACCTTCACTCCCCGCAGAGCAATACAGTAATGGTAGCTCTCCCAGCTAAGACTTGCAGTTGAACGAATCAGCAATACTCTCCCCCCAAGCAGAGTTAGTCTACCATCAGCCCCAAAAAGGTGTGGTATCCCCAGAAGGTCTTAATATTCTCCAACGGAGTATAAAGACATTCCCCAGCAAGTATAAGAATACCCCCGACAGTCTTAATATTCCCCAACAGAATATAAGAATGTTCCCCGGAGGAATACAAGATATCCACAGTGGAACCATTTCCCCAGTGCAATCTAAAAAAGCTTTCCCAACAGAGTTGAATCATCTTCCCCAGTAGACTTTGGAAGCTTACCCCAAGTGGAGTATAAAATAAATCTCCCCAGACAAATTCAGAGGGTTATCCCCACAGGAGTCTAACTGGTTTATCCTCAACAAATTGCAATTGAAAGATCATCCCCAACTGTTGTACCCCAAAATTTGCCCTCGCATTTTTCTCAAGAAATCTCCGCTTCAGGCGTTTCCTGATTTTTTCAGACTGGCTCAAGAATCGGTCAAACGGACTTTTCTCGTCAGTCAGAGCAAAATTAGGGTTTTATTGATTTTTCAAGGCTCTGGATTGTTTCACACAGCTGGTTTAGGGTTTTGGTTGATTTTGGCTCAACCTTGATCAGGCGAATGCTCTTTGGCATTTAATCAGGAACTAGGGTTTGTACGCGCGTTCTCAGAAAGATCAAAATTCTACAGTGCTTTGCAAGACATTCCGAGATTTGGGTTGAATTCGCATTATTTGATTTAATCAATAAAAGACTGCATTTGGGTTGAATTCACGTTGGTTTGTCTGAGCCAGTCAAAAGATCCATGCAGTTTGGATTTACAGTGTTTGATAAAAAATCAGGGAAAAGGGAATGCGCCTGATTAGTTTGTTTTGGTTAACTGTTGCTTTGCTTTGGATATTGGAAAGGTCAGGCTTAACTGATCAATTATTAAAGCATTGTTTATTTAAATTATTTATTATTCTAAATTAAGTGATTGAAATTTATTTTTCGATTATTTTAATTAAAAGAATTTTAAATAATAAATAATAAATAAAGAAGGAAATAGAATTGATTGGATAATGAAGACTTTTATTTATTCTTGAATTATTTGTACAATTATTGTTTATAATTTAATTACAAGCAATGATTTTACATTAATTTAAATTTAAATAAAAAAATAAAACTATCCTATTTTTTCTAATTCTTCATTCTTCACTTTGCTCCCCTCCATTCAATTATTCATCTGCAAGAGAAAAAGAGAAAAGTCAAATAACAGTTAAATTGAATTGAAAAGACAGATAAAATTACAGTCATCATTAAGGGCCACTGATGGGGATCAGTTAACCCTCTCTGCAAATCACGGGATTTCTCCCGGTTCACAAAGAGGGACGAGTTTTATTTGCTAAAATATGAATGCACAAAAGTCAAATTGCACAATTCAAAGTGTCAAACTGCATAGTTCAGAAGCAAGTTCAAATCAAACTAAAAAAATCCAAAAGTACAACTTTCTGCCAAAAATATAAAGCAAATGTCACAAAGATATCAAGCTGGCAAAAGAAGATTTTGGAAGGATATCAAGTTGTCAAAGAAAAGAGACAAATATGCAGAGAAAATTGGATATGCAAGCAACTACACTCATTTTCATCATTTCCCCAAGTAGCCCTTTCAGAAAGTACACACAAAAACATTTTAATATTCTTTGAAGTGTACTGGAGAGAGAAGAGGAGAGAAAAGAAAGCAGGTTTTTAGGCTTTAGGCAGGAAGATAGAAACATATACAAAAGAACTAAACACAGTATAGTAAAGGGAGAACAAAACCAACACAAAGAAAATATACAAACTGATAAAACCTCCATCCCATAGCAAACCTGCCCAAACTGTCAAATGGCCTGAACAAGGCCAAAAACCAATACAACCTGCATATGCCAACCCTGCCTGAAGCAAACTTGCCTACTGCATAAGCCATACCAGCATAAAACATGGCCTAAACTCAAACCTGCTAAATCCTGAAGCACAAAACTTGCCTACTGCATAAGCCATACCAGCATATAACCTGTCAAACAAAAACCTGGCCTCAGCCTCATACCTACCTAAGCTGTAAAAAACCTTCAAGGCATAAACCAGTGAAAACCTGCTAAAGCCAGCACAAACCTTTAAACCCTTGAAACAAAAACAACAAAAACAAGTTCACCTCAGCATCATACCTGCCTGAAGCCTTGAAACAAAAACAACAAAAACAAGTTCACCTCAGCATCATACCTGCCTGAAGCAAGCATAAAACCAGTCCTGCCTTAACGATAAACATATAACCCTTTGTCAAAAACAGTGCTAAGCATACAAACCTGCCTAAAAAAAACTGACCTCAAGCCAAAACGTCTACCCTGTCCAACCTTGCCAAGAATCAGAAGTGGTGCAAACATAGGATTCAAGCCTCAAGCCCTCAGAACTCGAAGAGTTCATCACAGGGACATTCATAAAACACTAAAATATCCAAGCATATTCAAAGGCAACTTAAGCCCTCAGAACCCTAGGCTCATCATGGGGCAAGGAAGAAGTGAATAGACAACCAAAAGCATCCAATTCATAGCCAACAGAAGCATTTCAACAGGAAAATCAACAAAGGCAACCAAGGCAACACAAGTCAGAAGAAGAGAGAAAATCTAAGGTAACAAACATTCAAAAGCATACTCATCTCAAGGCAACATGGGCATAAGAACGAAGTAGGCAAGCCTCAGAAGAAGCAACATCACAGGCAATTCAAAGACAACCAAAGAAACACGTTCAAGGCAACAAACAGTAAAGGCAAAGGAGAAGAAGAAAGAGGTGAATTTAAGAGGAGGTTTTCAGTCAATATCATCACAAAACCCTCAAAATCGCAAGAAGATAAAGAGTACCAGGAAGCTCAAAGAAATCATCAACCGCATCCCCGCCGGCAAGCTTCCGGAGCGCCACCAACCCTATCTCTCCTCCTTCTCCAAGACCGAAGGTAGCACGCCTTTCTCTCTCTCTTTTTCTCCATCACCTCCATAATAACAAAAGTTTAAGCTCAAAGTAAATAAGCATGCAATTCGTAAAAAAGGTATAAAAGACATCAAAAGCGAACCTTGTTGTCGTGAGACCATTGAACTCGAGCTGGGGAGGAAAGAGAGTTTAGGGGGTAGCGTGGTAGCTCATGCAAGGAGGCGTTGTTCAGTAGCCATGGCCAAAGGACGAAGAGGATGAATGAAAGCAAATGAACGACGCGTTTCACAAACCTTAAGCGTTGTCTAACTGAAACAATTCTCACAAACCCTAAGAAACCCTTGTCTCAATAACTGGGCTTTGCCCCAACCATCTATGCCTAAGCCCATTAGTTTCCAGTTAACACCCCCACTTGTGGCTCTTTTGTTCTGGGCCACCATAATCCTCCAAGCCCATTTCTTTTATACATAAACTCAACCCTTTCCTTCTTTTTAATTAAAATAATTTAAACATTAATACTAAAAATACTTTAAAATACATTTTTTTCTAATATATATAATTCAATTCTTGATATTTGATTAAAACATACTTTGTATATAAATTCTTTTTTTAAGATAAATACATTTTCCTTTCTTAAGAAATTTTTGTACATAACAAATAAATACTTTTTTAATATACATAGTTTAATTAAGAAACTTTCAATATAAACATTCTTTTTGTACATAACAAATGAAAAAATACTTTTTTATATACATAATTAAAACTTAGAACATTTAATCAAAGCATTCTTTTTTGTACATATCAAAGAAAGTATAAGATCACAAATCAAAGATTAAATAAACACTTAGTTTTTCTTTAGGTCAAAATAATACTTAATACACATTCAATTTCACATCTCTAACCTGTAAATAATTACAATTACAATACATTTCACATTATACACTTGACACATATACAATTGCTATTTCCATACATTGATATATATTATTTACATTTGATCGCAAATTCGATTTGGTTGTAACTTATTGGATATTACATTCCTAAGTCTCATCCCCATTCATAAATTTGTACCCCCACTCCCGGATACTTATTTTGTAATAGCGCAGACTTTACATTTTCGCAATTTACCGCTTTCAATTATACCATGGTTAGACCTAGGGTTTGTATGTACATAAAATCAAACGCTAGATAACCTAATACAAGACAAATACATGAAATCAATACACAATCACACTTGCACCCTCTAGGGTAATCCCACATGTTGCCTTCCAAAATGGGCCATGCTTGCACGTCGAGTATCTTTGGCAAAACAAATTCAAATGATCATAAGTCCCTCGATGACGCTTTCGAATGTTGCCTAAAATGGAATGATCAAGTCCCTTAAAGAAATTGCCAAAGACACTTGGCATCATTGCATCCACGGTCCATACGATGACCCACGCCCGTCCCGAATAAACTTCCTAAACACAAGATTGTCCACCAAATTCAATGGTGGAACAAAATTGTTAAAAGGGGTTGAAAACATAGAGAAAACCTTTGAGTACAATAGGGTAGACAAAACTCTTAGTTACTTGAGATTAACTTGCAAAAACACTTGCTTTCTTTTCAAAAACCACATTCCACAAGCACTTTCAAAACAAACTCTCAAAACATTTTGAAACATCTTTTCGAAAAGATACACGCCTTTGTAAAATATTCGAGTAAAGAATTGTTACAAGGTTAGCCTAAGACAAGGCATCTTCTTCCAAAACATTTTCAAGACGCACACACACACACACACCACATTTTCAAGCAATCGAAAATTAAAGCAAGTGATCTAAAAAACCAAGTAACTAAGAGCCCATGGATAACCATGGATGAAGAGGGTGCTAATACCTTCCCTTTTCATAATCTACCCCCCGAACCCACGAAATATCTCAAAAGGTTTTTGCTGTGCTTTTTTAACCTTTCCTTTAGGATAAAATAAAAAGTCGGTGGCGACTCTTGCTCAACCGCACAAGTGCGAATACGAATGCAAAACACTAGTCAGTTCTCCCACCGTATCACAGAACTGGCGACTCTGCTGGGGAATTTTTAGTTTTAAAAGTGGGGTTACCTTAGGGTTTAGATCACCTTTACATTCTTGCTTTGCTTGCCTTGATTGATTTATCTTTTGGGTCCTTGTTTGGGTTTGTTGTAAATCCTACACCCGGATTTGGGGGCACCTTCTTAGGTAAATAACAAAAGAACTGCGAGGGAACTGTGCGGGGTATACCGACACGGTTGAAGCAGTAAGCTATGTTAGTGTGACATATTTGTGAGTACCGGTAACCCTTGAGTAGTCAAGGAGAGTACGGGGCCGCTGTGTGATGTCATGAAGCACTAACGAACTCTTAGAACCTTAATTGACCATCTTAGCCTTTTTAGGGGTAGTGAGATGACCGACTTTGGTGTAGTCCGAAGTTGGTAGATCCTCGATACTACACTATTTTGAGGATTGTTTTCTCGGAATATTTTGGTCGCCAATAAGTGGCTAAACCGAAACAATGAACACAGAAAACAATCCAATGATATTGAGCTCCTTAGAACCCGGTTTCTATTTTAGGACAGGATGAGCCAACTAACTTCAAGAGGGTACTTACCTAAACCTCGTGCAAGCCCAAACCAAAGGACTTGTTTGCTTTGTGTGAATATGTTTGTTTTTATATACACTCACTTGCTTTTCGCATACATGTACATGACATCATGACATCATACCATAGCATTTTCAATAACCATTTCAAGGATCTCGAGGGTTCTTTTGATGCAGGGTTACGTTGAACCAGACATCTACCAAGGGGAAAGAGGGTTCTCCTCTAAACAAATGCCGGCAAAGATCAAGTACAACAACTTGAATCAGTGGCTATGACCCACACGACATGGTGAGCTTGATTCTCGTGGAAAGACATCCACCGATACAAAGTTCTCCAGTCAAAGTTCAAGTACAACAACTTGAATCAGTGGCTACGACCCACTCGACATGGTGAGCTTGACTCTCGTGGAAGAACCTCCACCGGTGCAAAGTTCTCCAATCCGAGAGCAGAGTTCAACCTCTAACGTTTTCTTGTGTTTACCCCAAGAGATCCTTGAAAGCATGCATCCACATATCATGCGTTGCATTTTGACAGTCTTTCCTTTTTCAGGTTTCCTTACTCTCCTGCTGTTTATTTCAGTAAGAGATGGCTCTAGAAAGGTCTGTCAAAGACATTCAAGACCAGACTGCTCAGCTGCAGGAGATGTTCCTGAACTTGTCTTTGGGGCAAGAAGAGATGAAAGCTCTCCTCACAAAGGGCTTGGAGAATTCCAATAATGCCAGGAGTGATCAGTTTGCGGAGCTGCAGTTTGATCTGACAACATTGAGGACCCAAATGATGGGACAGTTGGTGGGCCAGATGGCTCTCATCCAAGACCTATCTCAAAGACAAGAGGAACTCAGAGTTCTCGTCCTCCAACTGCTTCCAAACAACCAACTGGGGCAAACATCTGGGGTTGAAGAGCAAGTCACCGCTCAGCCTCCATCCACTCAAGAAGACAAGGGGAAAGCTCCTTCACTTGCTTCAGGGTCGCAATCCCATCAACAACCTCGCCAGCGTCAACGGGATAATCGGCGTAAGCAAGAAACATCGGGAAGACAGTTCACGGAGACTGAAATACCATCATTCTTTATACTGAAGCGCCTGATGGAGGTCAACTTGCTTACCTTAAAGGACCCTCCTCAGAAGCCCAATACCTCCTCCCCTCACTATCATCCCGACGCATTTTGTGTTTACCACTCCTACAGCCCGGGACACGACACCAACGACTGTTGGGCCTTGAAGAACAAGATTCAAGATCTGATCGACATTGGGGTGCTGGAATTCATGCCAGATGGCGAGATGAAAATCTTCCGTTAAAAGGTTCTCCACTTGAAGTGACGAAGCTCAAGCTGAAAGACTTTTGCTTCTTTTTGAATTTTCAAAGTTGTAATTTCTTTTGCTGTCAAACAATTATCTGTTGATGTTAAGCTCTGTTTTCATTAATGCATTGCATATGTTTGTCTTGAATTCATCCATTCGTTTCACTACTCTTATGCTTTTCTTTATGATATTTGACTCTTGATAAAAAGCTGTAAGCCTTTAGAGGGAGGATGACGAAACAATACCATGATCTTATACAGTATGCTTTTGAACAGACCTTACTGATGATGTACATGCATTTCTTTCAATTCCCAAACGCTGGAGTTATAAGGAAGTTAATCCCTAGTCAACCCCTTCGAGCCAAAGAAGTAGGAGTTTTCTGTTCTAAACAAATCAAAACCTTTGATATAAACCCGGGGCAGGGTAGTATCCCAGTTTAATTCAAAAGAAAGCGTGCATTGAGGTTGCAAACTCTCAGTTCGTAATACAACGAATGACGTCGAAAAAGAAAGCATTCCTTTGGAATCAAAAGACAGGGGTGGTTCCCTATCACATAGACAGTCAATCTCTCAAAAAGAGAAAAGCCCACCAAGCCAAAACCTATAAAGGAGGCTTAAGAAAGCTGGGGCATCCCGCTGACAGTGATCCCGGAAAACGGTAACAGTCAGGCAAAAGTTAGGGATAACAAATCAAAATCAAAATAGTGAGGTCATTACAAAATCCTCAACAACATGAAAAATGTTGAAAAAGAAAAAGAGATGATGACTGTCTCCCCAAATTTAACTGGTGAACCATCGCCCAAAAGTCGTTCCAAACTCAAAACAGAGAGTGACGCACAATTAACTGAGCTTAGGTATGAAGAACATCACGAAGATCGGGTGGGTACAAATATACTTTGAGCCTTTATCCTTTGTTTCTTAAACCGTGAACCAGGCCACGTTACAACCCTTCAAAAGTCCTAATTGAAGCATGGGTTAGTGCAAAAGCATACTGTTACAAAAGGTATCCTGACTCCTGTAAGGCTTTACTCTAAATCTTGTGTTGATTAGTATTATAAAAAGTTTTCTGCTAAAAACGCATTTTTCAAAAAAACTTCGAGACAAACATAAACTTTGCATTATTTGAATATCACTGTCTGCATTTGGCTTTTTGTTTGACAGCAAAGAAATTCATACAGCGAATGTTCGGAGGAACGAAAACTCTCCCAGTGAGCAAAATCACTTCAAAGGGACGACACTTCCTTTACAAATCTCCTATCAGCAAGGGGCATGACATGTCACAATTCAATTAACCTGGGGCAGTCCAGTCAAGGTCCAACAGATCTTTCAAAGTTCAGTTAACCTGGGGCAGTCCAGTCAAGATTTCAAGAAATCTCTCAATATGTAGAGTAATCTGATTCAAGACTCCTTCATCACCACTTGGGGCATTCGAATGTCAAAAGTGTTCAACCAATCACATTTCCAGACTCGATTCCTGTATCTAGCCAGGGCACGTCTGAAGAGTTTGAAGATTCGATTCCTGTATCCAGCCAGGGCATATCTGTTAACTATCACCTTTCCAGACTCGATTCCTGTATCCAGCCAGGGCACGTCTGAAGAATTCCAGATCAACACCTGTAACAAGCCAGGAAACATCTGTGGACGACCGATTGTATACCAACACCTGTAACAAGCCAGGAGATTATCTACATCACCACTTGGGGCATTCGAATGTCAAAAGTGTTCAAAAACCCGATGCAGTTTTACACAAGCTCATCCTCAGGAAGCCCTACACCGGTTCCTCTTCAAGACTTCTGAAAACAGTTTACGGATTCTTCCCAACAACGGATGTTAATCTACCAACTTGTTCAGAGGCAACCTTTGAAAACAGTTTACGGACGCTTCCCAACGACGGATGCTGCTCTATTGCTTATTCAATCTCAAGATTTCTGAAAACAGTTCACAGGTTCTCCAAGTAACGGATGTTAACCTATCACTTGTTCAGATTCTTCTCAAGACGTCTGAAAACAGTTTACGGATTCTTCCCAACAACGGATGTTAATCTACCAACTTGTTCAGATGCAATTTTTGAAAATAGTTTACGGACGCTTCCCAACAACGGATGCTGCTCTATTGCTGATTCAACTTCAAGATTCCTGAAAACAGTTCACGGGTTCTCCAGTAACGGATGTTAACCTATCACTTGTTCAGACACTTCTCAACGTTCTGAAAACAGTTTGCGGATTCTCCAGTAACGGATGTCAATCTATCGCTTGTTCAGATTCCGAGCCTTCACCTGCAGTAATCAGAGGACTCTCGCAATCCCCAGCCAGAGAACCTTCCAGAAGCTAACTCCCCTCAGAGTCAAGTTTCGGTATCCCCAGCGAAGCTAAAACTTCAAATTATCAATCCCTAGCGGAGCCAAACTAATGAACCTTCTCCCCACAGGAGTTTTGGGAGGGCAAATCTTGAGTTCCCCAGTGAAGTCGCCAGAGTTACTTCCCACCGAACTGAAGATTCTCAATCTTACCTCCCCAGCAGGAGTCTACTAGTTTGGAGCTCCCCAGTAGAGGTCATCAGGAATTCTCTTCCCCAGCAACAGCCAAGGAATTATTTTCCCGGCAGCGGTCAAGATTCTTTTATCTTCAGCCATCCAAGATTCATTTATCCTCAGCAAGATAGCTCATCAGCTTACATGCGCATTCATCACATTCATGTCATAAACATTTATGTCACATACATTGCATCATGCATCATAACATTGCATACAACTAACCCTTTACTTTTCCAGGTAAGATCAGTCGACAAACAAAGATCACCTCCCGAGATTCATCCAGAAATAGTTCAGATGTGACCCGGACACGGCGACATTCTGATACTTATTCCAGATCCATTCAAACGCATCATCAGGAAACCCTACACCGGTTCCTCTTCAACTTCAAGACTTTTGAAAACAGTTTACGGATTCTTCCCAACAACGGATGTTAATCTACCAACTTATTCAGATGCCAACTTTTGAAAACAGTTTACGGACGCTTCCCAACAACGGATGCTGCTCTATTGCTTATTCAATCTCAACTCCTGAAAATAGTTTACGGATTCTCCAGACATGGATGTCAATCTATTGCTTATTCGAACCTCCAATTCAGAGATGTTCCAAAACATGAGTGCCTTTCTGATACTTGTCCACTCACCATTGACATACAGTTCAACATGTCCAAATGGCATCTTTAAGCCCATCCCCCGACAAGATTCTATCGCCCTAGATGGCATCTTTAAGCCCATCACCAAATGGCATCTTTAAGCCCATTCACCTCTACCATCACATCGCCGAGTGCAAATTTTCTGGGCACTTTAGTGTCCAATCTTCTTTTACCTTCAAGTCGCGAAAGGCAAACTTGCCAATCTAACTCTTCAGGTTCAAGAAGATTGAACAGGGGCAACTGTTGTACCCCAAAATTTGCCCTCACATTTTTCTCAAGAAATCTCCGCTTCAGGCGTTTCCTGATTTTTTCAGACTGGCTCAAGAATCGGTCAAACGGACTTTTCTCGTCAGTCAGAGCAAAATTAGGGTTTTATTGATTTTTCAAGGCTCTGGATTGTTTCACACAGCTGGTTTAGGGTTTTGGTTGATTTTGGCTCAACCTTGATCAGGCGAATGCTCTTTGGCATTTAATCAGGAACTAGGGTTTGTACGCGCGTTCTCAGAAAGATCAAAATTCTACAGTGCTTTGCAAGACATTCCGAGATTTGGGTTGAATTCGCATTATTTGATTTAATCAATAAAAGACTGCATTTGGGTTGAATTCACGTTGGTTTGTCTGAGCCAGTCAAAAGATCCATGCAGTTTGGATTTACAGTGTTTGATAAAAAATCAGGGAAAAGGGAATGCGCCTGATTAGTTTGTTTTGGTTAACTGTTGCTTTGCTTTGGATATTGGAAAGGTCAGGCTTAACTGATCAATTATTAAAGCATTGTTTATTTAAATTATTTATTATTCTAAATTAAGTGATTGAAATTTATTTTTCGATTATTTTAATTAAAAGAATTTTAAATAATAAATAATAAATAAAGAAGGAAATAGAATTGATTGGATAATGAAGACTTTTATTTATTCTTGAATTATTTGTACAATTATTGTTTATAATTTAATTACAAGCAATGATTTTACATTAATTTAAATTTAAATAAAAAAATAAAACTATCCTATTTTTTCTAATTCTTCATTCTTCACTTTGCTCCCCTCCATTCAATTATTCATCTGCAAGAGAAAAAGAGAAAAGTCAAATAACAGTTAAATTGAATTGAAAAGACAGATAAAATTACAGTCATCATTAAGGGCCACTGATGGGGATCAGTTAACCCTCTCTGCAAATCACGGGATTTCTCCCGGTTCACAAAGAGGGACGAGTTTTATTTGCTAAAATATGAATGCACAAAAGTCAAATTGCACAATTCAAAGTGTCAAACTGCATAGTTCAGAAGCAAGTTCAAATCAAACTAAAAAAATCCAAAAGTACAACTTTCTGCCAAAAATATAAAGCAAATGTCACAAAGATATCAAGCTGGCAAAAGAAGATTTTGGAAGGATATCAAGCTGTCAAAGAAAAGAGACAAATATGCAGAGAAAATTGGATATGCAAGCAACTACACTCATTTTCATCATTTCCCCAAGTAGCCCTTTCAGAAAGTACACACAAAAACATTTTAATATTCTTTGAAGTGTACTGGAGAGAGAAGAGGAGAGAAAAGAAAGCAGGTTTTTAGGCTTTAGGCAGGAAGATAGAAACATATACAAAAGAACTAAACACAGTATAGTAAAGGGAGAACAAAACCAACACAAAGAAAATATACAAACTGATAAAACCTCCATCCCATAGCAAACCTGCCCAAACTGTCAAATGGCCTGAACAAGGCCAAAAACCAATACAACCTGCATATGCCAACCCTGCCTGAAGCAAACTTGCCTACTGCATAAGCCATACCAGCATAAAACATGGCCTAAACTCAAACCTGCTAAATCCTGAAGCACAAAACTTGCCTACTGCATAAGCCATACCAGCATATAACCTGTCAAACAAAAACCTGGCCTCAGCCTCATACCTACCTAAGCTGTAAAAAACCTTCAAGGCATAAACCAGTGAAAACCTGCTAAAGCCAGCACAAACCTTTAAACCCTTGAAACAAAAACAACAAAAACAAGTTCACCTCAGCATCATACCTGCCTGAAGCCTTGAAACAAAAACAACAAAAACAAGTTCACCTCAGCATCATACCTGCCTGAAGCAAGCATAAAACCAGTCCTGCCTTAACCATAAACATATAACCCTTTGTCAAAAACAGTGCTAAGCATACAAACCTGCCTAAACAAAACTGACCTCAAGCCAAAACGTCTACCCTGTCCAACCTTGCCAAGAATCAGAAGTGGTGCAAACATAGGATTCAAGCCTCAAGCCCTCAGAACTCGAAGAGTTCATCAAAGGGACATTCATAAAACACTAAAATATCCAAGCATATTCAAAGGCAACTTAAGCCCTCAGAACCCTAGGCTCATCATGTGGCAATGAAGAAGTGAATAGACAACCAAAAGCATCCAATTCATAGCCAACAGAAGCATTTCAACAGGAAAATCAACAAAGGCAACCAAGGCAACACAAGTCAGAAGAAGAGAGAAAATCTAAGGCAACAAACATTCAAAAGCATACCCATCTCAAGGCAACATGGGCATACGAACGAAGTAGGCAAGCCTCAGAAGAAGCAACATCACAGGCAATTCAAAGACAACCAAAGAAACACGTTCAAGGCAACAAACAGTAAAGGCAAAGGAGAAGAAGAAAGAGGTGAATTTAAGAGGAGGTTTTCAGTCAATATCATCACAAAACCCTCAAAATCGCAAGAAGATAAAGAGTACCAGGAAGCTCAAAGAAATCATCAACCGCATCCCCGCCGGCAAGCTTCCGGAGCGCCACCAACCCTATCTCTCCTCCTTCTCCAAGACCGAAGGTAGCACGCCTTTCTCTCTCTCTTTTTCTCCATCACCTCCATAATAACAAAAGTTTAAGCTCAAAGTAAATAAGCATGCAATTCGTAAAAAAGGTATAAAAGACATCAAAAGCGAACCTTGTTGTCGTGATACCATTGAACTCGAGCTGGGGAGGAAAAAGAGTTTAGGGGGTAGCGTGGTAGCTCAGGCAAGGAGGCGTTGTTCAGTAGCCATGGCCAAAGGACGAAGAGGATGAATGAAAGTGAACGAACGGCGCGTTTCACAAACCCTAAGCGTTGTCTAACTGAAACAATTCTCACAAACCCTAAGAAACCCTTGTCTCAATAACTGGGCTTTGCCCCAACCATCTATGCCTAAGCCCATTAGTTTCCAGTTAACACCCCCATTCGTGGCTCTTTTGTTCCGGGCCACCATAATCCTCCAAGCCCATTTCTTTTATACATAAACTCAACCCTTTCCTTCTTTTTAATTAAAATAATTTAAACATTAATACTAAAAATACTTAAAAATACATTTTTTTTTCTAATATACATAATTCAATTCTTGATATTTGATTAAAACATACTTTGTATATAAATTCTTTTTTTAAAATAAATACATTTTCCTTTCTTAAGAAATTTTTGTACATAACAAATAAATACTTTTTTAATATACATAGTTTAATTAAGAAACTTTCAATATAAACATTCTTTTTGTACATAACAAATGAAAAAAATACTTTTTTATATACATAATTAAAACTTAGAACATTTAATCAAAGCATTCTTTTTTGTACATATCAAAGAAAGTATAAGATGACAAATCAAAGATTAAATAAACACTTAGTTTTTCTTTAGGTCAAAATAATACTTAATACACATTCAATTTCACATCTCTAACCTGTAAATAATTACAATTACAATACATTTCACATTATACACTTGACACATATACAATTGCTATTTCCATACATTGATATATATTATTTACATTTGATCGCAAATTCGATTTGGTTGTAACTTATTGGACATTACATTCCTAAGTCTCATTCCCATTCATAAATTTGTACCCCCACTCCCTGATACTTATTTTGTAATAGCGTAGACTTTACATTTTCGCAATTTACCGCTTTCAATTATACCATGGTTAGACCTAGGGTTTGTATGTACATAAAATCAAACGCTAGATAACCTAATACAAGACAAATACATGAAATCAATACACAATCACACTTGCACCCTCTAGGGTAATCCCACATGTTTCCTTCCAAAATGGGCCATGCTTGCACGTCGAGTATCTTTGGCAAAACAAATTCAAATGATCATAAGTCCCTCAATGACGCTTTCGAATGTTGCCTAAAACGGAATGATCAAATCCCTTAAAGAAATTGCCAAAGACACTTGGCATCATTGCATCCACGGTCCATACGATGACCCGCGCCCATCCCGAATAAACTTCCTAAACGCAAGATTGTCCACCAAATTCAATGGTGGAACAAAATTGTTAAAAGGGGTTGAAAACATAGAGAAACCCTTTGAGTACAATAGGGTAGACAAAACTCTTAGTTACTTGAGATCAACTTGCAAAAACACTTGCTTTCTTTTCAAAAACCACATTCCACAAGCACTTTCAAAACAAACTCTCAAAACATTTTGAAACATCTTTTCGAAAAGATACACGCCTTTGTAAAATATTCGAGTAAAGAATTGTTACAAGGTTAGCCTAAGACAAGGCATCTTCTTCCAAAACATTTTCAAAACGCACACACACACACACACCACATTTTCAAGCAATCGAAAATCAAAGCAAGTGATCTAAAAAACCAAGTAACTAAGAGCCCATGGATAACCATGAATGAAGAGGGTGCTAATACCTTCCCTTTTCATAATCTACCCCCCGAACCCACGAAATATCTCAAAAGGTTTTTGCTGTTCTTTTTTAACCTTTCCTTTAGGATAAAATAAAAAGTCGGTGGCGACTCTTGCTCAACCGCACAAGTGTGAATACGAATGCAAAACACTAGTCAGTTCTCCCACCGTATCACACCAGCGAAGTTCTTTCTTTCCTTCCAGCAGGACTTCTATCCTCAACAGATTCAATATCACCAGCAACAGTAATCCATCCCCAGCGGAGTTCATCATTATTCCCCAATAGAGCTTATCAACGGAATCTCCAGTAGAGTTTATCGTTAAAATATTCAGCAAAACATCTCTTCCCCACAGAGTAATTCCCCTCAGAGTAATCTCTTCCTCAGTTTATTCCCCAAAGGAGTCATCTCCTCCTGCAGGTTTATTCTCACAATCATCTTCGTTCATCATCCCCAGCAGAAACGAAGAACTTAACTCCATTCTCCAGCAGCTCCGGGATTTATTTTCCCCAGCTAAAACATTACATGTCCATACATCATGATACATGCATATACGCATCATACCGTACAATCTCATTTATTTTGAGAACATCATTGCCTGATATATATCATGCATTACATACATCTAACCTTTACCTTTCAGGAAAGATACAATCAAAATTCAAGTTATGAAGCCCGGGTACGACCGAATAGTATCTTGATTTCTACAGCATATTGTGAAGCCCAGATTACGACCAAATAACAATATCAGACTACCGCGAAGCCTGGATTACGACCAGATAGTGATATATCTCAAAAGTAAGCTATGAAGCCCGGAGAACGACTGGATAATAGTTTATTCCCCAGTGAGCCGTAAAGCCCAGATTACGATCGAATAGCAACTCAGTAAGCACCATGAAGCCTGGATTCGACCAGATAGTGGTATATCATAAACACAATTCGTGAAGCCCGGATCACGACCGAATAATAGCTCAACAAGTTATTGTGAAGCCTGGATTACGACCAGAAAGCGATACAAGATCATGAAGCCTGGATTACGACCAGATAATGATAGAAGATGTTGTGAAGACTAGGTTACGACCAGATAGCAACCAAGAGTACTATGAAGCCTGGATTTCAACCAGATAGTGGTATGATACATCGTGAAGCCTGGATTGCGACCAGATAAGTGTTAAGGGACATTGTGAAGCTTGGATTACGACCAGATAACAGTTTACCCAGCCAGTTACTGTGAAGCCCGGATTCAACCGGATACTAGTAAACCCAACAGTCAGAAGAAAGCCCGGATGCGACCGGATAACCACTTGATTTGTTCTAAAGCCTGGATTACGACCAGATAGCGGTACAAGGCACTGTGAAGCTTAGATTTCGACCAAATAGCAGTTTACACGGACAGTTACTAAGAAGCCCGGAGTCGGCCGGATATTAGTATGCCCTAAATTCAAGTTGAAACCCGGAGGCGACCGGATAACCACTTGATTTATTCTGAAGCCTGGATTTCGACCATATAAGAAGTAAGGTATTGCAAAGCCTGGGTTACAAACGGATAGCAAGTTTAATCTCATCTCCCCAGTAAGTCACTGTAAGGCCTGGATCACGACCAGATAACAGTCAGTCTTATCACTATGAAGCCTGGGTTACGATCAGATAGTAGTTCACTCCCACCTCTTCAATAGAGACGATTCCTCAGTAGAATAACGGACAACCGAAGCTCCTAAAATTCAACAGAGATGATTCCCCTGTAGAATAACGGACGATCGAAGCTCCTAAAGTTCTATTTTCTCCTAAGACAAAGAACAGCATTCCCCAGCGGAATCTCCCTCAACAACAGGTATACAAGCTCTCGCTAAGGAATCTCTTACGCGATCGACACTCCTTCGGATGGCATCTTTAAGCCCATCTCCCATCATCAATCTCCAAATGGCATCTGTAAGCCCATTCCTGACATCACAAGACAAATGCTACTTCATGCGAGTGCAAATTTCTGGGCACTCTAGTGTTCAATCATCTTCCACCTTCGGATCACGAAAGGCCCGAACGCCAATCTATATCCTCAGGTTTAAGAAAATTTAACAGGGGCAACTTTTGTACCCAAAAATTTTCCCTCCCATATTTCTCAAGACATGTCAAGAATCATCTCCAAGATTGTTCAAGAGTTGGACAGTCAAATCACCTCCTAAGGCAGTCAATTCAAAATTAGGGTTTTGTGTTGCATCAAGGTCCTCACATCCAAATGGCCTAAAGTGATTCCAAATGCCCTAATATGTTCTCAAGTTCATCCATGTCAAATTTCAAGCCTTGCAGAGGAAGTTTGGTCAGTCAATTGCTCAAGAGGCCCAAAAATCGACTTTGCTAAGGCAAATGTCAACTGTGTCCCAAATACAGTCAAACCTCAAGATTTTTTGTAAACATTCTAATTTTGAAGGATAATTCATAATTTGATCAAGGGTTGATCATTATTCATCAAGGATTGCTCAAGATTCATCAAGATTCAAAAGTTGCTAAATTAGGGTTTTGTAGGAAAAGTCAACTCAAATTTGACCAAGCATAACTTTCTCATACTTTATGAGAAATGACCCATCCAAAGCTCATTTTGAAGAGGATGCAATTTCCTACAATCCATATTCACACCCCAAGATCAAGAAATGCTCTCACAAAAAGTTACAAATTTGGACATTATAGGTCATTTTTGAAAGTCAACAAAAACACATTTTTTTCCAAAGCTTATAACTTGAGCATGGAATATCAAAATTAGATGAGACCAAAAAGGTTGGCTAGAGGACATCCTAAGGTTTCTAAAAAGTTCAAGAAAACCTCCAAAAGTTCAAAATTGAAGAAGTTATGCATTGTTGAAGTTGGGCATTTTTCCAAAATGGCCAAAAGTCAACTATCCTCAAAACTCCAATTTTTGACAAAAGGCCCCACTTTTTTCCACTTGATATGGTCTTGTCATGCCACACACGTGTCCCATCTTTAATTTCATGGCCATTCATTTATTTTTCTATTATATTTACTTTTTATTGATTTAATTCATTTTAAATCAATATTAAATCAAATAAAATCTAAAAATTGATGTAATGAGATTCTTGTGGTCATTGCAGCTTTCAATTACCATGATTCATCAAATCAAATTCGTATCAAGGCTTTTCATGCATAAAAAAAAATCAGATTTGACATATTTTTGGAAACTTAATAATGGTGATCAAATCAAATCTCCATTCATCAATGCTCATGGACAAAGGCCCAAGTTTTGACCTAAATACATTCTATAACAGTTGTACAAGCCAAGCAAATCAAGAACACGCACAAAGCATTGCAAAAACGGCCATACAAAGTTTGGAAAAAGTGTGAAAAAGTGTGAGATCAAAAACAACATTAGAGCACGATTCAGCCAAAAAGCTTGACATAGCTCTCTTCCCTGACATCCAGTGAAGCCAAAGGGATCAAAATCCAGCCCTGAGACAGCCTAAAACTCACTGTAAGTCGTCCTGAACTCGACCCTGAACATGAAATCCAACTCTCTGATTCTTGCATCTTTTTGTCCAAATAATTGCATATTCATACTTTGCGTTGCATTCTGAAACTGTTGGCATAATTGAATTGCGTTTTTGTAGTCTGTATAGCCATGCCCGAAGCTAGGGTTTTGGCTCTTCGTTTTTAGGCATTTTGTTTTCAGGGGAAATTAGAGCAAATCAAGGGCATAAATGGACTCAGTGGGAGAAGACGAGCATGTTGATGCTCTTAGAGTTTGTTTCCATGGCCTAGGGCGAATTTTGGAGGCACCCTACAAATCTTCCTGCGGATAAAAATCCGCAGGTAAATAACCAGGAACTTTGTGAAGAAGACGACCACGCGTCTTCTCCTTACTAGCCAGTTCAAATTTCGCGCAATTTTATTTTTATTTTTCAGGCATAATTAATTGTTTCCAATATAATGTTTGTTGTATATTCCATTAACAATAAAGCAACATTGGTGGAGTGGTTGGAGCGCTGGCATTTGAGCATTGGGACCTGGGTTCGAATCCCAGGTCCCCCATTATTTGTTATAATTTTGTTTCAAATTATCCCATGTAGTATTCAAGGCGTGGACCATCATGTTCTGCCAAGATCTCAAACGCCAGGTGGCTACAAAGCAAATCCAATGGCCTAGAATGAAGGGCTACCATGGTCTCAAGTCAACAGGCATGTGGGCGATCCAAAAAGTCAAACAGGCTAGAGCGTTAATGGGCCAAGAATTGATGATTTCACACCCAAATAAAGCCCAGCACCCCCCCCCCCCCGGGTTATTTCTTTTTACCTTCATATTTCCATTTATTATTTTGTTCTAATTATTTATTTTATTATTAATTAATTAACCAATTAACATTTTTTTTATAAAATCAGAAAAACCCAAAAATAATATTTTTTATTAATTTCACTATTTCATTATTTTTGTAAATAAATTTTAACCAATTAACTTAGTTTTAATTAGGTACCATTTTAATATGTTTTGCAATAAATTAAAATTAATATAGAATTAGGGCTTTTAATATTTTTAATCACTTTATTTTATTTCCTTAAATATAAAAATCAAAAAATATCCTTGTTTAATTAATTAATTGACTTAGATCTAATTTCCATTAAAATTCAAAAAAATAATAAAAAACATGCTTTCTTTAAAAAAAGGGGTCAAAACCCTAAGACACTCCGATTTAATTATCTCGCGCGCGTATTATTTTTGATCCATATTTCAATATTGTAACTGCTTCGGGAATGTAATAGTTTAACTTAGGATTTTATTTATTTATTTATCGCTTTTATTTACTTTTCGCAATTTAATTTTAAAAGGTTTGTCTTTGGCGATGTAAATACCCGACGCCTTGTAATAGTTTAGATTTAATTTCCCGCAATTTAATTTCCGCACAATATTAACAGTTAGATGTTTGATAAATAGGCAATGCATGACAAGATCAATCTTTAACCTAAAATCAATATAGCTCACCCATGACATGTACAGATAAAATTAACCGAAATAACACACTCGCACATGCCACTCTTAGGGTACACCTCACTTGGTTGCCTCGAACATGGTCATTGAGTATAGGAAGTTTTAGAGGTCACCCTCTTGTCCAAAGATCATAGTTACCTCGAAATGGTTGCCTCGGAAAAATGATCTAAGACATTAGGGTTACCGCTAAGGCATCCTAACGTTGCTTTAGTTACCACACGTCCCTTAATCGAATTGACCCAAAAACTCCAACGACGATGCTACCTACTCCTCAATAGTGGGATAGCATTGTATAAAGGACATTAGCACAGTTTAATTCATTTTTCGAATAGGTAGATGGTTCTTAAGTACTTGCTCCTTTTAAAACAAAACAAAACTTTTCGCACTTACACTCTCTTCAAAACAAAAACTCTTTTCAAGCCCACAAACACAAAGAAAAGCAAACTTTTGAAAACACAATGAGCAAGTACCTAAGAGCTCGTGGATAACCACGGATAGAAAGGGTGCTAACACCTTCCCTTTCTATAATCTACCTCCTGAACCCGAGAAATATCTCAAAAAGGAATTTTTCTGTGCTTTTGTCCTTTCCTTGTTGGATAAAATAAAAGACGGTGGCAACTCTTGCTTACCGCGACATTTTGCGAAAACAAACGCAAACGCGAACCAGCATTCCAAAAACAGTCAGTTCTCGTTCCCACCGATCACACATACCAATAAATTAAAATGATACAAATCAAAACATTGAACTGGTTCAGACAAGGAATTCAAGTGATACATCCCATGACAATACAACAACTTAAAACATGAAAAAAAAAACAGAACATAGAAAATTACAAAAAACATTTAATTCTTCATTTGAAAACCTAACTTTTTCAAACTCCATTTTTGCATCATCCATTTTCTTTTATAAATTTTCCAACCTAGACATCCTAAGTTTCCATTTCTCATCTTCAACTCCCTCATAGAACCATTTGAAATACCCACACCCAAGTTGCAATGATCCCTGCAAGTTACATAGATTGAAGTTTAAGGAATGGAAGATCAAAATGACATTAGTGTATGATCTACTAGTACATAACATACATACCTTAAAATGAGGACAACCATAGAAATGTTTTCCATAACTCTTGGTTGTCATTGCCCTACAAAGAATAGCTTTGTCTCCATAATGGCAAAACGGTTTCCATGACATATTTGAGCTCGTGAACGCATTAGAGTTCAAACTTTTATGGCTTTTATGTATCATGGAGGATGAAGAAAAACGTGATTTCATGAATGCTCCAACCCTAACCTTCAATTTATGGAAATCGTGAACAATTTTTTAAAAAAAACTTAACCTCTAATTTGATTTTCTGATGCAAACACTGTAGAACTCAGTCAACTTAACAAAGATAAAGTTCAACAGAAACGTCATTTACCACACATACACTCATAAACGATTGTTTGCATGAAATAGATGGAAAGGATTCATCCGCCACGATTTTAATAATTAAGGGATTGATTTGAACATTTTAAAAATTAAGGGACCAAAATGGACCACAAGGTAAAGTTAAGGGACAAAAAATGTATTTTTCCTAAAAAAACCTCGTAGTCACATATTCAAGTATATATGTTTGTCTGATTAAGATCGAACAATTTTGATTTAGGGTGTGTTTAGATTGACGGTTGATAGAATTAATTCTACCAGAATTGAGTTTGGTAGAATTAACTTTAACATAATTGAGTATATCATAATTGATTTATGTTTGGATACATTTATATAAAAGTGAGTTGAACAATAAATTTCAGTGTAAAAATAACTCAAAATCAACTATGGAGGCAGAAGCTATAAATTCTAGCTTCATGCAGAATCAATTATGGAGGCATAATCAATTCTACTTTTGAAAAACCAAACGCCTCTGTGATACGGTGGCAGAACCGACTGTTAATACTGGTTTGCGTTTTTTGTTCGCAAATGTCGCAGTAAGTAAGAGTCGCCACCGACTTTTATTTTATGCAATCAGGAAAAGGAAAAACAACAGGAAAATCCTTTTTCGAGATGTTTCTGAGTACGGGGGTAGACTATAGAAAGGGAATGTGTTAGCACCCTTTCCATCTGTGGTTATCCACGGGCTCTTAGGTGCTTGCTCATTTTGAAAACTGCTTGTGTGTGCTTGTTTTGAAAAGTTTTGTTTTACCTTGTTTTAACCCTTGTTTTTGTCCTCAAGAGTGATACGAAGTTGTTTTCGAAAACTTTATTTGGGAAAGTGTTGGTGTGAAAAAGTTTTTGTTTGTTTGAGCAAGTACCTAGGAACTAATCTACCTACTCGAAAAAAGTCTATTTGTTTTCCTTTTAGACAATGCTATCCCATTATTGAGAAATGGGTAGCATCGTTGTTGGAGTTTTTTAGGGACATTCGAAGGGACAAATACGATCACAAGAGCAATGTTAGGAAATGTTAGTTATCATCCCAAAGCCTTAAAGATCTTTTTCTGAGGCAACATTCGAATGGGTCATTTTAGATCTTTCGGGGCTAGAGGACAACCACTAACAAACCCTATACTTCATGACCGTTTACCGAAGGCAACCGGAGTGGAGTAAACCCTATGAGTGAGCATGTGCGAGTGTAATTTTCAGTTAATTTACCTTTGCACATTTAGGGTTTTCTACTGTATTAATTTTCAGTTTGTCTTTCCATAGAATCCTATTAACATCTAGGCAGTTTATAGTTTGCGAAAATCAAAATGCGGGAAAGTTAGAAGTCCTAGCTATTACAAGGCTTTTGTAGATACATAATTATCTTGACTGAAAATAAAATACAGAATTAAAGCTCTAATTAAATCTATTACAAACTCAGAGCAGTTACAATGATAGAAAAGAATTAAAAGCGTGTGGAGAATTAAATGCGAGAATAATTAGCAAACCTAAAAAATCTAGTTGAAAAAGATTTAGGTTAGTTTTTTAGAAAAAAATTAATTAGGTTATGTACAAATTAAACCCTAATTTCTAATTGATTTAAATTATGAAAAAAGGATTAAATTTCCCTAAATAATTAAACTAATTAATTAAGGAAAAAAATATTTTTATGAAAAAAATGATTTTTTGTGTTTTTTGTGATTTTTGATTTTTATGATAAAAAATGATTTTGTGTTATTTTTGTAAAAGAAAATAATTAGTAAATAATAAAATAAAAAGAGAAAAGAAATTAGACCTGTATAGAAGCAATCAGGGGGGTGCGATGTTGGAAATTCAAAGGCCCAGATTCCTTGGCCCATCTGCCTTGCGCTGGATTCAGTGTCCTCTCTTTCTGATGGTGTACCATGGACCTTGTTGCATGGGACGTTGGATCCGGATTGTTGATGAATCTAATGGTAGGATGCTGACAGCGCATGGTAGACGTCTTGGAATGGTATGCATAAAACCTATTGTCAAATATTAAGAAAATACCAAAATGTCGGGACCTGGGATCGAACCCAGGTCCTCTCCCTCACATATACGCGCGCTTAACCAACTGAGCTACGTGTCTTAGTTGTTAATATAATGAAAACAAATGATAATATATAAAAAAACAAGTGGATTAATGAATAAAAAAACGCGCACCAGCTATTTGAATGACCAAATGATGATTGAACACATCATCATCTTCTTCCTCATCCGTCGTGTTAGGTACAAAACCTTTACCTACGGATAGTTTACCATAACTATAGACCTGTGAATTTCAAAAATCATCAAAACGCATGATAAATGAAATGTGAATACATGAATCCATTTGCCTTGGACCCACGAGCATCATGATACCCTTTTCATTGGCCAATTTAACCTCTATGGAGAAACCCTAAAACGGCAAGGTAAATCCTAATAATGGCAATTGTGAATGCAGGCATCAAAATGCAAAATTACTTAAACCAAAACATTCCAAATGTCAGTACAAACACAATGATGTGCTTAAAAGTGATTAATCATGCGTAAATTGTAAAATCAAGTTCAAGATGGTATGTGCAAACCGTGGGTCTGTAAGTCATGTTTCTGGACGTGAAAATGCTTGCAATTGATTGAGACATGTTCTGGAGATGTCCAGGAGTCTATTGGTAGTCTTAGAATGGCTTGAATTGTCCTCTAAGCTTGAAACCGATCCACACCTTTTTGCCAAAATTTTCAGTTTTCTTGCTAGCTTTCACGACCTCCAATCCTTCTTCTTACGCATTGGTTATGTTCAACATATATACTAGAGCATATTAGGTCAACAAAAACAATTTGTATCTTGGCAAATCATGAAAATTTGATTTGATTTTGCTCTTGTATGATATGTTTCCAAAATAGGCCTAATCATGCCAATTTTTGCTTCAATTTGCTTTGCACTATTTGATATGATATGCCAGCCTAATTGGATTTGATTCCACCAAAAAATGAGATGAAATTCAATATTTTTATATTTTTTGCAATTTATTTGATTTAATTTGAATTTTAAATAATAAAAAATCAAAATAAAATAAATGATGAAGCAAATAATGTGTTGATGCTGATTTGGGTCGTGGATCATGTTACAAGCAAGATGCAAGCATGATAAGCTGGGCCCATTTGACAAAAAATGCACTTTTGAGCGCATTTGACTTTTGACAATTTTGCAAAAATGGTTAACTTTGACAAGGCATATCTCCTCCAATTTTAACCCTATAGAGGTGTTCTTGGACTTTTTAGAAATCTTAGGGTGTTCTCTAAACAACCCTTTTGGTTTCATCTCAATTGGGTCTTCCATGTTCATGTAAGAAGCTTTGACCTAAAGGGTGTTTTTATTGACTTTTCAAAAGGACCTATAATGTAGAAATTCATATCTTTTGATGAGTGCATATTTTGAACTTGTGGGATGAATATGAATTGTAGGGAATTGCACCCTCTTCAAAATGAGCCTTGGATGGAAAATTTCTGATAAAGTATGAAAAAGTTATGCTTGGTCAAAGTTTGGTTGACTTTTCCTAAGAAACACTAATTTAGCAACTTTTGGGTTTTGATAAATTTGTGGCATTCCTTGAGTAATCATGATAAACCATTGATCAAATGATG
Organism: Vicia faba; assembly: GCA_948472305.1. Taxonomy (NCBI): domain Eukaryota; kingdom Viridiplantae; phylum Streptophyta; class Magnoliopsida; order Fabales; family Fabaceae; genus Vicia; species Vicia faba. The sequence continues at coordinate 1,189,864,644 of OX451736.1, forward strand.
GATATATCTTCAAAATGCTGATTTTGACCAAAAATCTTGAAGTTTGACTTTATGTGGACCACAATTGACTTTTGACCTAGTATTGTTGATTTTCAAGCATCTGAGCAGTTGACTGAGCAAACTTCTTGTGCAAGGAATGAAACTTGACATGGATGATATTGAGAATATATTGGAACCATGGAAAGCATTTGGGACCCTTGGAGTTCCCATATCCTGATGAAAATGGAAACCTAGTTTGAAGCTTGTTGCCTTAGGAGGAGGATTTGTCTGGTCAACTCTTGGGCATCCTTAAGCAAGTTGAGGACCTCAATGGGCATGTGTTGAGTAAAATGAAAGGGAAAATTTTGGGGTACAACAGCTACCCCTGTTCAATCTTCTTAAACCTGAGGATGTAGATTGGTTGTCTGCCTTTCGTAATCTGAAGGTGGAAGATGATTAAACACTAGAGTGCCCAGAAATTTACACTCGTCTGAGATGGTGCTGGACTGCGTAGGTAGTATCGGGAATGGGCTTACAGATGCCATTTGGAGGAGATGAAGGAAGGTCATCGGAGATGGGATTAAAGATGCCATTTGAAAGATATAACGGAGAGTCATCGAAGATGGGCTTAAAGATGCCATCTAGAGGATGTTGATTTCCCGAGATATTCCTTTGATGAGAATTCTTGTTCCTGTCGTTGAGGAGGAATCTGCTGAGGAATGTTGGTCTCTGTCTTGGGAGAAATGGAATTTTAGGAACTTCAGTTATTCGTTACTCTACTGGGGAATCATCTCTTAGTCGAGGAGATGAAAATGAACTAATATATGGTCGTGCTCCAGGCCTTACAGTGATTTGCTAAGGATAATAAGACTGACTGCTATCTGGTCGTGCTTCAGGTTTTACAGTGACTTACTGGGGAGATGAGATTAAACTTGTTATCTGGTCGTGCTTCCAGGCTTTGCAATCTCAAAAACTGTTATTTGGTCGTGCTCTAGGCTTCAGAAGGAATTAAGTGGTTATCCGGTGGCATCCGAGTTTCAACTTGAGTTTAAGGCATACTAACATCTGGCCGTTTCCAGGCTTCAATAGTAATTGGCCGAGAAAACTGCTATCTGGTCGAATTCCAAGCTTCGCAGTACCTCATACTGTTATCTGGTCGTGCTTCAGGTTTCACAGTGTCTCTTGTCGCTATCTGGTCGTGATCCAGATTTCACAGTGTCTTATACCGTTATCTGGTCGTGCTCCAGGCTTCAGTAATTTGGGGAAATTAAGTTGTTATCCGGTCAGTTTCCAGGCTTCATAGCTTTTTTAACTGGAATATAAATCTTAGTATCAATTTAACTGAACCAGGGAAAGGTCTCGAGTTGTCTTCAATTGGGAGAGAAATCTTAGTATCGATTTGACTGAACCTGAGAGAGGTCTCGGATTAACTTCGACTGGCATAGAAATCAGGGGAATCTTAGCGGCGATTCGGCTGACCCTGACGAAAGTCTTAGAACATCTTCAACTAGAATAGAAACCTTAGTGTCGGTTTGACTGAACCAGAGAAAATATTGAAATGTGTTGGAATATCTTCAACTGGAATAGAAACCTTGGTGTCAGTTTGACTGAACCAGAGAGAACTTGTGAGAACTTAATTGCATCTTTCCCTAAAAGGTAAAGATTTAGTCGTATGTAATGTCATGATGTGTGAAATATATTGAGTAATGATGTTCTCAAAATAAATGAGACTGTGTTGTATAATTTGTATGCACATGCCATGATGTATGGATATGCAATGCTATTGTGATATTCTCTAGCTGGGGAAAATAAATCCTGGATTGCTGCTGGAGAGTATAAGAAGTTGAGTTCTTCGTTTACGCTGGGGATAGTGATCAGAGATGATTAGTTGGGGATTTACATCCATTCTTCTTGAGAACATTCTGCCGGAGGAGACTCTGTTTGAGAATAATCCTGCGGGGAATGACTCTGTGGGTAAGAGAGATACTCTGTTGGAAGATCTGCTGATTTGGAGAAATAAACTCAGCTGGGGATGAACTTCCATTGCTGGAGAGAAGAGCTTTGTTGGAGATTGAGCTTCCGCTGTTAGAGAAATAAACTCTGCTCGAGAGATGGTTTTATAAGCTGCTCATGGTTATAAAACTCGGTTGGGGAATGCAGATATCAGCTTTCTGAAGGAACCTGTTGGGGAAGGAATTCCTGCTTGGGGATACGGAGGTCGGACCTTGGTTGTCTCGACTCTGTGGGGAATATAGGTATCATTGGCTTGTATGTGATAGTGACTTCGCTTTCAATTGTCTCTGCCTCTTGTACCATGATGGACGGGGTAACTGTCGGTATTTAGGTTTTGTACCAGTTTCTTTGAGTTCTTAGTAACTGTCTTTTTGTTTTATATGCAGATATTTGTGAACAGTAATCATATTCAAATGCATATGTCAAGAATAAAACATTGGACGTTTTTTTTTACAAAACAAAATAGAAAACCGAAAAAACAAACACAGAGTTTTGTACTCAAAAGGCGCTTTGTATTGATTTGAAATTTGCCTATAACAGGCATTTTTTACAAGGGGCTGACGCTCTAGTAAAAATGGAAATTATTACAAAAATTATGTACAAAAAGAAAACAGCTATGTGTAGTGATCCCATTGGGTTTCCATTCTGCTATTGCCCCAGTGTCTTCAAGCATCTCATCACTTTGCTGCTTGTCCGAAGCTGACTGGATTGATCGGTACCATTTAAGCTTGATATCTGATTACTAAGGTCTGATTGCAAGGTGATCCAATGGGATATAGTGATACACTTTAACCCCTAGTTTTTTCCTGGACCTCCCTTTCTGGTTTTCAGTCCACCGGGATACCCTTTTTTGCCCAAGCTGCCCTTTCGGGTTTTCGACTTGCCGGGTGTACAGATTTTTTCATTTCTTATCCCTAATTTTTGCCCAAACCCTTTTGGTTCGCCGGGATGCCCTTATTTTTGCCTAGGTATGTCAACCTAGCGGGTCTTTATTATGCGTAATATCTTTTCACTATGTCCACATTAACAGGGTGTGGAAGGTCGTCACCATCCATGGTGGTCAGAATCATGGCTCCACCCGAAAATATGTTCTTAATTACAAATAGTCCCTCATAGGTGGGAGTCCATTTGCCCTTGGGATCACCTTGCGACAGTATGATGCGCTTGATTACCAGATCCCCTACTTGATACACTTGTTGTTTGACTTTCTTGTTGAAGGCCTTGATCATTCGTTTCTGATACATTTGACCATGGCAGACAGTAGTAAGTCTTTTCTCGTCGATTAAGTTCAATTAATCAAGTCGAGTCTGGATCCAATCGTCTTTGCTCAAACCCGCATCCTTCATAATCCATAGAGAAGGGATCTGGACCTCCATGGGTAGGACAACCTCCATGCCATATACCAGAGAATAGGGTGTTACCCCTGTCGACGTACATGCTAAAGTACGGTACCCGTGAAGAGAAAACGGTAACATCTTGTGCCAGTCTTTGTATGTCACTGTCATCTTTTGTATGATCTTTTTAATATTCTTATTAGCAACTTCGACAACCCCATTCATCTTCGGCCGGTAAGGAGAAGAGTTGTGATGCTGAATCTTGAATTGTTTACAGAGTTCAGTGATCATCGAGTTGTTGAGATTAGTACCATTATCTGTGATGATTCTCTCAGGGATACCATAACGACAAACCAAGTTATGCTTGATGAACCATGCTACCATATTCTTGGTAACCGTAGCAAAGGAGGCAGCGTCAACCTACTTCGTGAAGTAATCAATGGCCACTAGGATGAAGTGATGCCCGTTGGGCGCGGTAGGTTTGATCTCGCCGATCATGTCAATGCCCCACATTGCAAAGGGCCAGGGAGCTGTCAAGAAGTTCAAGGGAATTGGAGGTACACACACCTTATCAGCATAGATTTGGCACTTGTGACAGGTTCGAGAATGCTGATAACAGTCGGCTTCCATAGTGGACCAGTAGTATCCTGCCTGTAGGATCTTCTTCGCCGTGGTATGTCCATTGGAATGAGTGCCAAAGGTACCTTCGTGTAGGTCTGCCATGATCCTCTCTGCTTCTCTCTTGTCTACACACCACAGTAAGGTAGAGTCATGATTACGCTTATAGAGGATTCCATTGCTGAGGAAGAACTTTGCAGCAAACCTTCTCAGAAATTTCTTGTCATTCACAGATGCCCCTTCGGGGTATTCTTGAGCCTCGAGATACCTTTTCACCTCATGAAACCAAGGTTTGTCGGCTACCTCATCAGTATCGATCTCACAGCAGTATGTTGGTTCATCCAACCTCTCAATAGTGATTCGGGGAGCTTCATTGTCCTACCTGACCTTGAACATTAACGACATAGTAGCTAGCGCGTCCTCTAACTGATTCTCTTCTCGTGGGAAATGTTCAAATGTGATCTCTTCAAAATGCGGAAGCAGTGTCAGTACATGTTCTCTGTAAGGGATAAGGTTCGGGTGTTTCGTATCCCACTCACCTTTGATCTGACTTATCACCAAAGCGGAATCCCCGAATACACTCAAGAACTTGATCCTTAGGTCAATAGCAGCTCTAAGACCCATGATACACGCTTCATACTCTGCCATGTTGCTGGTACAATTGAAACATAATCGGGCAGTGAATGGAGTATGACAGTCCTCGGGAGATATGATTACAGCGCCAATGTCATTACCCAGTGCGTTTGAGGCTCCATCAAAAAACATAGACCATCGGGATCCTTCCTCAGGTCCTTCATCCGGTCCAGGTTCTTCACAGTCGGTTACTAACATGATGTTCTCATCCGGGAACTCAAAATTTATGGACTGGTAGTCATCCACGGCTTGATGTACCAAATTATCAGCTAACACACTTCCCTTGATTGCTTTTTGGGTTTTGTATTGGATGTCGTACTCGGTTAAGATCATTTGCCATCTTGCTATTCTTCCGAAGAGAGCGGGCTTCTCGAAAATGTACTTGATTAGATCCATTTTAGATATCAACAAAGTAGTGTGGGTAAACATATACTGTCCCAGTCAGCGAGCAGCCCATGCCAAAGCGCAACGAGTTTTCTCGAGCAGTGAGTATCGTGTTTCAAAGACTTTTTGCTAAGGTAGTATACTGCGTGCTCTTTTCGACCAGACTCGTCATGCTGCCCCAGCACACACCCCATTGAATTATCTAGCACTGTTAAGTACATTATCAAAGGTCTTCCTTCAGCTGGAGGCATGAGAATAGGAGGTTCTTGAAGATATTGTTTGATTCTGTCAAAGGCGATCTGGCATTCATCATTCCACTTTACCACTTGATCTTTTTTCAGAAGCTTGAAGATTGGATCACAAGTAGTAGTCAGATGTGAAATAAATCGGGCAATGTAATTTAGGCGTCCCAAGAAACCTCTAACTTCCTTCTCAGTACGGGGAGCCAACATCTCTTGTATTTTCACCTTTGCATGGTCTACTTGAATACCTTTGTCACTGACGATGAATCCCAAAAGCTTACCAGACCTTACCCCGAAGGTGCACTTGTTTGAATTTAACCTTAACTTGTACGTCTTCAACCTATCAAACTACTTTTGTAGATGATCAAGATGTTCTTCCTCAGTTTGAGACCTGGCTATCATGTCATCAACGTAAACTTCTATTTCATGGTGAATTGTGTCATGGAACAGAGATACCATAGCTCGCTGATAAGTTGCCCCAGCATTCTTCAACCCAAACGACATCACCTTGTAGCAGAAAGTGCCCCACTGTGTAACAAAGGTTGTTTTCTCCATGTCTTCAAGTGCCATCTTGATATGATTGTAGCCAGAGAAACCGTCCATGAAGGAAAAGACTTTGTGTTGTATGGTGTCATCGATGTGGGAAAGCAGAAAGTCATCCTTGGGGCTTGCCCTGTTCAGGTCTCTGTAATCCACACACATTCGTACTTTATCATCTTTCTTAGGTACTGGAACCACATTAGCAACCCACTACGGATATGAGGTGACAACTAAGAACCCTGTGTTGAACTGCTTCATAACCTCTGCTTTAATCTTCTCTTACATCTCAGGGCACATACGACGGACCTTTTGCTTTACCGGAGGGAAGTCTTCTTTAGTCGGCAGACGATGAACCACTATATTTGTGTCTAATCTCGGCATGTCTTCATATGACCAGGCGAAGATTTCAACATACTCATGCAACATCTGTACCAACCGCTGTTTGACACTAAGCTCCAGATTTGCACCTATCTTAACCTCTTTTCTATCTTCCTCTGTACCCAAGTTCACTGTCTCAACCGGATCTTCATGAGGCTGTATGGCCCTTTCTTCTTGCTATAATAGTCCAGCAAGTTCTTCGGGTACCTCACAATCTTCCTCACCTTCGTCCTCGGCTTGGTTGATCGGATTTTCAAAGTCATAATGAGCAGTAGCAGAACTGTTATCAATGGGATCCATAGTGGATATGGATCTGCATTTGGATACGTGAGTGTGTGTAAGAGCATAGCTGTATAGACAGAATAAAAGAAAAGAAAGACAGAGAGTGCAAAATTTGTATGCAAACGTCCAATGCTTTATTGATGTCATATGAAAATGAAACATGATAACCCTCACAAATAGAACCATTGTGCCCCGGGTAAGACACATGGCTATAGAGTTTATATTGTTTTTAAATTACATATCCGAAAAATCAGAAAGACAATTACTCCTGAACAAAAGTAATCGGTACAAAGTCCTTGGCAGTCCAGTTACTGAGTCCGCCGTTGGTAGTCGGGGAGATCCAGCTGTCAATGTCGGAATCACCATCACTTTCTTCTGTAGTAGAAACAATATCAATAGCATTGACTCCTGAACCATGTTTGGGCATATGAGCATTGATAATGTTGGGAGTCTTCGGGGGACCAAATTCAATCTCCTTAGCATCAATCAGATCCTGTACTTTGTTCTTCAAAGCCCAGTAGTCATTGGTGTCATGGCCGGGACTTTCCGAATGGTAAGCACAACGAGCATTCGGTTTATAGTAGGGAAGGTGGTGTTCGTATTCTTCGGAGCTTCCCTCAGAGTAACCAGATTGGACTTCAGCAACTGAGGTAAAACCTGAGACAACGTCATGTTGATCTGAGTAAACTGTCTAGATGGTCTTTCTGCTCTTGGATGGTTGTTTCTTTGTTGAGTAGGTGCAGGTTTGGGAATCATAACATCCCCTACTGCCGGATGGCGCTTGGTTTGATTCTGATTCTTTTGATTATAGACGACATTGACTTCCTTTTTACCTGCAAACAACTTCCTTGCAGCACTAGAAGAGGCATCCTTCTGAATTTTTCCACTTCAGATTCCAGCTTCCACTCTTTCTCCTGTTAAGATCAGTTCAGTAAAACCCGCCGATGAACTTCCAATCAGATGGTTGAAGAATGGCCCAGTCAAAGTTCCTAGAAACATATCCACGAGCTCCTTGTCAGCCAAGGGAGGTTGAACTCTTCCAGCCAAATCTCTCCATTTCTGAGCATAATCCTTGAAACCCTTGTTCGAACCCATAGACAGATTTTGGAGTTGTGTATGGGTGGGAGCGAGGTCTGCATTATACTGATATTGCTTATAAAATGCAGTAGCAAGGTCTTCTCAGTTACGAACATTGGCTCTTTCCAGCTGATAGAACCAATCCAATTGTGTTCCAGACAGACTATCTTGGAAGAAGTGAACCTATAAGTCTTTGTCAGCAGTATGAGGCTGTATCTTCCTCACATAGGAACGAAGATGCATTTTAGGACAAGAGACCCCATCATACTTGGCAAATACCGGTGCCTTGAATTTTGGGGGGATGACAACCCCGGAGACCAGACCCAACTCTTTAAAATCCAGCCCAGGAACCTTCTGGATTTCCATAGCACTCAGACGCTCTTCTAACTGCTTATACCTCTCATCAGCCGGAGGGTACTGCTCCTCATTATAATCAGTTTCATTGTCAGAATCTTTAGGACTAGGGTCCTCTTCACTGGATTCACCATCTTGATTCTCTCCCTCTTTAGATGAAGAAGCTAAATCAATAACCCGTCTTGGAGGCCTTCTGAACCTTCTGCTCATATGTGTCACACCGGCTGTCCTCTTGGTCTTCTTAGTGTTCTTCTTAACAATCAGAGCCTTCAGCTCTTCCTGTTCTTTGGCCAGAGCCATAATCATTTGCTGGAACTGCGTGTTCTGAGTATGAAGATCTTTCACAGTTTGTTCAAGAGCCATTGCTGAAATAAACAACAGAGGAGATGAGAAACCTGTTATGAATCCTGTTATGCAATTATATCTATGATATGTATGCAATGTTTTCAAGGGTTCTTAAAGGCTCAAATTTTCTTAAACAAAGGAACAAACGTTAATTGTATTAGTAAACTTGAATTGTTACAAAGAATGTATTTTGAGAGTACAATTAAGCAAAATAAAACAAAAAGAAGACTAGGTTTCCCATGGGCGCTCCTCTTTGGTGTGATGTAGGAGTTGATATTCCTCTCTTCATGAAGTAGCTTAGTGAGTTCCAAGACCTTCTTCTTGCTGGCGTAGAATTGGGCTTCAAACGTATCCCGCTCCTCTTTAAGATGAACCCAGGACTTTTGTAACTCTTCGTGATTAGTTGGCATGTCTGGATGAAGAACAAGATGAGGAGTGTCTCCCTCGGAAACTGGTTCCATAATTGTAGGTGGATAGCGGGATAAGGCATCATAAGAGTTTGAGCGTGGGCTCGTACCCATCTGAGATAAGGCTCGAGAGGTATGGAATTCTTATGCCCAAGTGTCTTACTGTCAACCCTATGTACCATACTCCAAGCTTGCATGAACCTTTTTCGGTAACCCTGAACATCATTCTCATAGTTGAAGGCGATTCCTTGAATAAGTGTATCTTGAGGACCATCCCTTCTCGCATAACCAAACTATCGTAATGCTAAGTGGGGGTTATAAGTGATTCCTTCCCTAATGCCTAAGAGAGGGACATTAGGGAATTCACCACAACGATCGATGATACTAACATCTTCCGAGAACCGTGAACACTAATGAATGTCTGAATGCGTAAGGGACATCAGTCGATGAGACAATATTTTACCATGTTCATTCTTCAAAATAGATATGGGTAGGTGAGGAATAAAACACCTAGCCAATAGAGGAGTGCAACACTGGAGAGTCCCCCTTATTTTTAGAGTGCGAGCATGCAGAGAGTGTAGAATATCCCCAAGTAATGTAGGTACCGGATTCCGAGACTGAAAAACCTGGATTGTGCTCACATTTGCGAGTAGATCCGCATTAGGGAACAATACCATCCCGTAGACAAGGAGTGCAAAAACCTCTTCAAAATATTGTAGATCCAGGGTATCCAAAAAATAGTAAGCCTTCTCGAACATAAATTTAACCGGAATTCCTTAAACACTCCCTCTGGTTTCCCATTTTGTCACTATGTCGGACCGTTGTAAGGATAGAGCTTTAGCAATTTCTTCATGTTTAGGATATCTTTCTGTACCATTGAAATGTAGCTGATCAAGAATGGGTATCCCTAATAAATGAGAAAATTCCTCCATAGTAGGCACTAACAGGTAATCCGGGAATGTGAAACAGTGATGCAGAGGATCGAAGAACTGAAACAGCACTTTCAACATTTCTTCGTCAGGTTTTGCAGTGACCAAGTTGAGCAACCGACCATGCTTTTCAAAGAAAGGAGAGATTTCAGGAATCCTTACTGCCAAGTCCCTTAATTGGGGAGATACTTTCACTAGGTTAATCTGAACAGTGTTCCTGCGGGCGGATGCCATATCCTACAAAACAGAGCAAAGATGAGCCCTAGAAACCCTTGAAACTGTTAGTATGATATGCTACGGTATGATGTTTATGATGTCATGATAAATCACAAGTATAGCAAGCACAAACAAATCACACCAAGTCCTTAGGTTTAAGGTCTGCTTGAGTTTTAAGGTCATACCCTCTTGAAGTTGGATTGGTTCAACCTGTCCTATAAATATGTAACCGGGTTCTAAAGGGATCTCAATATCATCGATCTTTCCCCCAAGCCTTGTTCAATCTACGATTGACTCGTAATTAAAGAAAACTCAGAAGTCAAACCTTAATGAGTGTAGCGTCGAGTATCTGTTGACCTTGGGCATACACCAAAGTCGGCCATCTCGCTACGTCCTACTGGCCAAGTTTTGCAATTAAAGGTTCTAAGGTTAGTTGATGCTTTATGACACCACGCGGTGGCCCCGTACATCTCCCTGATTGACTCAAGGGTTACGGGTACCAACCAAAGTTCCACATCAACGTATTTACTACTTCAACCGTGTTGGTATACCCCAACACAACTCCCTCACAGTTTATTGCTACTTACCTAAAAGGTGTTTCTCGATCCGAGTGTAGGATCAAATAACCCAAATAGTTCCCATAAATATAAAGCAAGCAAGACAATCAAGAGAAAGCAATTAAATATGACCTAGATCCTAAGGTTTACCCCACTTTATATTTTATTCCCCAACAGAGTCGCCAGTTCTGTGATACGGTGGCAGAACCGACTGTTAATATTGGTTTGTGTTTTTTGTTCGCAAATGTCGTGGTAAGCAAGAGTCGCCACTGACTTTTATTTTATCTAATCAGGAAAAGGAAAAAGAACAAATAAAAACTTTTTGGAGATGTTTCTGAGTACGGGGGGTAGATTATAGAAAGGGAATGTGTTAGCACCCTTTCCATTCGTGTTTTTCCACGGGCTCTTAGGTGCTTGCTCATTTTGAAAACTGATTGTATGTGCTTGTTTTGAAAAGTTTTGTTTTACCTCGTTTTAACCCTTGTTTCTGTCCTCAAAAGTGTTACGAAGTTGTTTTCGAAAACTTTGTTTGGGAAAGTGTTGGTATGAAAAAGTTTTTGTTTGTTTGAGCAAGTACCTAGGAACTAATCTACCTACTCGAAAAAAGTTTGTTCATTTTCCTTTTATACAATGCTATCCCATTATTGAGAAATGGGTAGCATCATCGTTGGAGTTTTTTAGGGACATTCGAAGGGACAAATACGATCACAAAAGCAATGTTAGGAAATGTTAGCAATCATCCTAAAGCCTTAAAGATCTTTTTCCGAGGCAACATCCGAATGGGTCATTTTAGATCTTTCGGGGCTAGAGGGCAACCACTAACAAACCCTATACTTCATGACCATTTACCGAAGGCAACCGGAGTGGAGTAAACCCTAGGAGTGAGCATGTGCGACTGTAATTTTCAGTTAATTTACCTTGGCACATTTAGGGTTTTCTACTGTATTAATTTTCAGTTTGTCTTTCCATACAATCCTATTAACATCTAGGCAGTTTATAGTTTGCGGAAATTAAAATGCGGGAAAGTTAAAAGTCCTAGCTATTACAATGCTTTTGCAGATACATAATTATCTTGACTGAAAATAAAATACGGAATTAAAGCCCTAATTAAATCTATTACAAACTCGGAGCAGTTACAATGATAGAAAAGAATTAAAAGCGCGCGACGAATTAAATGCGAGAATAATTAGCAAACCTAAAAAATCTAGTTGAAAAAGATTTAGGTTAGTTTTTGAGAAAAAAATTAATTAGGTTATGTACAAATTAAACCCTAATTTCTAATTGATTTAAATTATGAAAAAAGGATTAAATTGCCCTAAATAATTAAACTAATTGATTAAGGAAATAAAATATTTTTATGAAAAAAAAAAAAATTTTGTGTTTTTTGTGATTTTTTATTTTTATGATAAAAAATGATTTTGTGTTATTTTTGTAAAAGAAAATAATTAGTAAATAATAAAATAGGAAATAAAGGAAATAAAATAAAAAGAGAAAAGAAATTGGGCATGTATAGAAGCAATCAGGGGGGTGTGATGTTGGAAATTCAAAGGCCCAAATTCCTTGGCCAATCTACCTTGTGCTGGATTCAGTGCCCTCTCTTTTTGATGGTGTACCATGGACCTTGTTGCATGGGACGTTGGATCTGGATTGATGATGAATCCAATGGTAGGATGCTGACAGCGCACGGTAGACGTCTTGGAATGGTATGTATAGAACCTATTGTCAAATATTAAGAAAATACCAAAATGATGGGACCTGGGATCGAACCCAGGTCCTCTCCCTCACATATACGCGCGCTTAACCAACTGAGCTACGTGTCTTAGTTGTTAATATAATGAAAAAAATGATAATATATAAAAAAACAAGTGGATTAATGAATAAAAAAACGCGCACCAGCTATTTGAATGGCCCAATGATGATTGAACACATCACCATCTTCTTCCCCATCCGTTGTGTTAGGTACAAAACCTTTACCTACGGACAGTTTGCCATAGCTATAGACCTGTGAATTTCAAAAATCATCAAAACACATGATAAATGAAATGTGAATACATGAATCTATTCGCCTTGAACCCACGAGCATCATGATACCCTTTTCATTGGCCAATTTAACCTGTATAGAGAAACCCTAAAACGATAAGGTAAACCCTAATAATGGCAATTGTGAATACAGGCATCAAAATGCAAAATTACTTAAACCAAAACATTCCAAATGTCAGTACAAACACAATGCTATGCTTAAAAGTGATTAATCATGCGTAAATTGTAAAATCAAGTTCAAGATGGTATGTGAAAACTGTGGGTCTGTAAGTCGTGTTTTTGGACGTGAAAATGCTTGCAATTGATTGAGACACGTTCTGGAGATGTCCAGGAGTCTATTGGTAGTCTTAGAATGGCTTCAATTGTCCTCTAAGCTTGAAACTGATCCACACCTTTTTGCCAAAATTTTCAGTTTTCTTGCTAGCTTTCACGACCTCCAATCCTTCTTCTTGCGCATTGGTTATGTTCAGCATATATACTAGATCATATTAGGTCAACAAAAATAATTTGTATCTTGGCAAATCATGAAAATTTGATTTGATTTTTCTCTTGTATGATATGTTTCCAAAATAGGCCTAATCATGCCAATTTTTGCTTCAATTTGCTTTGCACGATTTGATCTGATATGCCAGCCTAATTGGATTTGATTCCTATAAAAAATCAGATCAAATTCACTCTTTTTATATTTTTTGCAATTTATTTGATTTAGTTTGAATTTTAAATAATAAAAAATAAAAATAAAATAAATAATGAAGCAAATAATGTGTGGATGCTGATTTGGGTCGTGGATCATGTCACAAGCAAGATGAAAGCATGATAAGCTGGGCCCATTTGACAAAAAATTCACTTTGGAGCGCATTTGACTTTTGACAATTTTGCAAAAATGGTCAACTTTGACAAGGCATATCTCCTCCAATTTTAACCCTAGAGAGGTGTTCTTGGACTTTTTAGAATCTTTTGATGTACCCTAAACAACCCTTTTGGTTTCATCTCAAATGGGTCTTCCATGTTCATGTAAGAAGCTTTGACCCAAAAGGTGTTTTTGTTGACTTTTCAAATGGACCTATAATGTAGAAATTCATATCTTTTGATGAGTGCATATTTTGAACTTGTGGGATGAAGATGAATTGTAGGGAATTGCATCCTCTTCAAAATGAGCCTTGGATGGAAAATTTCTGATAAAGTATGAAGAAGTTATGCTTGGTAAAAGTTTGGTTAACTTTTCCTGAGAAACCCTAATTTAGCAACTTTTGGTTTTTGATGAATTTGTGGTATTCCTTGAGGAATCGTGATCAACCCTTGATCAAATGATGGATATCTATTCAAAATTCCGATGTTGACCAAAAATCTTGATGTTTGACTGTATGTGGGCCACAATTGACTTTTGACCTAGTATAGTTGATTTTCAAGCATCTGGGCAGTTGACTGAGCAAACTTCTTGTGCAAGGCATGAAACTTGACATGGATGATCTTGAGAACATATTAGGACCATGGAAAGAATTTGGGACCCTTGGAGTTCCCACATCTTGGTGAAAATGGATACCTAGTTTGAAGCTTGTTGCCTTAGGAGGAGGATTTGTCTGGTTAACTCTTGGGCATCCTTGAGCAAGTTGAGGACCTCAATGGGCATGTGTTGAGTAAAATGAGAGGGAAAATTTTGGGGTACAACAGTCTGAAAATCACCCATAATCAATTCTACATCTCCATAATTTATTCTAGATCTTCCAAAAGTGGAACCAAACATACACTTAAAGTTGATAATTTAATAAAAAAACAAATATATAATTTTAATCTTTTGGTTGAAATTAAACAGTCATTATCATCTTAACAGTGTGAATGTGGAAAAAACTTAACTAGAAAGAATTCAATTTCATAAAGATATAACATACCACCTATTACATTTAAAAATCCATTTTCACCTAAAATATAGAACCATATAAAGATATGAAGATATAACAAGTCATCCATTACGATTAAAAATCCCAGCCCACTTAAAATTTATCAGTTCTAAGTCGGCCATATCTCTCTCGAACCGTCCACCTTGAGATAGGCCACTCTGGACCGAAATATATTAATCGACTACCTGATCGCGTTCCTAAAGTATTCTACTGACCACAAAAATATAATACCCCATTGTCAAAGAATTACACATATTTCTGCGTAATTGATGCACCCTCCACCCTTCGGATCTAGCCTATCCAAGGGACGTAAGTCGTGGAGCTTGAAAATGTCCACCTTTATCCAAGATTGACCTCAGATAGAGTGTGACAGGGACCATCTACCTTTTGTTGGGGATTGATCCTATGTGATACAGATTGCAGTTCAAAGAATGATCGCATATAGTTTGTCGTATGCCCATCACTTGTAAGTATGACTTAAAGCATAGTTGTATTTAGTCGTTATCATGACTTATTCCTATGAATATGATTCAAACTATAGTCACATATAGTTGGTTTTATGCTAAATGATTACATGTGCAGTTCAAAGCATAAGCACACTTAGCTGAGCTTATGCATCACAACTACGAATGCAACATACATTCGCGCCTAACCAGATCAACTGTCCAACGGTGTAAATGCAGTTTAAGGATCAATGACATCAAGATGAACCAATGTATTATCTATGCAAGCACATTTCAATTATGGACGCATTCAGCTGGTTTGACATCTTACCAAGAAAACACGTACCTCTTAACACAACGGGCTCACAGATAAAACAAACAAACATAACCATGTGAAGAACTTATGGTTATTTATTCTTTAAGTAAATATTATTTACGGGTCTTTACAGCAAACAAACTATATAAATTGAAGGGGTCAAAATCGTATCTTGAAACTCCTTAACTCTTAGTCGATTAAAAATTATGACTAAAAGGAGCACGATATGAAACCAAAAGTACATGCATGCGAAATGTAATAATATGAATGAAAGCCATGGCGCAAAGGGCGGCAAAACCT
Source organism: Vicia faba (assembly GCA_948472305.1). NCBI lineage: Eukaryota > Viridiplantae > Streptophyta > Magnoliopsida > Fabales > Fabaceae > Vicia > Vicia faba. The sequence goes on from OX451736.1 coordinate 1,189,879,929, forward strand.
TACAAAAAAAACAGGAGGATTCTCAAGAATAGAGACAACCTTTTCATCTCATAGTATTTGACTGGATTAGATCTTCTCCCTTGAAAGAGCAAGTGGACAATGAAAATGTTTCACCTGTTGCAACACATTCTCAAAAGACTCTGTAACTTCCCCAAGGCTCGCATAAGCATGTTATTTCAATTCTCGGGTTAGAGAAGCATTCTGAATGCACAAAAACTCCAACCCCTTCTAGACAGAATCAAGAGCCTTGGTCTTCCTCTCCATCATTATTGCCAATTGTATCACTTGGATACCCGCAGTACCAGTGAAATTAAATGAAACCCAGAGCTTTCTTTACCTCTTGGAAAGAAGCGAAAACCTTTTGCAACTCTCTTAAATATTCATCTCGTTGAAAAGTCAGGCAGCTAAACTTCCTTTCAAACTAATGATTTTCGTCGTGTGCTTGGTCCGCCAAAGAGCTTCCCAACATCCAAATCATCCTAGAGTTAGAGCAAACTACGCTTGCATAATAGACCACACCAAACTGTTCAAATCTTCCCCCTAAGCATACTCTGAGATATTGGCAAAAAAACTCATAAACATCATCAAAGACTGAATCTCAGCGGTCACGAGAAGGACCAGGACGAGTCCATGGATTTGTTCGTAAACCCGAAGAGGCGGGTGATAACACTTACTTTACACTTATTTTTGACTCTGATTTCACATGTTATTTAGGTTTTTTATTATTTTTTTCTCGTATTATTCCTATCTTTTGTTTCCTTTTCAGGTATTTCAAATATCCAGAGCTCCCCTGAAGAAATGAAAGAAAAACAGACTGAAAAACAGGAGTTTAGGTAAAATTTGCACTCATGGCGTCCACCATGGCGCCAGCCGTAGGGCAGGACATGACGTGGACCACCTCCTGTTAACCTCAACTGCCATGTTCCCCACTTCCTTTCATTTACACTCATGGCGGGCGCCACCTTTGGACGATGTTTTCCCCCCCAAAAGGAGTTGGGGGGCATTCCTGTGATTTTCTGCATTCCTCATCCTCTATAAATAGAAGTTCCTGATTTCATTTCAATTCACCCAAGCTTAGTTGCAAACTTGATCCAACCATAGTTGCGAACTTAAGCCATATAATTTCACCATTGTAAAGCGATAATTCTTCACATTGGGGAATTATTGAATTGTTGATTGAGTATGTGATCGAGTTCGTAGATTGAGTCTGTAATCGAGTTTGGAGCACTTCGGCAGAAGTTTATCTTACCACATTTATTTTCAATTGCTGTTTATTTCCAGTCGCATTTTACTTCCAGTTTGTACCAGATTTAAAACCTCCCCGTTTGGAGCAGGTTTCTATTTATATATTCCGCACTGCTTTTACTTTGTTTATTTCCCTCACTGCTTTTACTTTGTTTATTTCCCGCACTGCTTTTACTTTGTTTATTTCCCGCACCTGCTTTTACTTTGTTTATTTCCCGCACTGCTTTTACTTTGTTTATTTCCGCACTGCTTTTACTTTGTTTATTTCCCGTACTGCTTTTACTTTGTTTATTTCCCGCACCTGCTTTTACTTTGTTTATTTCCCTCACCTGCTTTTACTTTGTTTATTTCCCGCACTGCTTTTACTTTGTTTATTTCCCGCACTGCTTTTACTTTGTTTATTTCCCGCACCTGCTTTTACTTTGTTTATTTCCCGCACCTCACTTTAAATTATTTACTTTCTCGCATGATTTATTTTAACATGTTTGTTTACATTACCATGTCAGGCTGAACCTTACTGGGCTAGAATGTAAGGAATCTAGTTAGATCGATATTCCAAATAATGTGTCAATAGAAATGCTTATGGGCTATTTTGGTTTTTAATACGATTTTTCTGTACTTTATTATTGTTGGGTAAGATCGAAATCCGTCCAACCCTTTGTTAAACTCGGTTAGTTCTAACTGGTCAAAGGAAGCGAAAGCGCTTTGTCCGGTTAGTTAGGGATTTCTATTATCAAAGAAATCAATTTTGAAACTATTTTCGGACGCGTTTATAGGGTTAAAGTTAGGTTCCATTTTTATTAGAAATTCCAGACCAAAATACTTTTCAACTTGGTCAAGTACTCTATTTCTTAAAAATAGGTTTATTACTTTAACGCAATGCGCGCCTTTTTATAAGTGACAATAAGAATGTCTGATTAGAGAGTAAACTCGGTTCTGATTACGCGAAAGCGACAGTTCATGTTAAATTAGTTCTTTTCTTTAGTAGAAAATATTGCCCTATAAGTAGTTCTATTCCGAAGCATTGCGAATATCATCTGACTACGTGAATTACATTCGACCCTGCTTTTATATCTGAAGTTTATTTCGCTGCACTTTACTTTCTTGCATGCTAAATTCCTTGTTTAATATTGACTTAGCTAAACACCGTAACAACAGGAAATGATAGATTGACGATTGGTCTCTGTGGATCGATAATCTTTTATATTACTCTGACGCGATTCGTACACTTGCGAATACACCGCATCAAGTTCTTGGCGCCTTTACCGGGGAGCAATTTCATCAAATTTTGCACCCTATAGTCGTACCGTCTAGACTAAGTTTTACAGTCCGGTTAATGCGAAGATCTCGCAGCACTGGAACCTTATTCAATCCTTTAGCAGAACCTGAACGTTACATCCATTTTCTCCGTAGAATTAGAAAAACTATGGCCTAGAATCGTAACCAAAGACCCCTTAAGGAATTTTCCCAACCATCAGATGAGGAACCTAGTTCAAGTATCATAAACCCAGCTATATCCACAAATAATTTCGAACTAAAACCCTTATTGCTACAATTGGTGCAACAAAACCAATTCGGTGGTCTCGTTACTGAGAACCCGAATCAACACTTAAAAACTTTTATACAATTAGCATACTCTTTAAAATACAATGGTTCTTCGCCTGAAGCAATACGACTAAGATTATTCCCTTTTCCCCTTAGAGATAAAGCACGAGATTGGTTAGATTCCCTTCCACCCAATTCAATAACAACCTGGGAAGACCTTAGGAGAGTATTTCTCGCAAGATATTTTCCGCCCAGCAAAACTGATGTCCTTAGAAACCAAATCACTAGATTTAACCAAAATCTGGGAGAATCACTTTTTGAAGCTTGGGAGAGATATAAGGACCTGTTAAGAGCCTGTCCACACCATGGCCTAGAACAATGGCTAATCATCCACACCTTCTATAATGGACTCCATTACAACACAAATATGTCTATTGATGATGCCGCTGGTGGCGCATTGATGAATAAACCTTACCTAGAAGCTTGCGCTCTCATTGAGGACATGGCCCAAAATCATTACCAATGGGGAACAGAATGAGCTATGGTAGAGAAAAAGGAGACCCAAGGAGGAAAACATGAGATAAGTTCTCTAAACATGAAGCAAGTTAAAATGGACGCTCTTGCCTTAAAAGTTCAAAACATGTCTCAAAATCCTAATACTGTAGCCGCAGTAGCTTCCGAATGCGAACTCCGTGGGACCTAAGGACATCAACCTGCGGAATTTAACTTGTTAAATGAGCCTTGCTCAGACCAAGTAAATTACACCCAAGGAAACCCATTTTCAAACACTTACAACCCCGGACGGAGGAATCACCCAAAATTTTCTTATAAAAACAATAGCCCAATACAAAACTCTGCACCTCCGAGACCTACAGGTTTCCAAGCCCAAAGACCAAATCAACCTATGCAAGTTGTAGCACCCAAACCAAACCTTGAGAAAATCATGGAAAAATTCATTTCAGCTCAAACCCAGCAAAACAAAGACTTCCTAAATCAGAATATTCACGTAAACGAACTAATCACGCAATTAGGAACTAAAGCTGATCAGATAATTACGCATAACAAGATGCTTGAAACCCAGATCTCGCAGATAGCCCAAACACAAGCCCCACAAACTACACCTGGAGGACAATTCCCTGGACAACCTCAACCAAATCCTAAAGGGCAAGCTAATGCCATTTACTTACAAAGTGGGACTATATACGATGGACCAAAGAATCCAGCCATGAGTACACCCTCACAACCTAAGACAAATGTTTTGCCTACAGACCAAGTGGAGGAACCAGAGGAACCCGAAAAGCAAAAAGAACCAGAATTAAAAGATAAAACTAATAAATCACCACCCCCGTACAAACCCCCAGTCTTTCCACAAAGACTTAAACAAACCAAACTTGACAACCAATACTAGAGATTCGTTAAAGTTATAGAAAAACTCCATGTAGAGTTTCCTTTCACCGAAGCCATCACTCAGATACCATCTTATGCTAAATTCCTAAAAGACATCATGACCAACAAGCGTAGACTTGATGATCCCAAACCTATCGAATGTAATTTTATTTCAGAAAATAAACTTGCCAAGAAAGAAAAGGATCCAGGAAGTCTTTCCATTCCTTGTATCTTAGGAAATCATACTATTGACAAAGCCTTCTTAGATCTAGGAGCTAGCGTCAGCCTTATGCCTTTAGCAGTTTGTAGAAGGTTAAACTTAGGAGAATTGCATCCGACTAAAATGTCTCTCCAGCTGGCTGATAGATCAGTTAAGTATCCTATAGGCATACTTGAAGACATACCAGTTAAGATCGGTCAGCTATATATCCCAACTGATTTCGTGGTTATGGATATTAAAAAAGACGAAGAAATCCCAATCCTCTTAGGTAGACCATTCCTATCAACAGCCGGAGCCATAATTGACGTTAAGAAAGGAAAATTAACATTTGAGTTGGGTGATGAGAAGATAAAATTTATTCTTTCAAAGTTCTTAATGGCACCAGTCATAGGAGATGCTTGTTATGCCATCGACGTCATTGACGAGTGTATATTGTAACTTAAGCGAGAGGAATCTAACAAAAATATTAAGTTACCTTCGACCCCCATTATGGAGGACGATGGATTTAAAGGTTTAGAACCTTACATCGATGACGACCTCTATGAATGTTTATCGCTTACTCTGGATTCCATGCCTTGCCCTTTGAAACCATCTTTAGAACTGAAGGAACTTCCCAAGAACTTCATATATGAATTCTTAGATAAAGAGATGAATCATCCTGTTATAGTTAACACTATTTTAAGTCAAGACGGGACAACTCAACTCTTAGAGATCTTACGAAAATATCCCTCAGCTTTAGGGTATAACATCTCCGATTTAAAAGGAATAAGTCCATCGGTGTGCATGCACCGAATCTTGTTAGAGGAAAACTCAAAACCCTCAAGAGAACATCAAAGAAGAATAAACCCTATAATGAGCGATGTTGTTAAAAGAGAAGTTCTTAAGTTACTAGAGGCTGGTATAATTTACCAAATATCATATAGTAATTGGGTGAGCCCTGTGCATGTGGTGCCAAAGAAAGGAGGCATCACAATCATAGAAAATGAGAAAGGTGAACATATTGCTAAACGAACAGAAGGAGGTTGGCGTGTGTGTATAGATTATAGAAAATTAAACAAAGCAACCAGGAAGGATCATTTCCCTCTTCCATTTATAGATTAAATGCTCGAACGTCTAGCCAGACACTCGCACTTTTGTTATCTAGATGGATACTCAGGATTTTTCCAAATACCTATTCACCCTGAGGATCAAGAGAAAACAACCTTTACTTGTCCTTATGGAACGTTCGCCTATAGACGAATGCCCTTCGGACTCTGTAATTCCCCTGCAACTTTTCAACGTTGTATGATGTCTATATTTGCAGATTACCTAGATGGAATAATGGAAGTTTTCATGGACGATTTATCGGTGTGTGGATTCAATTTTAAAGATTGTCTCTCAAAACTCGAAAAAATCCTTGAAAGATGCGTAGAGGTGAACCTAGTGCTAAACTAGGAAAAATGCGATTTTATGGTTAATGAAGGTTTAGTATTAGGACACATTGTCTCTGAAAGAGGCATTGAGGTTGATAGAGCCAAAATTGAAGTTATAGAAAACCTTAGCCCACCTAAAATCATTAGGGAGATTAGAAGTTTTCTTGGACATGCTGGTTTTTATTGGTGTTTTATAAAAGACTTATCTAAAATAACAAAACCTTTGACTAATCTTATAATGAAGGAAGTTAAATTTTTTTTCGACGAGAAATGTCTCGAAGCTTTTAAATTTTTTAAACAAACACTGATTTCATCTTCGATCATGCAACCCCCGGATTGGACACAACCTTTTGAAATCATGTGCGATGCCAGCGGTTATTCAGTTGGTGCTGTTCTAGGACAACGAAAAGACAAGAAATTACATGTTATATATTATGCTAGTAGAACCCTAGATACCGCCCAGCTCAACTATACAACAACAGAGAAAGAATTACTGGTAGTAATTTTTGCGATAGATAAGTTTAGGTCCTACCTAGTTGGAGAAAAGATCATTGTTTACACTGATCATGCTGCCATACGTTATCTATTAAATAAAAAGGACGTTAAACCTAGATTACTTAGATGGATCTTGTTACTCCAAGAGTTTAATCTAGACATTAAGGATAAGAAAGGCACAAAGAATATTATCGCTGACCACCTCTCTAGATTAGAACACTTAAAACCTGACTTATTGCCTATAAATGATAATTTCACCTATGACAGACTTATAGCTAAGACTGATGATTTCGAGCCTTACAGAGATAAAGATTTTGAAAAAATTTCAGTAATGAAGAGCGTACCTTGGTACGCTGATTTTGTAAACTACCTAGCTGCAGATATCATACCCCCTGATCTAAATTACCAACAGAAAAAGAAGTTCTTCAAAGATGTTAAACATTTCTACTGGGATGAACCGCTCCTATTCAAGAGAGGAATAAATAATATTTTTAGGCGTTGCATCCCAGAAGAGGAAATAGAAGACATCATCAGACACTGTTATTCTGCAACTTATGGTGGACATGCATGTATATCTAAAACGCACGCCAAGATTCTTCAAGCAGGCCTCTATTAACTAACTTTATGGCGCGATGTTCATGCCTACATTGTCAAGTGCGACTGATGCCAACGCACCGGGAACATATCGAGACGTGACGAGATGCCAATGAGGAATATCCAGGAAGTTGAACTCTTTGATGTTTGGTGTATAGACTTCATGGGACCATTTCCACCTTCAATGGCAAATAGGTACATTTTGGTAGCTGTGGACTACGTGTCTAAATGGATTGAGGCTATTGCATCACCCACAAACGACACAAGAGTGGTAGTCAAGTTATTTAAGAATATCATTTTTCCAAGGTTTGGAACACCCCGTCTCATTATAAGTGATGGAGGATCATATTTCATATCCAGAATCTTTGATAAGCCCTTGAGTAAGTATGGAGTGAAGCACAGAGTAACAACACCTTATCACCCACAGACTAACGGCCAAGTAGAAGTGTCTAACAGGGAGATTAAACAAATCTTAGAAAAAACCGTTTCAATTTCTAGAAAAGATTGGTCTCATAAGCTACATGAAGCACCATGGGCTTACATAACAACTTTTAAAACCCCTATTGGAACAACCCCTTACCAATTAGTCTATTGAAAATCTTGTCATTTACCCTTCGAGTTAGAGCATAAAGCCTATTGGGCCATTAAGACCCTGAATTTGGAATATTTGACTGCTGGTGAAAAGTGCATCCTTGACATTCATAAATTGGAGGAATTCCGCCAGTATGCCTATGAGAATGCTATAATATATAAAGAAAGAACCAAAACTTGGCATGACAGAAGAATTGTAAAGAAAGACTTCAATATAGGCTACCTTGTTCTCCTTTTCAATTCCAGGTTGCAACTTTTTCCTGGCAAGCTACGTTCAAGATGGATTGGTCCTTTTGGGTCTCTAGAATCCTAAGATCTGGAGCAGTCAAGATCAAGAACAATTCTTGTAGCCCATTCATCATCAATGGGGAGAGGTTGAAGCACTACGAAGGAGGTGACATTCCCACCAACTACTCCAGCCACACTCTTATTGATCCACCAGTACCAATTTCCGATATATGAAGCTTACTCGTCAAGCTAACGACGTTAAACAAGCGCTGCATGGAAGGCAACCCATGAGTTTATTTTTATTTTTTGCATTTATTTACTTTTTACTTTATCAAATTTTATTTTTATCTTTATACTAACAATTGCAAACTTTATGATTTCATGCATCACCTGCTAGCCGTCTTTTCTAACTACATTTTTCAGGATCGAGCATTTCGATGACATGCATGTTTCCTTCTGAGATGACACTCAGAGACAATGTTATGCGGTCCTTTCACAGCGACCCATGGCACCGACCAGATATCCAGACCAGATTTCCATGGAAGCTCTTGGCTTTGAAGCCAGTATCAAGTATCTATGCAACCAGCTAAAGTGGGACGAGTATGCAGATGACCTAAATGTGACCTACAGGAACCTCACCTTAGAATTCCTCAGTTCATTCGAGTTTGAGCCCTATAATGGCCAGGATGGATATCTCACTTTCAGACTATTCGGGATAGAATACTGTTTTACCCAGAGGAAGTTTGGCGACTTGCTAGGATTCCAGACCACACCCGATGCTATACCTGAGCTACTAGTTGGCTATTTCATGACTAGGGACATAGAGAAATTCTGGAGAGATATTACTGCTAGAGGGAGCCTTGATCCTTCCACTCAGTTATCCCCTGTTATTCATAACCCCGCTTTTAAGTATTTCCATATGGTTATTGATCACACTTTCCTAGGGAAGGCCGACACTGATACCCATGTTAGCGGGGAGGAGATCTTTTTCCTCTACTGTACGACCCAGTCTCGCCCTGTAGCCTGTGGAAATTTTCTGTTGTGGAATCTCATGATGACTTCTAAGTCTGCTGAAGGTATCCTCCATGTGGGAGGGATAGTGACTCAGATTGCTTCTGCTTTGAGTCATACAAGTAAGTTATCTCACCTTACCTCCTACTGTGGATATACTACAATGGACATTGATTTCTGTTTGGATCGTGGGCTGATGAGAAGAGTCTACTTTAATCCTAACCAGTATAGACTCCTGATTGATAATGAAATCATTCAGTATTTTACCTTGCCTGATCCCATGATAACCAATGTCCATAACCCTGCCAATTGGACATATGCCTTAGAAGGTCTTGGAGAGACTGTGGACGAGCGAAAATCACCTCTGGTACCTGAGTATCATCCATGTCCATCACCAGAAAGGACCATTGTATTCTCTAATAATTTCTCTTTGCAGCAAACCGATATCTATGCACAAGTTGCTGAGCTGCATAGAGAGGTAGCCCAACTTCGTCAGACAGTTGAAGACCTCTCTCTTCAGGTTATGGCTTCCGATGCTACTCACTCTACTGAGGTAGACCTCCTACAGCAGGAAATTGATGATCTTCACATTTATTATTTTCAAGTTATAAACATAAAAGAAAAGAATTCAATACACCAATCCTTGGAAGCACCAAATGAAGAATTGTTGTTTGCACCTACGAGAAGAAATTGGAATAAGAAGCTCAAACCAACAAAACAAAGAAATTTGAGCCCAACCCAATTTTTGAACATGGAGCCCGCCACCAAGACCATGGCGCCCGCCATGGGGTCTGGGATTATAACGGGCATATTTTCAAAAAACCTCCCACTTTCTCCATTTTCAACCCCAAAACCTCTCATTTTCTCAACCACTTACTACCCCATTAACCACCCAACAACTCTCATTTTCTCAACCACCTACTACCCCATTAACCACTCCAGCATCCATTTTTCTAACCATCATAAAAATTCAAACTTTCTCCTCCCAATCTCCAACACCCATTTTTGAAACCCATTTTTTCAATTTTCTTGCAAAGGAGCAACAATGGAGTTCAACGGATACGTTCTTCGTGAAGGCAAACCCAGAGACCGACAACGGAAAATCCTTGAAAAATTGCAAGGACGAGAAATGTCTCAACCAGGTATGTCGATGAAGAATGTCTGTATACTTTAGGACTTTATCATAGTTTTTTTCATCTAGATAACATCCTAGGATTGCATGACACTTTTACTAGAAAAGAGCCCACCTTTGAGAGGCTAACTCGGGAATTCTTAAGTTCCCTAATTTATTTGGTTCACCCTGACACTGCTAGTACCGTCAGTACGGTTAAATTCCGTCAATTTAATGTTGAATATGAATATAGCACCGACGAACTAGCAGCTCTGTTGGGTATTCCTCATGGTGATGGCGCTATTTGTGAGACCCCTTTAGATTCTGAATGGTCCACTGATGCATTTTCCTTCTGGCGTCAATTGTTAAACTCTTCTATAAATTCTTTTGAAGGAGTTTTAGCATCATTGATCCATAACCCGACTATTCGAATTTTTCGATATATGCTCGCCTGTACTATTTTTGGCCGGGAGAATCCAAACACGGTAAATGCTAGAGAACTTCTATTTTTGCAGGGTAGTATCACTAATAGAAGAATTAATTCAGTCCCGTTTATGATTTCTCACATGATTGTTGTCCTGAGACACACAGGGACCATAACTTTTGGAGGACTAGTTACATCTATTGCTAGAGCTCTGCACCTTGACGTTGAGATAGCTACCCTTGCACCCTTGCCTCCCCGCACAATTAATTTGAAATTTCTAAAAGATATGAAATTGTGCAAGGTAAGGAGAGTGGGTGGTTTTGAACTTATGGTTCAGGGTGTCACTATCCCATCAGTCATTCTGCCTTGCACTAGACGTACTGATGTACGAATTGTGAGAAACTGGACCTACGATCTAGATGCTCCACCTTTTACGGGTCCATTACCTCCTAATGTTCCACTTGGGGACGGACACGAGACTGATGAAGAATACGAGCAGAGGGATGAACCTCATGCCTCACCTATGTCCCCCCACCATGCTTCACCCGCACACACTGCACCTTCTACTTCTAACACTTTTGCAGGTACGGCTCTTGGCTTCTATATAACTGAAGACATGTGGCGTGACCAGCTATCTCGGGAGGAGAGAAGAGATGGTTTACTTTCTGCCATCCAACAGCAGCTAGCAGATAACATGAGTTTCATGGAGGCGTCACGACAACAGTCGGACCGCTCTTTTCAAAGTCTTATGGAATCTCAATTGGCGATATCCCGCGAGAAACATAGGCAACAAGCCCAGTTTCAGAGGCACTTCGCCCTCATGGAGGCCACTCAAGGTTCCCTTTTTGGAAACCTTCGCGAGATTCAGAGTTCACAGATTACCTTGTCCGCCAGATTCAACCAGTTCGAGGCTTCTCAGAGCAGTCGTCGTTGCAGCCGATCCCGTCATCCTAGACATTCACCGCAGGATGGCGAGGGACCCAGCCAGCCTTAGTACTTTACCAGGTGACTCTTTTCTATTCTTATTTCGTAACATTGGGGACAATGTTCGATTTAAGTGTGGGAGGAGATTTACTTGCTTTCTCGCTTTATTTTTCCCTTTTACTGCATTTTCCTTCTCGTTATTTTACTTCTTTATTTGATTTAGTTTGCTTGTTTGCTTTCTTTTCAAAATAATACATGTGTTTGACGAGTCATCTATATCTGTATGGTCTAGTGTATGTCCACTCCCCCATTTCTTGAGCCTAACTGAAATTTGTTTCCTAAGAAAAACACTGTGTTTTGAACTTAGTTGGGCTATAAAACCTGGTTGAGATAGGATGTAGTATGACTTGGGAAAGCCCTTTTGAAGCATCGACATATTTTTTACACCTTAAGCTTCGTAAATTTAGGAATTCGATCCCGATACCCCCTATGGCGTGGCCTTAAAATTTTCATTCTTAAATCCTTGAATAGTGTATCTTAGCAGTCAGCTCCGGTCTAAGCATGCTCTACGTAGGGGACCGAAGAGAAGTGAATGATCTATAAGCTATGTTCTTATTATAAACTACAACCCCTGGATAGGTGACCCTCACAAAGTCATTTAACTCAACAAAAGTTGTATGTTGAAAAATAAAGCAAAAGCAAAAGCAAAAGAAGAAGAAAAAGAAAAAGAGTTTTTTTTACCCATCTTTAGTTGGTTCAGAGGTATCTGGTGCTGAACTTGGTAGGGAGGATTATGATCCGATCCCCCGCAACTATAAATGGGTCAATAAAAGGGGTTACACTAACTTTTTGTACCAGAGCCCTGCGTTTTATGATCAGAATCACTACCCGGTCACTTTATTATGAGCATGTACGAATAATGGGCTTAATGTGATTGCGCCTGAATGAAAACGGATTTGAAAAAAAGGAAAAATATAGGCCTAAGAATAGTGGCATGATATGGATTGGTTCGTAAAAGAATGAAGCTTATGTCTATTTTACGAAAAAGTGTCACTACGATATCCTTGGTTTGAATCAGTCAATACCTATCAATACATCCCTGTTTTAATTCCAGAGGCCCCTTGCAGCCCAACTTGTTCACTAACACCATTTTTCTTCTTAATCTATTTAGAGTTCTTGCGTGAGGACAAGCAAAGGTTTAAGTGTGGGAGAATTTGATAACACTTACTTTACACTTGTTTTTGACTCTGATTTCACATGTTATTTAGGTTTTTTATTATTGTTTTCTCGTATTATGCCTATCTTTTGTTTCCTTTTCAGGTATTTCAAATATCCAGAGCTCCCCTGAAGAAATGAAGGAAAACAAGCTGAAAAATAGCAGTTTAGATCAAATTTGCACTCATGGCGTCCACCATGGAGCCAACCATAGGGTAGGCCATGACGTGGACCACCTCCTGTTGACCTCAACTGCCATGTTCCCCACTTCCTTTCATTTACACTCATGGCGGGCGCCACCTTTGGACGATGTTTCCCCCCCAAAAGGAGTTGGGGGGAATTCCTGTGATTTCCTGCATTCCTCATCCTCTATAAATAGAAGTTCCTGATTTCATTTCAATTCACCCAAGATTAGTTGCAAACTTGATCCAACCATAGTTGCGAACTTAAGCCATATAATTTCACCATTGTAAAGCGATAATTCTTCACATCGGGGAATTATTGCATTGTTGATTGAGTTTGTGATCGAGTTTGTAGATTGAGTCTGTAATCGAGTTTGGAGCACTTCGGAAGAAGTTTATCTTGCCACATTTATTTTGAACTGCTGTTTATTTCCATTCGCATTTTACTTCCAGTTTGTACCAGATTTAAAACCTCCCCGTTTAGAGCAGGTTTTTATTTATATATTCTGCACTGCTTTTACTTTGTTTATTTCCCGCACTGTTTTTACTTTGTTTATTTCCCACACTGCTTTTACTTTGTTTATTTCCTGCACCTGCTTTTACTTTGTTTATTTCCCGCACTTATTTTACTTTGTTTATTTCCCGCACTGCTTTTACTTTGTTTATTTCCCGCACTGCTTTTACTTTGTTTATTTCCCGCACCTGCGTTTACTTTGTTTATTTCCCGCACCTGCTTTTACTTTGTTTATTTCCCGCACTGCTTTTACTTTCTTTATTTCCCGCACCTCCTTTTACTTTGTTTATTTCCCGCACCTCACTTTAAATTATTTGCTTTCTCGCATGATTTATTTTAACATGTCTGTTTACATTCCCATGTCAGGCTGAACCTTACTGGGCTAGAATGTAAGGAATCTAGTTAGATCGATATTCCAAATAATGTGTCAATAGAAATGCTTATGGGCTATTTTGGTTTTTAATACGAGTTTTCTGTATTTTATTGTTGTTGGGTAAGATCGAAAGCTGTCTAACCCTTTGTTAAACTCGGTTAGTTCTAACTGGTCAAAGGAAGCGAAAGTGATTTGTCCGGTTAGTTAGGGATTTTTATTATCAAAGAAATCAATTTTGAAACTATTTTCGGAAGTTTTTATAGGGTTAAAGTTAGGTTCCCTTTTTATTAGAAATTCCAGACCAAAATACTTTTCAACTTGGTCAAGTACTCTATTTCTTAAAAATAGGTTTATTACTTTAACGCAATGCGTGGCTTTTTATAAGTGACAATAAGAAGGTCTGATTAGAGAGTAACTCGGTTCTGATTACACGAAAGGGACAGTTCCTGTTAAATTAGTTCTTTTCTTTAGTAGAAAATATTGCCCTATAAGTAGTTCTATTCCGAAGCATTGCGAATATCATCTGACTACGTGAATTACATTCGACCCTGCTTTTATATCTGAAGTTTATTTCGCTGCACTTTACTCTCTTGCATGCTAAATTCCATGTTTAATATTTACTTAGTTAAACATCGTAACAAAGGAAATGATAGATTGACGATTGGTCTATGTGGATCGATAATCTTTTATATTACTCTGACGCAATTCGTACACTTGCGAATACACCGCATCAGCGGGAAAAAGAGCAACATTATGAGGAGGTTCTTAAGAAAGTGAATAGCCTACCAAAGTTTCAGGTTGTTGTATACCGCGCTTCAAGAATTTAACCATCGCTTCATCCTTCATTACATATACACGAAAAAATGATTGCTACCCAGATATGTAATTTGACGATCCTCGCGAGAGTGGGCCCCTATCAACACTGATACATCTATCAAATGTTTCTTATCATCCTTAGTCGAAGGAACTTCGCCTCCAAGATAACCCAGTCAGTTAACAAAGTCTAACGACTTCTTCTTTTAATAGGAGTCCTCATCATAAAAATCTTACTCCCTATAAACATATGTGTCATTCTCTAGCAGAAAATGCTTCGTCGACCAACAATGAGAAAATAGAGGTTTGCACTTACCTCCTGCTTTTGTCTTGATAACACGAAATTGTATCGTTTATTTTCCATGAAATTTACCCGTTCTGTATTATTTTGACCCGATTAACTCCCGAATATTTCGAGTTTGTCATTACTTTTTGCAGGTATTCATAACTCAGCTCAAAACAGAAGAAAACATGAAACAATGCAAGAAAGCATCAAAAGAATAGAAGAAAAAGATAAATCTGTCAAGAATTACAGATTTTGTAGCTGTTACGGTCGTAACACATCTGCCATGACCGTAAGCCATCATGAAGCGTGTTACGACCGTAACACATCTGCCACGACCGTAACACGGGGAAACACCAAACCTGCTCGTAACGCCTCAGTGACGACCGTGATGCGCATACCAGTTATTTGAAAGTGCAGATCGTGGCAAAGCAAAACAGAAGGAGTTTTCAAACTCCTTATTTCTCTCCAGTCAAACCCCACGTTCACCACTTCTTCCTCAACTACCCACGTTCCTACATTTGTGGAGATTTTTAAGGAAAGCTTCGTTACAAGTCTTCAAGCCAACTGCCAAATTCATTCCTCTATAAATACCTCAACATTCAACGTTAGAGAGACGGAGCATATTACAGTTTACTTGTGCGGAAGCTCTGCCGAAATCAAAACCATTATTCCTTCAGTTGTTATTTTTCTGCATTAGTTTATTTCCGTTCTTTTAATTTCATTGCCCAAATAATAATTTCCAACATCAGGAAATTATTATTATAGTTTAGGATTTACTATTCAAGCCTCAGAATTTGTCACATTACCGATACCATGTCCGAGTTTCCGATTTGTGGAAGAGGGATTGAAGTATTGGCTTTATTTTCAGGTTTCTATTTTGCAATTGTATTACATACCTTTTAATTAATTAATGCATGTTTAATTTATTATTTATAATGTCCAATCTATATTTGTTTGTTTTTATTTCCAGTATGTTTATTATAATTTCCATGGCTAGCTAAACCTTTAGCGTCGGTATGGGATAGTAAGAGACATTAGGCATCTGATCAAACTTAGGCTAAAACTTTAATCAACTTAACTCTGGTTATAACTTTTTATGCTTAAAAACAAAACCTTTGTTAAGAAAGTAAGAAGAGTAAATAGGTTAGATCGAGACCACGGAAGTGTGAGGTTTTTAACCGGATAGCTAAAGTTAGGCATTTGATTTAAATACAGTGAAAGCGCTTTAAACCAAATTAGAATTAATTAAGTTTCCAAAAAATACTTCTAAACACTTATAGGCTAGCGAAAGCAGGTATAGGGCTTTAGACGTATAATCCGAGATAAGGCCATGTGTGATCGGTGGATCTGGAACTGACTGTTTAACGCTGGTTCACGAAATGTCGCGGAAGCAAGAGTCGCCACCGTCTTTTATTTTCTCCAAATGGAAAGGACAAAAGCACAGAAAAATTCCTTATAGAGATTGCTCTTGGTTCGGGAGGTAGGTTATAGAAAGGGAAGGTGTTAGCACCCTTTCTATCCATGGTTATCCATGGGCTCTTAGATACTTGCTCACTTGTGTTTTCAAAATGGTTTGTTTGCTTTTCAACTGTGGGTTTTAAAAGTTTCTTTGAAAATTCCAGTTCGACTCTTGTATCGGTCCTCAAGAGTGTTTGAAAAATTGCTTTCGAAAGCTTTTTGAAAAGGTGTCGGTGTGAAAAGTATTTTTGATTTTTGTTTTTTGAAATTAGTGCAAGTATCTAGAGTCGTCTACCTACCCTAAGGAATTCGTCTGTGTAAATGTCCTTAAAGTAGTGCCATCCCACCATTGAGAGGTAGGTAGCACCACCGTTGGAGGTGTTCGGGTCAATTCAAGGTTCGGGACATGGTGATCACCAGAGCAATAGGAAGACACCTTAGAAGCTACCCTCATGCCAGGTTCCCGGATCATGAGGACTTACTAAGACATTCTCTACTCGACGATCACCTTTCGAGGCAAGGCAACAGTGAGGCGTACCCTAGGGGTGGTGTGTGATTTGTGTGTCAGATTCAGATATTTTGTCTTGTTCATGTCATGGGTGATCTACGCGTTTGTTTTTATTTAATCATTCATTCTTGCATGCATTTATTAGCAGTTAAAAGTTGCGAGAAATAAAAGTTCCTAAACTATTACAAAGGCGCGGGTCCACATCGCCAAATTAAATCCAGGACCCGATTTGACATAAAATAAAGATGCGAGAAATATAAATGCTTAATTTACACGGCTTTGGGAGAATTACATAAAAATTATAAGAAAGAATATAAATGCGCGAATTGAATTAAAATTGAAAGTGAGGGCGTTGGACCCTTTTTAAATGAAATTAAATTATTATGACCAAATTAATTAAAATAAAATAAAAAGAAATTATTTTTGAGGTTTTTTGTATTTATGTTTTTTTTAATGAGAACTAAATGAAATTAATTAATTAACCCTAATTCTAGTTATTTTTAATTTATTAAGAAAAATATCAAAATTGAATCTAAAATTAAACCTAATTAATTAATGATTTTTTTATTTACAAAAATAAACAATTAATTATTAATGAAAAGAAAAGAAAAGGATAAAAATTGATTAAAACCCTAATTCTACAAATTTTAAGTTTATTAAGAAAAATGTTAAAATTAATCCTAGAATTGAAAACCAAATTAATTAATGATTTTTATTTACAAAAACAATAAATAAAATATATTTTAATTTTCATGATTTCTGGTTTTTTTATTATTTTTATGTTTTATGAAAAATAAATTAATTTTAAAGAATTAAGAAAAAGAAACAATTGAATTAATACAAATAAAATAAAAAGGAAGAGAATTGCAAAACCTTGGGGGGTTCTGTCCCCAATTGGGAGGTTAAATCGTAGCATTCAGGCCCAATGATTTGAGGCCTTATTTGACTTTTCATGCCAGCGTGTGTTTGCATTGACTAACGCCTATGGTGTTCATCAGATCTGGGCCTTTAGATTGCCTTCAATGGCCATGTGGTGCGTTGAGATTGTGGGTGTATGGTGAGCCCCTGAATACGCGCTGCATAGGAAGATAGAATGGAAAATAATATGAGAAAGGGAGGGGGACCTGGGATCGAACCCAAGTCCTAGAGGTTACCAATCACACGCCTGCCAGCTGAGCTGCCAACGCACTTTGAATATATAATGGCAAATAAACAATATAAGGGAAAAATGGTCAGTGGCCTAGAAAAATAAAAAAACGCGCGTTGGATTCAAATCACCCTATCACGCTTTGCCACCTAGTCTTCTTCTTCCTTGTTTTGCTTTTTCCTGAAACATAAAAAGGATTAGCGGGGGTTTTGAACCCCCCTAAACTGCAAGCTTTTTAAAAATAGCGATTAGGCCATCTTGATATATAAATTGGGCGCGACTGTTGCATTCGATTCGTCCAAGTGTCCTGGTTTTGACCATGGCCCTGAGATGTTCTAATTTTACAAGATGCGTAAACGCCCAATTCAAAACTTGAGGAACCCTAATAATCGTCCATGGTGAAATCGCGTATGGGTGAGGAAAACTTAATTAAACAACAGGGTTAGCTTCAGAATGATAAGATTAACATAAAACAATCATTAGAACTCAAAATTATGGCATGAATGATCAGATACGATTATGCAAAAAAGATGAAACTGTTTGATAGCTAGGTACCAATTCTTGAGGCTATGGACGTGGAAGAGTGTTCAGTTAGCTTCAGTAATGTCTTGGCAAGCTAATGGGATCAATCTTTTCCTTTGAATCGTCCTCCAAGGCCACTTTCAGTTTTTGATTTTTTTTGATAAAATTGCAAAAGTTGTTGTTCAATTCTGGCGCAGCTTAGAGGTTCTTGGCTCTAGGGTTTGCATTAGGCTTATGTATGGAATGATTAGGGTTGAGTTTTTGGTCCAAAGAATCCTTGCATTGATGTAGAAAATATTTGATTTCATGGCATAATTTTTCAAATCTTTCCCATGCATATTTGGTTCCAATCATGGCAAATCACATTGATTCTTCCCATATCAGATCATGCACGAATCTTGAGTGTATTTCATGCATAAAAAGATTTAAAAAACTTGCTTTGGTATTTTTCACATATTTTAATTAATTAAATGAATTATTAGCAATTAAAAATTCAAATAAATAAATAAAAATGATGAATAAATTCCCTTTGGGCCAAATGGTCGTGCACATGCTTTGGATGATGATTCTTGGAAGAAAAAGTGGCCCATTAGCAATTTTAAGGCATTTGAAGCAAAGTTGACTTTTCAAAATATCCAAAAATTTCCCAACTTCCACAAGGCATATCTTGCTCAATTTTTAAGCTTTGCTCATGTTCTTGGACATTTTGGAAAGGTCTTGAAGTCCTCTAACCAATGCCTTTGGTCCCATGTCATTTTGATTTACCAATCTCAAGTTATGGCCTTTGACTTAAAGTCCCTTTTTGTTGAGTTTTGAAAATGACCTATAATGTTGAAATTGATAACTTTTTGTGAGAGAATTTCTTGGACTTGAAGTGTGAAGAGGAGTTGTAGGAAATGTCTTTCTCTTCAACATGAGATTTGGATGGAATTTTTCTGATAATCCATGTGGAAGTTATGCCTTGGTCAAGTTACAGTTGACTTTTTCAACTGTCCAAATATGGAAACTTTTGCATCTTGAGACTTTTTGAGCCAAGCTTTGAGAATCATGATCAAGAATTGATCAAATGATGTTTATGGCTTCAAAATGAGATGTTGACCAAAAATTTGAACTTTTGACTGTCAAATGACCATTTTGCCCCTACAGTTGACTGTAGTGCAATTAGGGTTTTTGACTGTGCAATTTTGTGCTGTAAGTCTTGAAACTTGGTATGATGATGCTTGACCATGTTTGTGGGCATGTGGAACTTGATTGGACCCTTGGAAACTTCAATTTCTTTGTCAGAACCAAAACCCTAATTTTTGACTGTTAGGAGGCCCTTGAACTGTGCAACCCTTGGGGAGATTTTGAAGCTTTTGACTTGGCAAATTTTGAAGAATATGGGAGGGAAAATTTTGGGGTACAACAGTTGCCCCTGTTCAATCTTCTTAAACCTGAGGATGCAGATTGGCTGACGTGCCTTTCGTAATCCGAAGGTGGAAGATGATTGAACACTAGAGTGCCCAGAAATTTGCGCTCACATAGTAGTGTGATGATGGGAATGGGCTTATAGATGCCATTTGGAGATTGATGGATAAGATGATGGGCTTATAGATGCCATGCTGAGAGATGATGGATGGGACGATGGGCTTATAGATTCCATCTGGATGTCGATCGCGTAAGAGATACCTTAGCGAGAGCTTGCGTACCTGCAAAAGAAAATGATTACCTGACCTGTTACAGGAGCTGGTCTTCAAACTCTTTGTAGATGTGTCCTGACTGGTTACAAGAGCTGGGTCTGGAGCTTCAAACGGTGATGAATGAACCAGAGATGGTTACTACCTTAACAGGAACGGTGAGAGAACCTTGGACAATTACTACCCCAACAGGAACGCTGAGAGAATCTTGGGATGACTACAACCTCAACAGTAACGCTGAGAGAATCTTGGGTGACTTCTACCTCAACAGTAACGCTGAGAGAATCTTGGGACGATTACTACCTCCGCAGTAACGGGGAGAGAACCATAGGCGACTTCAACCTCAACAGTATCATTGAGAGAATCTTGGATATCTTCTACTGATCCTTTATCAGGAAAATCTGTTAGGGGTCGATTTAGCTGGACTAGAGAAGGCCTTTGACTGGATAAGAAACAGAGAAATCTTAGGGTCGATTTAACTGAACCGGTCTAGGTCTTGAAATGTCTTCAACTGGATAAGAAACAGGGAGATCTTAGGGTCGATCTGACTGAACCAGAGAAGGCCTTGGACGGGATAAGAAACAGTAAAATCTTAGGGTCAATTTAACTGAACCGGTCTAGGTCTTGAAATCTTCAACTGGATAAGAAACAGGGAGATCTTAGGGTCGATCTGACTGAACCAGAGAAGGCCTTGGATGGGATAAGAAACAGTAAAATCTTAGGGTCGATTTAACTGAACCGGTCTAGGTCTTGAATATCTGAGAACTTAACTGGATCTTTCCTGAAAGGTAAAGGTCGGTCAGATGCAATGCATGATAGGGATCAAGCAATGATGTTCTCAACATAAATGAGATTTGTAAGATATGATGCGTATATGCATGCTATAATGAGGTATGTGATGTTTATGAATGTATGTTTTCGTCTCAGGAAAATAAATCCTTGACGGGTGCCGGGAAGTCACTCCTGGGCTGATGTTAATGAATAGATCTTTGCTTCCGCTAGGGATGATAGTTGCAAGAATACCGGTAGGAGAAGATGACTCCGTTGGGGAATAAACTTGGCGAATGGACTACTCTGCAGGGAGAAAAATACTCTAACGATCTTGCTGAGAAGCAATACTCCGTGGGGAGAGAGGTACTTTGCTGAGTTGTCGATAATCACTTGCTGGGGATACCCTTGTTGTGTTGGAAGTGTTGATAGACTTCGCTGGGGATAAGAAGACTTCGTCGAAGACGCTCTTTCCGTGGCTTTTGGCTGAGGATAACCCAGTTATATCCTGGTAAGTAAATAACTCTTTGAATAAAGCCGAGAGACGCGTTCGTGCTCTGCGAGGATAAGCTTTCAGAATCTACTGGGGATAAGCTTACTGCTTGGGGAGATGGATTCCAACTTTCCTGGGGAACTAGATTGGACTCTCCTGGGGAAGTTTTTTGAACTGTAATTTTTGTAAGCCGAAAGAGGGAACCTATGTAGGGTTGCCTGATGATGAGCTCGTGTAAAACCGCATCTTGGAAAGAAGTACACCTGTGTAGGGTTACTTGATGGCGAGTTCGTGTAAAACTGCGTCTTTGGAGGGAGGAAACCTGTGTGGGGTTTCTAGGTGACGAGTCCGTGTAAAACTGCATCCTTAAAAATAGAGAACCTGTGTAGGGTTTTTGGGTGACGAGTCCGTGTAAAACTTCGTCTGGAAAGAGATAACCTGTGTAGGGTTACTTCGGGATAAGTTCGTGTAAAACTTCTGGAGGAACCGGGGTAAGGTTACTTCGGGATAAGTCCGTGTAAGACTTCTGGAGGAACCGATGTAGGGTTACTGCAGGGTAAGTTCGTGTAAAACTTCTTGATGAACCGGGGTAAGGTCATCTTGAGATAAATCCGTGTAAGACTTCTGGAGGAACTGGGGTAAGGTTACTTCGGGATAAATCCGTGTAAGACTTCTGGAGGAACCGGGGTAAGGTCATCTTGAGATAAGTCCGTGTAAGACTTCTTGATGAACCGGGGTAAGGTCATCTAGAGACAAGTCCGTGTAAGACTTCTGGAGGAACCGGTGTAGGGTTGCCTGATGATGATCAAGTGGATGATTGTCCTATTTAGTTTCAGATGTTAACCCACGATCTGGAATCTGTAAAGGTGGATGGTAATCATCTTTGTATTAACCTTTCCTTAGTTGACAGAGCAACTGGATCGCCTGGACGACTCATTATTTCCCCTGTTTCTAAGGTGAGAGGAAAAGATACCTGTGAAGGTGTTTGATGACTGCCAATTGACAAATCTTCTTCTGGTAGGCAAGTGACGAGATGACAGGACATAGTCGTACGCTTTAATCCCTAACTTTTGCCTGGACTGCCCTTTCGGGTTTTCATTTCACCGGGATACCCCTTTTTGCCCAAGCCGCCTTTTCAGGTTTTCGACTTGCCGGGTGTACAGATTTTTCCATTTTCATCCCTTATTTTTGCCCAAACCCTTTTGGTTCGCCGGGAAGCCCTTATTTTTGCCTAGGTGTGTCAACCTAGCGGGTCTTTGATTATGCGTAGCATTCTTTTCGACTATGTCCACGTTCTCAGAGTGTAGGGAGTTGCCCCTGTCAGAAGTGTTTTGTCATGCCCCAGAAGGTGTTTGATCAGGCAAGATTCGTTGTTGGAATGCCCTAAGTGACTCAGGCGGAGATTTGCCCCAGGTTGTTTGGCCTCTTGAGAGATTCTCCGAATCTTGATTGGACTGCCCCAGATAATGGACCATTGTTAGGTCTGCCCCTTGATTGGAAGTACTTCTGTTCATTAGGCATTCGTCGTGCGAATTTCTATGTTGTTCAAACAAAAAGTCATATGCAAACAAAGTTATGTTAAAAATGCAAAGCCTATGTCTGTCTTGAAGATTTTGAAAATGCATTATTTTTTCATAAAACAAATGAATGTTTGTAAAACGTGGTGTCAACTCCTTCTTTATAGTAAGCCTTAAGGAGTCAGGATACCTTTTGTAACAGTATGCTTTCGAACTAACCCATGCTTCAGCTAGGACTTTTAAGGGTTATAACGTGGCCTGGTTCACGGTTTAAGAAACAAAGGATAAAGGCTCAGATTTTATTTGTACCCACCCACTCTTCGTGATGTTCTTCAAACCTAAACTCAGTTGATCATACATTAGACCTTGTTTGAGTCTTTACTTTGATATACCGGTGATGGTTCAGACTTTGACAGTTTGTTTTGAATAGGCAGTCATTTCCTCTTTTTCGTTGAGGGTTTGTAGGACCTCTTTCTTTTTGATTTTGTTTATCCCTATTTTTTGCCTGAACTGTCTCTTTTGTGATTTACAGTCAGCGGGATGCCCCAGTTTTGTAAGTCTCCTTCATAGGTTTTGACTTATTGGGCTTTTTTTTTAGATATAATGACTGCCTTTCTTCATTGATTATTCGGAACCATCACTGTCTTCTTTTTTTTGTAAGGACCTCTTTGGTTCCATTCGTTATGCACTTGGATCAACTGAGAGAACTACCCTGCCCCAGGTTATGATTAAGGGTTTCAATTTTCGAAAAGAAAAACTCCTACTTCTTTGGCTCAGAGGGGTTGACGAGGGATTATCTTCCTTATAACTCCAGTGTTTATGAATTGAAACAATGCCTGTACCTCATCATCGGGGTCTGTTCAAAAGCATACTGTAATGATCGCGGTATCGTTTTCGTCATCCTCCCAAGAGGCTTAGAATTGTTAATTGAGAGTTGACATCAGAAAAAATATGAAAATAATTTGCATATAGTGAATACGAATATATTGCTTCAAAACAGACATATGCGATGCATTAATGAAATAACAATGTTTAACATGAGTAAATGTTTGAACAAAAGAAAATTACAACTTGAACATTCGAATGAACAAAAGCTTTCTAGTCTCAAGGCTTGTCACTTCAACTGGTGAGCCTTGGAGGGATGGTAGAAAAATTCAGCCTGACCATCTTGTGTGAACTCCAATGCCCCTTCATCAATCAGGTCCTGGATCTTGTTCTTCAGAGCCCAACACTCATTTGTATCATGTCCTGGACTGGCAGAGTGGTAGGCACACCTTTTATTGGGATCATAGATAGGAGATGTCGTGTTAGGGTTCCGGGGATGAGCCCTTAATGTGATCAGGTTCAACCTCAACAGGCGTTGTAAAGCTTGAAACAGCGACATGTTGAGCTGGGTGAATTGCCTCCTAGGCTTGTCTGGCTGACGCTGGTGAAGTTGCTGCTGAGTTTGTGACCCTGAAGCCATTTGAGGAGCTCTCCCCTTATCTCCTTGTCTCAAAGATGGTTGAATGACGACTGGCTCTTTACCCTTAGATGTTTGCCCCAGTTGGTTATTCTGAAGCAGTTGGTTGACGAGAACCCCGAGTTCCTCTTGTCTTTGAGCTAAACCTTGGATGATAGTCACCTGCCCCAGCATCTGGGCTCTCATTGCATCCACTTCAGCTTGCAGATGTTTCAGCCGTTCGTCCTCAGCGCTGTTCCTGACCAAAGTCTCCATGAGAAGCGTCCTTAGCTCCTCCTGCCCCTTGGATAGATTCAGGAGGATTTCCCCGAACCGAGTCTCTTGAGCAAGAAGGTCCTGGTTATCTTGTCGGGAAGCCATTGCTGAAATAAACAGCGCAGATGGTAAGTGGCCTGCAACAAGGATACCTGTTATGCAATGATGTATATGACATGCATGTAATGTTTTCAAGGACCTCGCAGGATAAACAAGAAAATTTGTTAGAATTTGGGTCCGGTAGCTTGATTGAAGGAACTGCATATTATTGAGAGTCCTTCTTCAAAGGGTCAAAGGCTCACCATATCCAGTGGGTCATAGCCCCTGACTTTAGTCATCATGTCTGGTTTTGATTTCCAAACAACCTTGGTTAGGGGAACCTTCTTCCAAAGTCAAAGCTCACCATATCAAGTGGGTCATAGCCTCTGACTCAAGTCCTCAACCTGGCTAGGAGAAAATAAATCCCCTTTGCCCCTTGCTATACAGTTTGATTCATCATGACCTGCATCACAAGCCCTTGAGATCCTTGGAATGGGTTAAGATGTATGCATTGGTATGATGTTATGCTATGCATGGGGTAATGTAAGTGACCCTGTTATGAGTCCCAATTAAGGACTGCAAACCAAAACCTGCAGGAAACTCAAGTAAAACCTGTCATGAGTCCCAATTAAGGACTATCAACAAAACCTGCAAGAAACTTAGTAAACCCTGTTAAGAGTCCCAATTAAGGACTATGAACGAAACCTGCAAGTAGTTCATGTGTCAGATAACAAGCATGCAAGTAGTCAAGTTGGAAGGCACACAAGTCACATAAGAGAGCCCTTAGAATTTAGGCCAGCATGGGGTCTGGGTATTACCCTCTTTCAGTTTGTTGGTTCATACATGTCCTATCAAAATAACCGGGTTCTTAGAGGATCCCAATATCATTGACTACCCTCAATCGGTCATAACTCCAGCATCGCAATCTTTTCTTGCGGCCAGAACCATCACGAGAGTTTAGCCTCAATGGGCGTAGCATATTGCTACTGTTCTAATGGACAAGTTGTGTCATTTAAGGTTCTAAGGTTGTTGGTGCTTAATGACTCCTCAGAAGACCCATATTCTCCTCGTTGCAACACAAGGGATATCGGTACAGACCAAGGTGCCACACCAATGTAGCCACTGTTTCACCCGTGTCGGTCTACGCCAGACATGTCCCTCACAGCTTATGCTAACTAAACAGGGTATCCCCAGATCCGGGTTAGGATCTATGTAACTCCCATGCAACCCACAAATTTAAAGCAGACAAGTCAATACAATTGAAAACACAGTTATGAACTAACCCTAAGGTACACCTCACTTTAAATTTTATTCCCCAGCAGAGTCGCCAATTCTGTGATCGGTGGATCTGGAACTGACTATTTAACGCTGGTTCGCGAAATGTCGCGGAAGCAAGAGTCGCCACCGTCTTTTATTTTCTCCAAATGGAAAGGACAAAAGCACAGAAAAATTCCTTATAGAGATTGCTCTCGGTTTGGGAGGTAGGTTATAGAAAGGGAAGGTGTTAGCACCCTTTCTATCCATGGTTATCCATGGGCTCTTAGATACTTGCTCACTTGTGTTTTCAAAATGGTTTGTTTGCTTTTCAACTGTGGGTTTTAAAAGTTTCTTTGAAAATTCCAGTTCGACTCTTGTATCGGTCCTCAAGAGTGTTTGAAAAATTGCTTTCGAAAGCTTTTTGAAAAGGTGTCGGTGTGAAAAGTATTTTTGATTTTTGTTTTTTGAAATTAGAGCAAGTATCTAGAGTTGTCTACCTACCCTAAGGAATTCGTCTGTGTAAATGTCCTTAAAGTAGTGCCATCCCACCATTGAGAGGTAGGTAGCACCACCGTTGGAGGTGTTCGGGTCAATTCGAGGTTCGGGACATGGTGATCACCAGAGCAATAGGAAGACACCTTAGAAGCTACCCTCATGCCAGGTTCCCAGATCATGAGGACTTACTAAGACATTCTCTACTCGACGATCACCTTTCGAGGCAAGGCAACAGTGAGGCGTACCCTAGGGGTGGTGTGTGATTTGTGTGTCAGATTCAGATATTTTGTCTTGTTCATGTCATGGGTGATCTACGCGTTTGTTTTTATTTAATCATTCATTCTTGCATGCATTTATTAGCAGTTAAAAGTTGCGAGAAATAAAAGTTCCTAAACTATTACAAAGGCGCGGGTCCACATCGCCAAATTAAATCCAGGACCCGATTTGACATAAAATAAAGATGCGAGAAATATAAATGCTTAATTTACACGGCTTTGGGAGAATTACATAAAAATTATAAGAAAGAATATAAATGCGCGAATTGAATTAAAATTGAAAGTGAGGGCGTTGGACCCTTTTTAAATGAAATTAAATTATTATGACCAAATTAATTAAAATAAAATAAAAAGAAATTATTTTTGAGGTTTTTTGTATTTATGTTTTTTTTAATGAGAACTAAATGAAATTAATTAATTAACCCTAATTCTAGTTATTTTTAATTTATTAAGAAAAATATCAAAATTGAATCTAAAATTAAACCTAATTAATTAATGATTTTTTTATTTACAAAAATAAACAATTAATTATTAATGAAAAGAAAAGAAAAGGATAAAAATTGATTAAAACCCTAATTCTACAAATTTTAAGTTTATTAAGAAAAATGTTAAAATTAATCCTAGAATTGAAAACCAAATTAATTAATGATTTTTATTTACAAAAATAATAAATAAAATATATTTTAATTTTCATGATTTCTGGGTTTTTTTATTATTTTTATGTTTTATGAAAAATAAATTAATTTTAAAGAATTAAGAAAAAGAAACAATTGAATTAATACAAATAAAATAAAAAGGAAGAGAATTGCAAAACCTTGGGGGGTTCTGTCCCCAATTGGGAGGTTAAATCGTAGCATTCAGGCCCAATGATTTGAGGCCTTATTTGACTTTTCATGCCAGCGTGTGTTTGCATTGACTAACGCCTATGGTGTTCATCAGATCTGGGCCTTTAGATTGCCTTCAGTGGCCATGTGGTGCGTTGAGATTGTGGGTGTATGGTGAGCCCCTGAATACGCGCTGCATAGGAAGATAGAATGGAAAATAATATGAGAAAGGGAGGGGGACCTGGGATCGAACCCAGGTCCTAGAGGTTACCAATCACACGCCTGCCAGCTGAGCTGCCAACGCACTTTGAATATATAATGGCAAATAAACAATATAAGGGAAAAATGGTCAGTGGCCTAGAAAAATAAAAAAACGCGCGTTGGATTCAAATCACCCTATCACGCTTTGCCACCTAGTCTTCTTCTTCCTTGTTTTGCTTTTTCCTGAAACATAAAAAGGATTAGCGGGGGTTTTGAACCCCCCCAAACTGCAAGCTTTTTAAAAATAGCGATTAGGCCATCTTGATATATAAATTGGGCGCGACTGTTGCATTCGATTCGTCCAAGTGTCCTGATTTTGACCATGGCCCTGAGATGTTCTAATTTTACAAGATGCGTAAACGCCCAATTCAAAACTTGAGGAACCCTAATAATCGTCCATGGTGAAATCGCGTATGGGTGAGGAAAACTTAATTAAACAACAGGGTTAGCTTCAGAATGATAAGATTAACATAAAACAATCATTAGAACTCAAAATTATGGCATGAATGATCAGATACGATTATGCAAAAAAGATGAAACCATTTGATAGCTAGGTACCAATTCTTGAGGCTATGGACGTGGAAGAGTGTTCAGTTAGCTTCAGTAATGTCTTGGCAAGCTAATGGGATCAATCTTTTCCTTTGAATCGTCCTCCAAGGCCACTTTCAGTTTTGGATTTTTTTGATAAAATTGCAAAAGTTGTTGTTCAATTCTGGCGCAGCTTAGAGGTTCTTGGCTCTAGGGTTTGCATTAGGCTTATGTATGGAATGATTAGGGTTGAGTTTTTGGTCCAAAGAATCCTTGCATTGATGTAGAAAATATTTGATTTCATGGCATAATTTTTCAAATCTTTCCCATGCATATTTGGTTGCAATCATGGCAAATCACATTGATTCTTCCTGTTGTACCCCAAAATTTGCCCTCCCATATTCTTCAAGAAATTGCCAAGCCAAGTCACAAAATTCCCCAAGGGTTGTGCAGTGCAACTGTCTCCTATACAGTCAAAACTAGGGTTTGTGTTCTGATCAAGAAAAGGAAGTTTTCAAAGGCCCAATCAAGTCTCCCATGCCTACAAATGTGGTCAAGCATCCTCATATCAAGTTTCAAGGCATTCAGCTCAAAATTGCACAGTCAAAACCCTAAATTGCACTACAGTCAACTGTAGGGGCAAAATGGTCATTTGGCAGTCAAAAGTTCAAATTTTTGGTCAACATATCATTTTGAAGCCACAAACATCATTTGATCAATGCTTGATCATGATTCTCAAAATTTGGCTCAGAAATCATCAAAGATGCAAAAGTTACTATATTTGGACAGCTGAAAAAGTCAACTGAAATTGACCAGGGCATAACTTTCACATGGATTATCATAAAAATTCCATCCAAAGCTCATTTTGAAGAGAAAGACATTTCCTACAACTCATCTTCATACTTCAAGTCCAAGAAATGCTCTCACAAAAAGTTATCAATTTCAACATTATAGGTCATTTTCAAAAGTCAACAAAAAGGGACTTTAAGTCAAAGGCCATAACTTGAGATTGGTAAATCAAAATGACATGGTACCAAAGGCATTGGTTAGAGGACTCAAAGACCTTTCCAAAATGTCCAAGAACATGAGAAAAGCTTAAACATTGAGCAAGTTATACCTTGTGGAAGTTGGGAAATTTTTGGATATTTTGAAAAGTCAACTTTGATCCAAATAACCTAAAATTGCTAATGGGCCCATTTTTCTTCCATGATTCATCATTCTAAGCATATGCACGACCACTTGGCCCAAAGGGAAGTATTTTCTCATTTTTTATTTATTTGTTTGAATTTTTATTTATATTAATTCAATTAAATCAATTAAATATGTGGAAAATACCTAAATGAACAAAACCAATCTTTTTATACATGTTTTAAGGTCAAGATTTCGTGCACATGCTGATTAGGAAAGATTTGGGGTGATTGAATGCAAATTGATACAAAAACCATGTGAAAAAGATATGTAAAGATCTTAAGAAAATCAAATATGCAAAATCATTATTGCCATGGATTTGATCAAGTTTTGTTGACCTAATAGCCTCAGTACATAAGCATGATTCAAAACCTAATCCTAGGACACTGAAAGCTGCGCTCAAGAATACCTTACAAACTTGGAATTTTTGTCAAAAAAAAGCAAAACTGAAAACCACCTTAGAGGTTAATTCGAGGCATAATTCATAATCCATTAGCTTCCTTGAAGGCTCCTGATCATATTCCAACTCCAAACATCCTTCAGAACTCCACGAATTGGTATATGGAACACGAACTGCATCAAAGAAAATTCATAATTGTATATCATATTCCATGCATTATTTGTGAAATTTATTCATTAATTCATGTTCATGGTGATGTTCTGATGCTAACTGTACCATTTGATTTTGTTTTTGCGCTTTCAACGCGATTTCACCATGTTTAATATCTAGGGTTTTCAGAGTTTTGAATTGGGGTTTTTCACCCAAGGAAAAATTAGGGTTCAAGGCCACCACCATTAGATTCAGCAAGCTGGGACGAACAGGAAGCACTACTCGCGATGAATTTATGACTAACAGAATCCTATTCGCTATTTTCTGATATGTCCTCTATAGCAACGGGTTAAAACCGTTGCTTTTTGTTTTTATGTTTCAGAAAATAAAAAAGACAACGAAGAAGAAGGCTCGGTGGCAAGACGTGACTGGCTTATTCAAATTTCGCGCGTTCCAATCCACTAAACGCGTTGCTTTCTTTATATTATTTATTTGTTATTTATATATTAAACGCGTTAACATGGCGTAGTGGTACAGGTGTTGAGTTGCAATGTCCAAGACCTGGGTTCGAGTCCCAGGTCTGTATAACTTCAATATTATTTTTCTTCTAATATTCACATGCAGCGCTCATGTGGAAAACCACCATATTCCCTCACCATCAAGCGTGACACGTTCCCCTGGAGATCAAACCAAAGGCTTAGATCTGAAGAGCACCATGTACCACAGTCAAACGCATCACACGCTATGCAAAAAGTCAAACGGATCCAAGCTTAATTGGGCCAGAATGCTAAGGCCAACACCTCACTTTGGGGCCTGAACCCCCCTGGTTTGCTTTCTCCATATTTTTCTTATTTTATTTTTAATTGCTATTATATCTTCTTTACTTGTTTTAATTAATTATTTTTTTTTCTTTACAAATTATAAAATACACAAAAATCAGAAAAAGAGAACAATATAATATTTATTTTATTTTAGTTATTTTCATAAATAAATTGTATGTAAATAAACTTAGTATAAATTAGGTTTGATCTAAATTCTTTTCATAACAAAAATACAAAAAAGTAGAATTAGGTTTAATTAAGATTTTCATTCCTTTTAATTTTTTCTTTTTTTATCATGATACTTATTTATTTATTATTTTCATAATTAATTGTACATAAATAACTTAGGTTAAATTAGGTTAAAAACTTCAACATTTTTAATAAGTTTAAAAAACAATTAGAATTAGGGTTTACATCCAATTTTTAGTTTTAATTAATTCTTTTTTCTCTTAAATCATAAAAAACATAAAATACCAAAAACATTCTTTTTTTTTCTTTAATTTTAATTCCTCATTAATTCTAATTAATTAATTAATTCATTAACTTTAAATATTTTTGCAAAAGGGTCCAACGCCCTAGTTTTGTTTTTAATTCCTTTATTTCGCGTATTTATTTATTTCGCTCAAATAATTATGTATCTCTCCCAAAGCCGTGTAAACAATTGCTCGCACTTTTATTTCTTTCGCTTTATTTACTTTCCGTTAAATCGGGTCCGGTTTAACTTTGGCGGTGTGGACCCGCGCCATTTGTAATAGTTGTAGATTTATTTTTCCGCAAATATTGTTAAATAAGTATGAAAGAATGAATGGACATAATAAAATCAAGCGTAGATCACAATGAACATGACAAGACAAATATCAATGAAAACGACACACGAATCGCATACACCACCCCTAGGGTACGCCTCACTGTTGCCTTGCCTTTCGAAAGGTGATCGTCGAGTAGAGGATGTCTTAGTAAGTCCTCATGATCCGGGAACCTGGCATGAGGGTAGCTTCTAAGGTGTCTTCCCATTGCTCTGGTGATCACCATGTCCCTACAAAACTCGAATTGACCCGAACACCTCCAACGGTGGTGCTACCTACCTCTCAATGGTGGGATGGCACTACTTTAAAGGACATTTACACAGACGAATTCCTTAGGGTAGGTAGGTTCTCATAGATACTTGCTCTAAATTTCAAAACAAACTGAAATCTTTTCACACCAACACTTTTCAAAAGCTTTCAAAGCAAATTTTTCAAACACTCTGACGTACGAGTTGAACTGAAATTTTTCAAAGAAACTTTTTTAAAACCCACATTGAAAAGCAAACAAACCATTTTGAAAACACAAATGAGCAAGTATCTAAGAGCCCATGGATAACCATGGATAGAAAGGGTGCTAACACCTTCCCTTTCTATAACCTACCTCCCGAACCGAGAGCAATCTCTATAAGGAATTTTTCTGTGCTTTTGTCCTTTCCATTTGGAGAAAATAAAAGACGGTGGCGACTCTTGCTTCCGCGACATTTCGCGAACCAGCGTTAAACAGTCAGTTCCAGATCCACCGATCACACTTCCCATATCAGATCATGCACGAATCTTGAGTGTATTTCATGCATAAAAAGATTTAAAAAACTTGCTTTGGTATTTTTCACATATTTTAATTAATTAAATGAATTATTAGCAATTAAAAATTCAAATAAATAAATAAAAATGACGAATAAATTCCCTTTGGGCCAAATGATCGTGCACATGCTTTGGATGATGATTCTTGGAAGAAAAAGTGGCCCATTAGCAATTTTAAGGCATTTGAAGCAAAGTTGACTTTTCAAAATATCCAAAAATTTCCCAACTTCCACAAGGCATATCTTGCTCAATTTTTAAGCTTTGCTCATGTTCTTGGACATTTTGGAAAGGTCTTGAAGTCCTCTAATCAATTCCTTTGGTCCCATGTCATTTTGATTTACCAATCTCAAGTTATGGGCTTTGACTTAAAGTCCCTTTTTGTTGACTTTTGAAAATGACCTATAATGTTGAAATTGATAACTTTTTGTGAGAGCATTTCTTGGACTTGAAGTGTGAATAGGAGTTGTAGGAAATGTCTTTCTCTTCAACATGAGCTTTGGATGGAATTTTTCTGATAATCCATGTGGAAGTTATGCCTTGGTCAAGTTACAGTTGACTTTTTCAACTGTCCAAATATGGAAACTTTTGCATCTTGAGACTTTTTGAGCCAAGCTTTGAGAATCATGATCAAGAATTGATCAAATGATGTTTATGGCTTCAAAATGAGATGTTGACCAAAAATTTGAACTTTTGACTGTCAAATGACCATTTTGCCCCTACAGTTGACTGTAGTGCAATTAGGGTTTTTTACTGTGCAATTTTGTGCTGTAAGTCTTGAAACTTGGTATGATGATGCTTGACCATGTTTGTGGGCATGTGGGACTTGATTGGACCCTTGGAAACTTCAATTTCTTTTTCAGAACCAAAACCCTAATTTTTGACTGTTAGGAGGCCCTTGAACTGTGCAACCCTTGGGGAGATTTTGAAGCTTTTGACTTGGCAAATTTTGAAGAATATGGGAGGGCAAATTTTGGGGTACAACACCATGAAAGTGTGAGTTAAGGGTTTTTAAACTGATTAATTCTACAGATAAACCAAGTTGACCATCCTTATATGCCTAGGTCCGATTAGATCCTTTAGGTCGACTCTATTGCATACCGACCATTTCATTTTATAATTACTTTAAAATCAATTAGTTTACCTTCCTTAACCTTCCCAAAACAAAACGTGACAATTTCCGCCTTAGCTAAACTAGCATTACTTTCCCGCACTAGAGTGATTACAAAGTCCTGTGGATTCGACAATCTTTTATTACTACCGTGATAGGTTGTGCGCTTGCTGTTAAGATACCGTTAGACATTAGGTCGATCGCAAACACATCAAGTTTTTGGCGCCGTTGCCGGGGACTTTAGTTTAGTCACTAGTGTAATCTGAAAACAACACTGTCTAGACTAAGGCAACTTTTTATATTTCCCTCTTTTGTATGCCAAACACTCGTTCTCAAAACGAGCCTTTGCATTTACAAATTAACGATATCGAGCGTTACTTAAGATTAAGACGCCGAATTCAAGAATACCGATCTCTCAACAATCTTCCTCCGACTAAAATTCCTGATATCCCGTTATCAGAATCTATCGAAGAATCGACAATGGCTAACGTACCAAATCCGCCTCGCGCTCTTAAGGACTACGCAGTTCCTTCATAAGCAGAGCCTCACAACAGCATTGCCGCCCCTGCTATCGCTCGAAACGATTTCGAGCTGAAACCTTCGCTTCTATCCGCCGTTCAGCAGAACAAATTTTCTGGATCTCCTACTGACGACCCTAACCTACATCTGTCAGTGTTTGTGCAGTACGCAGACACTGTGAAAGCGAATGGTGTAAACCCCGAGGCGATACGATTGCGCCTATTTCCTTTTTCCTTAAGAGATAGAGCCCGAGCCTGGCTCCAATCCCTTCCTTCAAATTCAATCACCACATGGGATGAATTAAAAAAAGTCTTCTTGGCTAGATATTTCCCACCAAGCAAAACTGCTATGCTTAGAGCTAACATCAACGGTTTTAGACAAAAAGATAACGAATCACTTTTCGAAGCATGGGAACGTTACAAGGATATGATTAGACTCTGTCCTCATCATGGTTTAGAAGAATGGCTAATCATTCATACGTTTTATAACGGTCTGTTGTATAACACAAGAATGACTATAGACGCCGTTGCTGGTGGCGCACTGATGGATAAACCATATGCCGAAGCAAATCAACTTATCGAAAGTATGGCCCAGAACCACTATCAATGGGGAAGCGAAAGAGCTAATGTGGAGAAATCCCAAACCAAAGGTGGAATGTCTGAAGTGAATATCCTGGACCAAGTCAATGCTAAAGTGGAAGCTCTTACCCAAAAGCTAGAAAACCTTACCACTGCTCCTGCAGCTACCGTGGCTGCAGTTGTCCAAACTTGCGATCTATGTGGTCTTCAATCACATCTTGCTCCAGAATGCCCACTTCTAACAGGAGTTCCAGCTGAACAAGCAAACTATGTACAAGGGAACCCTTATAGCAATACCTATAACCCAGGCTGGAAAAATCATCCGAACTTTTCATACAAAAGTAACAACGCGTTATACGCGCCTATACAAGCTCCTGCCACACCACCCGGTTATCCAAAAGCTATCCCAAATCATCCTGGTAATGGACCTAATGCTCCTAGGAAATCTAACCTAGAAATCGTGATTGAACACTTCGTTGCTTCCCAAGCTCAGACTAATAAAGACGTTATGAATCAAAATTTACATACTAATGAGCAGATAAAACAATTAGCTAGCAAGGTTGATGCTTTAGCCACCCATAACAAGATGCTTGAGACGCAAATTTCACAGGTAGCTCAACAACAAGCACCTACTGCGGCACCGGCTGGAATTTTTCCTGGTCAACCACAGCCCAACCCGAAAGGACATGCTAATGCTGTGATACTGAGAAGTGGAAAAGAACTCGACGGACCTGTTGACCCGAGACTAGAAAATCCAGCCATGTAGCAAAAGCAGAGCGAGCCGCCTGAACAAGCCAATGAACCTAGAGAAAAAGAAAAGGAAAGCGAAACGCAAGAGGCAGTGGAGCAAGAGAAGCCTTATGTACCTCCACCACCTTATAAACCACCAATTCCGTATCCTCAGAGACTTACAAATTCCAAAACGATGGGCCAGTTCAAGAAATTCGTTGAACTTCTGAAACAACTCAATATAACAATACCTTTTACATAAGCCATCACTCAGATGCCCTCGTACGCTAAATTTCTTAAGGAAATCCTATCCAACAAGAAGAAGATAGAGGATAACGAAACAATTACACTCACTGCCGAGTGTAGCGCGATCATTCAAAACAATATGCCTCCTAAGCTAAAAGACCCATGTAGTTTCTCTATACCTTGTAATATTGGAAAATTTGTCATAGACAAAGCTCTATGTGACTTAGGAGCAAGCATTAGTGTCATGCCCTTATCTATCTGCAAAAAGCTAGAGATGGGAGAACTCAGACCCACGAAAATGTTTGTCCAATTAGCCGACCGATCGGTTAAATACCCTGTAGGTATACTGGAAAACGTTCCAGTTAGAATAGGTCAATTCTATATCCCTACCGATTTCATCATCATGGACATAACCGAGGACTCAGTTACCCCTATCATATTAGGAAGACCATTCCTAGCCACAACTGGAGCTATAATTGATGTCAAGAAGGGCAGATTAACATTCGAAGTCGGAGAGGAAAAAGTGGAATTCATCCTCACTCAATTTCTACAAGCACCCGCCATGAATGACACATGTTATTTACTCGATATTATAGACGAGTGCGTGAGAGAAATGGAAGTTGAACAAACCACATATTCCGAAATAATGGAAATTGAAACCCCTCTGATATTCGAAGACGACAATTGGCGAGAACCATATAAAGATGACAGTCTAAGCGAAAGTCTAGCACTTACACCCGATCATATGCCATGTTCCAAGAAACCAAAACTAGAATTGAAAGTTCTACCTAAAAATCTACGATACGAATTCCTTGATACTGAACAAACTCGACCTGTAATAGTGAATTCCAGTTTAGGAACGCTCGAAACTCAGAAACTTTTAGACGTTCTAAGGAAATACCCTACTGCGTTAGGTTACAACATATCAGACTTAAAAGGAATTTGTCCTTCAATTTATATGCACCGTATTCTATTAGAAGAGGATTGCAAAACCTCTCGAGAACCTCAAAGAAGAATCAATCCGATTCTAAGCACTGTAGTCAGAGATGAAATCAAAAAGCTAATGGAAGCTCGAATTATATACCCGATCTCCGACAGTGAATGGGTTAGCCCAGTGCACGTCGTACCTAAGAAAGGAGGTGTCACTGTCGTGAAAAACGCACAAGGCAAATCGATAACACAAAGAGTAGTTAGTGGACACAGAGTGTGCATTGATTATCGAAAACTGAACAAAGCTACTCAGAAAGACCATTTTCCTTTACCCTTTATTGATCAAATGTTAGAACAATTAGCCAAACACTCATATTTCTGCTATTTAGACGTTATTCCGGATTTTTCCAAATTCCGATTCACCCTGATGATCAAGAGAAGACTATATTCACGTGTCCCTATGGAACGTTCACGTACAGACGAATGCCATTTGGATTATGTAATGCTCCCACAACTTTCCAACGATGTATGATGGCCATCTTCGCAGATTTCATTGACAACATCATGGAAGTGTTTATGGACGACTTCTCTGTGTGTGGACAAAGCTTTGAAGGATGTCTATCTAATTTAGAAAGTGTTTTAGAACGATGTGTAAAAGTAAACCTTGTGCTCAACTGGGAAAAATGCCATTTCATGGTCAGAGAAGGAATCGTACTTGGACATGTTATTTCTAATAAAGGAATTGAAGTTGATAAAGCTAAGATAGAAGTGATTAAAGAACTCCAACCACCAAAGACCGTTCGAGAGATACGAAGTTTTCTAGGACACGCCGGTTTTTACCGACGCTTTATTAAAGATTTCTCGAAAATTACAAAACCACTTACCGGTCTATTAATGAAGGATGCTGAGTTCATATTCGATGACGATTATTTTAAAGCTTTTGAAACCCTTAAAGTCGCACTTATTTCTGCACCAACCATGCAACCGCCCGATTGGAGGGTACCTTTCGAAATCATGTGCGATGCAAGTGATTACGCTGTAGGCGCAGTTCTTGGACAAAGGAAAGATAAGAAACTTCACGCAATTTACTATGCCAGCAGAACGCTAGACTCAGCTCAGATGAACTACACCATAATTGAAAAAGAACTCTTAGCCGTGGTCTTCGCGCTTGACAAATTCCGTTCTTACCTTGTAGGAGCAAAAATCATCATTTACACGGACCACGCTGCTATCAGATATTTACTTGCCAAGAAAGATGCAAAACCCAGACTCCTCCGATGGATCTTACTTTTACAAGAATTCGACCTGGAAATTAAAGATAAGAAAGGAACCGAAAACGTCGTAGCAGATCATTTATCCCGTTTAGAAGGTATAAAACCCGAACAAGTGCCAATTAACGACGATTTTCCGTATGAACATCTGATAGCACATATGATAAGCGACCTAGCTCAATTGGATTTAAATAAACCAGAAGCTAAAGAAGTCGTGGAAGCCATCGACATGACCATAAGATTGCCTTGGTATGCTGACATCGTTAATTATTTAGCTGTCGGAGCGCTTCCACCTGACTTAACTTACCAACAGAAAAAGAAATTCTTCCATGATTTCAAGAGTTACTATTGGGACGAACCACTTTTATTTAAACGAGGACCTGATGGAATTTTCCGCCGGTGTATACCCGATGAAGAAATAGAAGACGTCATTTCCCATTGTCATTCATCTCCTTATGGCGGACATACTAGCACCTCTAAAACATGTGCCAAAATTCTCCAAGTCGGCCTTTTCTGGCCTAACCTGTGGAAGGATGTCCACGTCGCCGTTAAAAACTGTGATCGATGCCAACGCACCGGTAATATCTCAAGACACGATGAAATGCCTCAGAAAGGAATACTTGAAGTTGAAGTCTTTGATGTTTGGGGAATAGATTTTATGGGACCTTTCCCATCTTCTTTTGGAAACAAGTTTATACTTGTTGCTGTCGATTACGTTTCAAAATGGATCGAGGCAATAGCTTCTCCTACAAATGACACACGAGTAGTGATAAAGATTTTCAAGAATATAATTTTCCCGTGTTTTGGTGTTCCCCGACTTGTTATCAGTGACGATGGATCTCATTTTATTTCGAAGATATTTGATAAATTACTATCTAAATATGGAGTGAAACACCGCGTAGCAACACCTTATCATCCGCAAACTAGCGGACAAGTCGAAGTTTCGAACAGAGAGATTAAAAAAATATTAGAAAAGACTGTCGCGATATCTCGAAAAGATTGGTCATCCAAGCTTAACGAAGCTTTATGGGCTTATAGGACGGCTTACAAGACTCCTATCGGAACTACACCTTTCAAACTTGTTTACGGAAAATCATGTCATCTCCCGGTAGAATTAGAGCATAAAGCTTATTGGGCGTTAAAGACACTTAATATTAATTACACTGCTGCTGGCGAGAAACGAATCCTCGATTTACATGAACTGGAAGAATTAAGACTAGACGCTTACGAAAACGCTAAAATATACAAAGAACAGACTAAAAAATGGCACAATCAGCGTTTATCTCGGAAAGAATTTAGTGTGGGAGATGTCGTACTTTTATTTAATTCTAGACTTATACTCTTCCCTAGAAAACTTAAATCTAGATGGTCCGGTCCTTTCGAAATTACAAGAGTTTTTCCTAGCGGAGCGGTAGAAATTAAGGATAGAAATAGCGCCCCGTTTATTGTAAACGGGCAGCGGTTAAAACAATATCATCGTATAGATAATAGAGATTATACGAATAAGCTTACACTCGTAGAACTGCCACCTATTTCTCCCAACTAATCTTTCACTAGGTATTTCGTCAGGCTTATGACGTTAAAAACAGCGCTTCATGGGAGGCAACCCATTTTATTTGTTTTTACCTGCTATTTTGTTTGTATTATTTGTTTTTGCTTGCTATATAAGTATTTTTCATTTTTTTTTAAAACTTTTATGAAACTGCTGCTGATTTCAAAACAATTTTACTTGCCACATGATTTCTGAATAGTCTTTTTCTCTTTACTTTCTCCTCTACTCTGTTTCCCCGCTTTGTTTTTGCTATGGCTCCTCCACAGAACTTTATGGAAACCACCTTTAGAGGTAGAAACCAATGAAGAAGATTTGAGGCTTTGTCTCAGCGAGACATCAGTTTAACCCTGTATCATGATGAACCCACTATGGACTCTTTATGAATTACTGACAGTGTTTACTACATGTTTAACCAGTTGGGATGGGAGAAAGCCCACCTGAAAAATAGGTTTATCACTTACCGAGAGCTTACCCTTGAGTTCTTGAGTTCTCTAGTTTACATCCCTGAACACGGTGTCGGAGCCCGAAAAGGAATCATTACCTTCAGACTTTTTGGTATTGAGTTCACCTATAACCATAGGGACTTAACTGCTTTATTAGGATTCCCCAGCGGACCCTTAGCTTTTACTACCCCTGAGGCCGATTTATTGGATTTTGAGCTGGATTACTTATGGGGTACTTTAACCGGAAACTATCACCCTGACCCAGAAAGTATGGATAACAATGAGATACATAACCCAGCCATCCGTTATTTCCATAGGATTCTTGCCCACACTCTGTTTGGAAAAGAACAAAATCAAAATGTTGTATCCAAGGATGAATTATCTCTGCTTTATTGTATGAATCTAGGACGCCCTGTCAATGATGTCCCACTCTGATGAAGACCTTTACCCGCATTAGTGAGGACCCTAATGTTCCTGTCAGTGTGGGAGGATTAGTTACAATGATTGCACATGCTCTTGGACCTCGTTACCAACTTAATAACTGTGCACCATTTGGATCAATTAGGCCTATGAATATTGATTTCTGTTTCAACAACCGGATAATAGGAAATTTAGGCCCTGTACCTTATGATTACCTGATCAGAAACGAAGTTGTTACTCTTTTTACCCTTCCGAACCATGCCCGAGTAAGTGTCCATAACCGTGAAAATTGGCTGTACGAATTGAATCCACCCGACCATCCTTCGACACCAGAAACACCACAATCATATTTTGTTGCTAATAATTTCATGTCTGAAAACGAAACAGATCCTGAAACTCCTCCTGGTTACCATGACTTTACAAATATGGCTGAAGCACAAGTAGCCCCTGATATAAACCAAGGAGAATATACTACACAATTAAACACCATTCTGACCACTTTGGATGCTTATAAAACTGACATTGATGGAATAAAGAATGAGTTGAAGACTATGCGTTTGGATCTTATTGGTTTAACTGACATCTCGGTGGAGCAATTCTATAACATCACCCAAGCTTTAGAGATATTAAAAGAAAAGATTGGATGAAGCAGTTTTTAGTTTCTTAGTTTTTCAGTTTTCAGTTTTTCAATTCTTAGTTTTTAGATTTTTTCCATTCTGCTTTGTTTCTAGGTAGTTTCAATTTTTTGTTAAATTACTGCATTTCAATTTACAAGTCATTTATTTTCTGTCAAAAAGAACAAGTTACTCAATTTGAATTAATGCAATTGTTTGTTTTCAATTTTAAACTTACAATCATTATGCTGCTTACAATGTTTTATGGTTTTCTACTCTATTGCGAATTATATATATTGGATTATATGTTGAATAAATTAATGTTGTGTTTATGTTGGAATGCCTGAGATGTTCTGCCTGCTATAAAAATATATACTCTGTGTAATTGTGTTCTGTTCTGTTCTATAAAAATTTGCAAAATTTGTAGCTGCCACGATCGTAATCCATCCCCCACGACCGTCACGCGCCTTTCAGAGCGTTACGCTCGTCAGCTTGGTGTTACGACCGTAACACGGGCTACATCAGTAACCCTGTTAGCAGAACGTTCCCTTTTCTTCTTCTTCCCTCAACCTTTCTCTCTTCTTCCTCCATTAACTACCCATTAACCCCATTCAACCCACCACTAATCCCTATCAATTTTCAAACTTCCACTATCTCCTTCCACTATATATACATCCATTACCCGTATCATCTTCTCATTCTCTCATTCACCAACCACAACCATTCTCACTCAAACACTCTTGCATGCAAATGGCGAACATCAACCAACAAATCCCAGGCATCTACCTACGCGATGGCGAAGCAGGTGAAACCCAGCGCACAAGGTTCCTGAAGTTCCAACGCCGAGGCATCCATCCCACGAGGTTCGTCGACATTGACTGCCTCCGAGACCTCGGGTTACTTGAAAGTGTCCAACACCTCCTACAGAATGTCAACCTTTGGACCCTATGTAGCCAGCCACAACCAACGTACGAGAATCTCGCCCTTGAGTTCCTCAGTTCATTTTGCTACATCACTCCAAATGGCCCAAGAAATCAACTTACCGGTGCGGTAAGGTTCCGCATTTTCGGCACCGAATACGATTTCTCTCAGAATGCATTCGGTCTCCTACTAGACTTCTGTACTGGTGAAGGCGCTCACCTACGTGTGCCTGACACCTTTCATGAGGAATCCTTCAACCTTTGGCATAGCCTGACCAATAATCGGGCTAACTCATATGATCACCTCAATGCTACCCAAATCCACAACCCCGCCATTCGCTACTTCCACCGCATCTTCTCCAACACCATCTTTGCAAGGGATAATAACCACAAGCTCAACTCCAAGGAGCTATTTTTCATGCATTGTGCATTCTCGAGTCAGAAAATTAATGCCGCACCTTTCCTCCTGGCCCATATTCACTCCATCTGCACCAGAGGCGGCAAACCTTTCTATTTCGGAGGGCTTGTCACTTCTCTTGCTTTAGCACTAAACCATGGTGACACCCTTGCTCATCTGCCATCCCGACCACCGGTCCTGCTTACTTTGGAT
Source organism: Vicia faba (assembly GCA_948472305.1). Taxonomy (NCBI): domain Eukaryota; kingdom Viridiplantae; phylum Streptophyta; class Magnoliopsida; order Fabales; family Fabaceae; genus Vicia; species Vicia faba. Next base: position 1,189,922,089 of record OX451736.1, read on the forward strand.
CATTGCAAATCAGCCCACCTCATCCACGAGCGGGACGACGGAAAATTCCATCCAGTGATACAGAACCAAGTTTACACTAACATTGTTTTGCCTTGCAGGGACCGAATCGACCCTCAGAACCGAGCCAACTGACTATTTAACCTTGAAGACCCTGAAGGCCCTGTTGCTGCTCAAGAAGAACCTCATGTCGGCCCCGCTGATGAGATGCAGGAAGAACTGGATCGAGCTGTTCTCGTGCCTGACATTCCTGAGTCGTCCTCTTCTGCACCACCTCCTTTTACTATGGAGGACGTCCTCAGAGCCCTCCATCAGCAAAATCAGATGGTTGTAGCTCTTGAAAGAAAGCATCAGGAGCGTTTCGACGCCTTACTCGCGCAAAATGCCCAAATCTTGAGTGGTCAACGCTCGACGAATGAAAGGTTTGATGAAGTGCTATGCGAGCTTAATACTTTAAGGATGGATGTTACATCTCTTGGACCCCAGGGCACTGACTCTGAAGCTACTCCTTCCAGAAGGTCACGAACCTGAAGCCGCTGTGGTCGCCAGTAGTTTTTCCTTTTCTTGTTGTTTTCCTTGTTTTTCCGATGTATTTTTCATTTAACCTCGCCATTATATCATAACATTGAGACAATGTTTGATATAGTGTGGGAGGATCACTGCATTCTTAATTTCAGAACGAGTAATTTCATTTCTATTTCAGTTATATTTCGTTATTTCATTTTCTCCCCGTTTTATTTAGCCATACCAAAATTTTTCGCCTTTTATATTCGCATAACCGTTAGTTACCTACTTTAACTGAAATCTTAGTTAGAAGGCCGAGAGCGATCCAACGAGAACTATACGATTATGACACCTTCGATTCCCTACTTACGCGAATCGTCTCCATTTTCGTTATACCGATACTTTGAGTTTTAAGTCTTAAATTAGCCCCCAATAGTTTATATTAGCAGTCGGCACCAGTCTTAACACAAACCACGTGGAAAGTCGATGAACATAAGTGGATGATCTTGCAAATTGATTTAAAAAGAATGTTACATGCTTTAAGGAAATAGGTATTGCACCAATTAAATTGGGCGATCCTCACCCGATCGTTTAATCCAACGGATGCAAAAGCTTCTACTAAGTAACATGAGAATCCATTGTCTAGGTGGTTCAGAAGCATCTGGTACTGAACTCGGTAGGGCAGACTACGGTTTGATCCCCCGCATCTTGCAATTGGATAAAAGAGGTTGCCACATAATCGTGCCAGAAACTGTCGTGTTTTGATCAGAACCACTAACCGGTTATTCCACTACGTGCGTGCAAGGATAATGGGCTTAATGTGATTGCGCAAGAACGAAACTGGGTGAAATATGAACGAGAAACCCTGAGTTGAATTATAACGGTATAATTGGGCGTTTCGTTTAAAACGGATAGTCGTCGACTAGCTTGTTGCTTGTGTCATTTACGTATCATTGTTGTTTCATTCGATTTTCTCGGTCGAACTAACTTAGGATTTCTTGTAATTATTTGAAAATGAAAGGTATACTAGTTATGTGCGGTTATAAAAACTTGTCCGATATTTTTAATTGATTATTTTGCTTGAGGATAAGCAAAGGTTTAAGTATGGGGGAATTTGATAACACGAAATTGTATCGTTTATTTTCCATGAAATTTACCCGTTCTGTATTATTTTGACCCGATTAACTCCCGAATATTTCGAGTTTGTCATTACTTTTTGCAGGTATTCATAACTCAGCTCAAAACAGAAGAAAACATGAAACAATGCAAGAAAGCATCAAAAGAATAGAAGAAAAAGATAAATCTGTCAAGAATTACAGATTTTGTAGCTGTTACGGTCGTAACACATCTGCCACGACCGTAAGCCATCATGAAGCGTGTTACGACCGTAACACATCTGCCACGACCGTAACACGGGGAAACACCAAACCTGCTCGTAACGCCTCAGTGACGACCGTGATGCGCATACCAGTTATTTGAAAGTGCAGATCGTGGTAAAGCAAAACAGAAGGAGTTTTCAAACTCCTTATTTCTCTCCAGTCAAACCCCACGTTCACCACTTCTTCCTCAACTACCCACGTTCCTACATTTGTGGAGATTTTTAAGGAAAGCTTCGTTACAAGTCTTCAAGCCAACTGCCAAATTCATTCCTCTATAAATACCTCAACATTCAACGTTAGAGAGACGAAGCATATTACAGTTTACTTGTGCGGAAGCTCTGCCGAAATCAAAACCATTATTCCTTCAGTTGTTATTTTTCTACATTAGTTTATTTCCGTTCTTTTAATTTCATTGCCCAAATAATAATTTCCAACATCAGGAAATTATTATTATAGTTTAAGATTTACTATTCAAGCCTCAGAATTTGTCACATTACCGATACCAAGTCCGAGTTTCCGATTTGTGGAAGAGGGATTGAAGTATTGGCTTTATTTTCAGGTTTCTATTTTGCAATTGTATTACATACCTTTTAATTAATTAATGCATGTTTAATTTATTATTTATAATGTCTAATCTATATTTGTTTGTTTTTATTTCCAGTACATTTATTATAATTTCCATGGCTAGCTAAACCTTTAGCGTCGGTATGGGATAGTAAGAGACATTAGGCATCTGATCAAACTTAGGCTAAAACTTTAATCAACTTAACTCTGGTTATAACTTTTTGTGCTTAAAAACAAAACCTTTGTTACGAAAGTAAGAAGAGTAAATAGGTTAGATCGAGACCACGAAAGTGTGAGGTTTTTAACCGAATAGCTAAAGTTAGGCATTTGATTTAAATACAGTGAAAGCGCTTTAAACCAAATTAGAATTAATTAAGTTTCCAAAAAATACTTCTAAACACTTATAGGCTAGCGAAAGCAGGTATAGGGCTTTAGACGTATAATCCGAGATAAGACCATGAAAGTGTGATTTAAGGGTTTTTAAACTGATTAATTCTACAGATAAACCAAGTTGACCATCCTTATATGCCTAGGTCCGATTAGATCCTTTAGGTCGACTCTATTGCATACCGACCATTTCATTTTATAATTACTTTAAAATCAATTAGTTTACCTTCCTTAACCTTCCCAAAACCAAACGTGACAATTTCCGCCTTAGCTAAACTAGCATTACTTTCCCGCACTAGAGTGATTACAAAGTCCCTGTGGATTCGACAATCTTTTATTACTACCGCGATAGGCTGTGCACTTGCAGTTAAGATACCGTTAGACATTAGGTCGATCGCAGACACATCATGTCTCAGCCCCATAAATGGTCGCATGAGTCAAGGGACGAAAAGGATTAACCAAGAATAATCGGCTCACAAAGGGCAGCATGTCAGGAAAGTGTTTAAAGACATGTATCATCGGTACTAAGAGGACCAACTCCCATTTTCTCGGCCGAGAAAGGGTACCCTGGTAAGTGGTAACATCCAAATAGATGAAAAAACAAGGTTATTGAGGGGTTCCCCTTCAGATATTTACACTAGCACTTATAGGCCTTTACAAACGCCTAACTCGATGGATGATATCGTGAGAACCCACCATCAAGTACTTAAAAACACCAACCTCAAAAGTAGAAAAGGACCAGCGGACACCCAAGGTCGAGAAGAGATATTCATACAGAGGGATGATACAGTTACCATACTCATGACATATTTGTCATCCTCAACAGGGGTAGTGAGACCCTATAGTGACAGTTCCCTGACTTCCAGGAAAGCTTTACCCAAGTTGTCCTACTTGTCAAAATGAACACAATAGAAGAATATATGGAACCTTCCCATGGATATTTTGAATTTGACAGGTTCCATTTCACATTCTTCCGTGATTTTTTAGCCATATCGCGCTAACATTCTCAAGTACAAGATGACAAAGTTTCAATGGGGAAAAGAGGTAATCGCTCAAGGGCGAAGAGAAAAGAAAGGTATGACCAGAAGTGACTCTAGTTTTTCCTATACTTATGCTCTAGCGATATGAAAGGAAGGATTCTTATCAAGATCGCATTTCTTTCATGTAACACTCAAGTGTTCCAACTCCTAAGAATGATTATAGTGGCACCTATAAATAGACGTTCAATGTTCCCAACATAATAGGCATAAAAAGGGTGATTGGTAGCCGAGGGAAATATTCTCCAAACACTCACCTTGACATTCAAGCACGAGGGCTTAGGGGACAACTGTTTTAGGCTGGCCATACCTCTCTCAGACCGACCACCCAAAGATAGGCCCCTCAGCGTCAAAATTTATCAACTGACTACCCGGTCACATTCCTAAAATCTTTTCCTAACCACATGACTATTTGTACCTCTCTGCAATAGATTTACACCCCTGGCACATCAAACGGTCTTGTGCATTCCACGCTTAAAAGGTTGCAAGATTGCCATCTCTCTCCCCTATAAATAGGAAATGGAGCTATACTGACTTGGGCGTCAGAATGCTAACCTTGCAGGTACACCTCTACTCTGCTGCATCAAAAGCTATACTTCGTCGAAACTTTCGCATCTATTTCTATTTATGGTTCCAGAATGGAAAATATCATTACAATTTAAAGCACAAGTAAAATAAGAAAATGTATCAGCAACCCAATTTCAAAAAAAAAAAGAAGATTTTTGATATGTTACACCAGCTCAAACAAATCTCTTCCCCACTCACCTAATTCTAACAGAATTTGATATATATTTAAATCATAGTAAAAAATATTAACAATAACAGTTGCAAATAAAATTAACCGACTACGGCTATTCCCAAATAGGCCAAAGGGTATAAATTCAACAAATTAAAAGAATAATGAAGTCAAAATATCTTCATATTCAAGTATCTTTAGGACAACCATTTAATTTTCTCTACCCACAAATCTGCTAACTCCATTGTCATTAAATGTTTTATCATTACATCTTTTCCAAGCAACCCAAATTTAAGCAAATCAAATGATTGTTAATGTTTTTATTCCAACTCTTCCAATAGTTATTAGACCTGAAAATTTGGTGAAAATTTCCAACTACTGTATTATGAAGGGCACAATTGATATTCAACCATCTAAGAACCTCTAACCATATCTCTTATGATACTATACGCTCAAAGAATAAGTGATGAGTGTTTTTCTCCTTCCCGCACCCGAACAGACAACAATTCAAAGATTCATCTAATTTTTTTTAACCTAGTACACATTTCTAGACCAAGTCCACTTGTCCTCCTCATTTTCATTAAGTAGGATTTTCTGCTTATTTTCCTTAAGTTCCATTTCTACCACTCTTTCATTTTCCAACAAATTTCTTCTCCGTCTCAAACTATGACACTTTGAATATTCTTCATTGAGTATCCACTCTCTCATTGACATGTCTTTATCTTAAACCAACATGAACAAAATTGAAAAATTATCCTTCATGGTTTTACCCTCTCCAATGATCCAATCAAAAATATGTGTCCACCCTATTTCCTATGTTTTTTTTATAATTATTCTAAAAAACAATGTCTTTTAAAATCGCAAATCCCATTCTCAATGTTTTGAATGTCTCTCCGTCAAGCCGAATTCTGATTTCCACACTTAATTATTATATAATTTGATTCTCCATAATTAATATACAACACTTTTACCCACAAACTGTCTCCCTCAATACATATTCACCATTCTCATTTTCCTAATAATGCTAAATTAAAAGCCTTTAAGTTCTTAATCCTCAACCCCCTCTTCCTTTTTATGTCAAATCATATCTCACTGAACCCAATTGATATTTCTAGATTGCACCCCCTCCCCATAAAAAATCTTAAAAAAGGGTTCAAGTTTAGAGATTATACCTGACAAAGTCTTGAAAAAATATGGGATACAAAGCATCTGAATCTTATCCCTTACCGAGAGCATGTGCTAACTTTGATTCTGTACTTTGAAGAGATTACTTTTGAGCATATCCCAAGAGAAGAAAACCAGTTGGAGGATGCGTTAGCTACCATGTCATCCATGTTCAAGCTCAGATGGGACAATGAGGCTCCCAGAATTACCATTGAAAGATTCGACGAACTGACACACTGCTATGAACTTGACACTGATGGAGTATAAGAAAAACCCTGGTTTCATGAAGTGAAAAGATACCTTGAAACTCAAGAATACCCTAAAAGGGGCATAGATCAATGACAATAAATTCCTACGGAGGTTCTCAGCCAAGTTCTTCTTAAGCAATGGAATTTTGTACAAGCAAAATCATGATTCAACTCTGCTCCGTTGTGTGGACAAGAAGGAAGCAGAGAAAATTATGGAGGATACGCATGAAGGCATCTTTGGTACTCATTTCAGTGGACATACTATGGCTAAGAAGATTTTGAGAGTAGGTTACTATTGGTCGACTATGGAAACCGACTGTCACCACCACTCAAGAACTTGTCATAAGTTCCAGATCTATGCTGATAAAGTTCATGTGCCTCTACATGACTGGTTCTTGGCCATTCTCAATGTGGGGCATTGATATGATAGTAGAAATCAAGCCTACTACTTCTAACAGACATTGTTTCATTCTCGTCGCCATTTACTATTTCACAAAATGGGTTGAAGCAGCCTCATTTGCCTCAGTTACCAAGAATATGGTCACCGGTTCATAAATCATAACCTCATTTACCGGTATGGTATCCCCGAGAGAATCATCACGGACAATGGTACCAACCTCAACAATACTATGATCACTGAACTCAACATGCTATTTAAGATCAAGCACCACAACTTTTATCTGTATCGACTAAAGATGAATGGCGCAGTGGAAACTGCCAACAAGAATATTAAGAAGATCATACAGAAGATGGTTGTGACTTACAAAGACTGGCACAATATGTTACCATTTTCTCTTCATGGATATCGCACTTCAGCGCGAACATCAACTGGGGCAACCCCATTTTCTCTGTTCTATGGTATGGAAGTTGTCTTACCTATCAAATTTCAGATCCTTTCTCTAAGAATTATGAAGGATGCAAACTTAAAAAAAGACGAGTGGATTCATACTAGGTTGGATCGGTTGAATTTGATTGATGAAAAGAGGCTTGCGGCTATCTGTCATGGTCAGATATATCAGAAACGTATGATCAAGGCATTCAATAAGAAAATCAAGCATCAGATATATCAAGCTGGTGACTTGGTAATAAAGTGCATCATTCTACCGCAAGGTGATCTCATGGGCAAATGGACTCCCACCTACGAGGGGCAATTTATTGTCAAGAAAGTATTTTCGGGCGGTGCTATAATACTAACCACCATAAACGGTGAAAATTTCCCGCACCCTATGAACGCGGACATAGTCAAAAGATATTATGCATAAAAACGACCCGCTAGGTTGACTGGCCTAGGAAAAAATAAGAGCATCCTGATGAACCAAAAGGGTTCGGGCAAAAATTAGGGATATATATAAAAGATTGTACACCCGGCAAGTCGAAAACCTGAAAAGGCAACTTGGGCAAAAAAGGGTATCCTGGTGGACTGAAATCCCGAAAGAGAGGTCTAGGTAAAAGTTAGGGATTAAAGCGTACGATTATGTCCCGTTAAATCACTTACTGCAAGATTTATTACCAAAGTCAAAAGTTCAAATGGTACAAGTTCAATCAACTTCTTCCGATAGCAAGGGATGAGGTTTTCGAAGACCTAGGGGCAATAGTGGAGTTGGAACTCAACGAGATCATTTCCGCATAGGTATATATTTTGTTTTCACTTTGTACTCTTTTCATTATTTCCTCTTACTAGGATTTATGTCTCTTTGTACAAAATCGCATGTTTATGGGCAAACTATCAACACAAATACACCTTAAAATTCAAACTTTCTGCTTTTTATTTTTTTTGTTTTGTTTGCAAAAATGTCCAATGACTAAAATTGAATGAACATATGCATATGAACATGATTAACTGTTAACAAATATTTGTATAAGAATAGGAATAAGCATTTACTCGAGATTCTAGGAGTTGGGATGACGTTCAAGTTTTCCACAAATCCCCATAGAGCCAATTCTATGAGATTATCCCCCCAGAGTAATCTTCATAGATTCATCTCCAATAAAGATACATTCCCCGTAATTTCCTCGACAGATCGCTCTGGCAGATAAAATAATATGATCTTTTCCTAGCAATATCACCCACATACGAAGTTCCAATCAGTACAATCCATGGAAATTATGTTCCTCAGCTGAGTTTATTCCTCCAAAACTATAAAACTCCCTGCAAATTTCTTCTCTCTGACAGAGCTCGTTTCCTCAGCAGAATATTTCTCCGCCAATAGGGTTATTTCCCCAACAGATTATAGTCTCCCTATCTTAAGTTTATTCCTCAGAGGGCTATGAATCACCGGCAAAATTTCTCTCCCCAGTGAAGTCACCACTGTCCCCAGAGAGTTGCTACCAAACTTGGAACCAAACCAGATATTTGTGAACTTTATCCTCCCCAGACGAGTTGGAAGGTTATCCATATCTTTTATCCCCAGTGAGGGTATATAAGAATTATCCACACCAGACGAGTTAGAAGGTTATCCATCTCTTTTATTCCCAGTCAGTATATATAAGAATTATCCTCACCAGACGAATCAAAAAGTTATCCATCTCTTTTATCCCCAATCAGGTTATATAGGAATCAAACTCCCCAGTAGAGCGATGAAAGACTAATATTCTTGAACTTTTCTCCCCAAATAGAAGTCAACATTCCCCAGCGGAATTTCCTCAAACAGCGAGCAAGAGTCCCCAGCAGAAGCATTCTAGACAAGGTTGAAGATTACATATGTTCTTAATCCCTAACACCAGTCAGGAATTCATTTCCCCTAGCAAGATGTCATACAGAGTTGTTGATACAATTCCATTAACATTTCACATTCATTCAGATTAAATCGAGCGTAGATTTATTCTGATACGTCTTCCAGCTGAAGTCAAGCGTATACTTAGTATAATTTCTATCAACATTTAATTTAGATGGAATCTATAAGCCCATCTCTGAAAACTCTCCATCACCTCTCCATATGGCATCTTTAAGCCCATTCCCAGTATAATCAACCAACAATGTTACTTCGTGCACAGGCGAGTGCAAATTTCTGGGCACTTATGTGTTCAATCATCTTCCACCTTCAAGTCACAAATGGTGGACATGCCAATCTAACTCTTCGGGTTTAAGAATATTGAACAGGGGCCGTTGTTGTACCCCAAAATTTCCCCTCCCACTTTCTTTAAGACATTCTTCTAAGATTCTCAAATACTCAAGAATTCTCAAGAGTTGATCAAACAAATTCACCTCCTAAGCATTGACCTATAACTAGGGTTTTGGTTTTATCAAGGGAAATTGGACTTATAATGCCTAAAATGACTTTCATGGTTCATCATAGGTCCTCAAAAATGCTCATGTCAAGTTTCAAGCCTTTCATCACAAGTTTGCTCAATCAATTGCTCAGATGACTGAAAATCAACTGTGTTGGACAAAAAGTTAATTATGGTCAATATACAGTTAAACTTCAAGATTTTTTGTCAAAATCAACACTTTGAGGTGATATTCATCATTTGGTTAATTGTTGACCATGATTCCTCAAGGAAAGCCCTCAAATCATCAAAGATAAAAAATTGTCAAAATTAGGGTTTTGACTGAAGATGACTGATCATTGACTGTTGACCTAGTGCATGACCTAATGGTTTGAAGCATGATCTCAAGAACTCAAGTACAACATCTTGACCTAATTAAATGGCTCAAAACATTTCCAAAGATGCAAGTGATTGATAGTTGAAGAATAATCAACTGATGAAAAGTCAACATTCACTCAAAAGTCAAACTTTGACTTTTTGGTCAAACATTGGAATTCAAAAGTCAAGAATCATCAAGATATTCAAAACTATCAAACTTTACCATAAATAAATCAAAAAGTCAACAAAAGTCAAATTTGGAAAATTTTCTAACACTTAGAAAAATTCAAAGTGTTTTTGTTCTTAACAAAAACCCTAACTTCACAAGCAAGTTTCCTCAAGATGAAAGTTAATTCAAGGGAAACTTTCAACATAAAAGTTGTAGGGATTGATAAATTATACAACTTTTTTAATGTGGGATGATCCTCAAAAAGTGCTTGGATTAAGATATATAAGCTCATGAAGTTATGATGTTTTTATCCAACACTGAGAAATTTTTTTTACAAGTTTTGATCAGATTTTTGTCCCAACTGCATGGCCATTTTTCACCAAGTTCCCATTTGATTTAGCCAAAACTCACAACATGAAAGTTGTATACAATGTTTCAAGCTTTCCAAAATGTCCAAGAACCCAATTTTATCATGCTTGAGATAAGATATTCGAAGGCATGAAGTTGGGCATCCATTCTTGAAATACAAGTCATTTTTGTGATGAACATAAGATTAAATCTCCAAGCCATGTTGCATAATCTCACTTTACAAGCTTCTAACTTCCAAATATATCCATAATCAGAAGATTACACACACTTTTGAGCCATGATCCAAGTGATTCAAGCATTGTCCAAGGCATCATTCCATTAATGGCATAAAGTTAACACTTCCATTTTGGAAAAGCATGTTTTTTTGCAAAAGTCCACTCCTTGAGCCTCTAACTTGTTTCTTCTGCACACACTTAACCTACAAAGTCAGAAGAAATATGTTTAAAGTTTACAACCACTTTAGAAGGCATGGGACTATGCATTGAGACTTTGTGTATTCAAAAATCATAAGTTACAACAAAGACAAAAACTTGGAAACTTGTAAACTAAGCCCTCTTATCTTCTGAAACCTTTGGCTTATATATAGAGAGAGCATTTGCAAGCTAACAAACAAAGGCACAAACCCTAAAAACCTATCAAACTCAAAATCACCAAAAATTCTGCATAAGTGCATATTTTGAGCCTTAAGAAGCCAACTCTCAATCTACTCGTGCATTTTCCCTTTTCACCATTCAAACATCATTTATACACTATATAGAAGTGATCCAAACACCTGAATCACTTCTGTAATCACCATATCACCATCCACCATTTTCAAAATCCACCATTGCATCTTAACTTGGTTAGAACAGTTGGGCAAGCTACAAGGCATTCTATCAATTGGAGTAGTTTCAGAGAGGTCCAAGGAAGCTTAATCAATCATTACATTATACATGGAAGCATCCATACGTGTTATGAGTTTCCACTTCAAGTGGTAAGTTTTCTAAACTATGATATCTTGATACGAGCATCCTTTGCATATACATTCTAAAGAAAAAATGTAGATATCATGCCCCTGAAACTAACCATGTCCTTAGTTTTCATTTATGTTGTCCATGTGTTGAGAATTAAAGCTCTGACCAGTTAGGTTATATTTTTGGTACAAACATAAATTCATCATAACCTTTGATTTATAGCTTTTGAAATTTATATGGTTGAATTCCTTGTCAAAAATTAGACAAGTTTGGTTTTTTACATTTCTCAAAATGGTTGAGAAATGAAGGATTTCAGAGATAAAAAACGATGTTGATGTTCTTGGCACGCGCGAGGAAGAAGAAGATGACATATTAAAATTTTCAGGAATGGGTTTAAAATATTTTTAATGATTATTGTATAATCGCCAGATGTAACAGCCACCCCAGTGGCAAGCGTGTGTGTGTGTGTAAAGCATTAGTGTGCCAGGACAGGGGTTCGATCCCTGCCTCTGACATTTTATTTTTCAATATTCTCTTTGTTGATCAGGTGCAAGCAAGGAAAGTGCGCGTGTGATACATCCTCACATCAACACCATCAGATCACCAGACGATCATATCCAACACTCCACATGCGTGCCCCATGATGCACCTCAGAGGGCCAGCCACACTGGATTATAAACAAGCGTTGGGCTCCTCTATTTGGGCTTTCCATTTTTGCTATTTCTCACCACCTTTATTACTTGTTACTGCAGGCCCGTTTTATTTCTTTTTTTTCATTATTTTATTTTAATTAATTTTTTATCTAATTTTTTTTATTTAATTAGAAAAAAATCTTAAAATTGATTAAAAAAATTAGATTTAGGTTTTTAATTAATTTATTTATTTTTTGACAAATAAAAATTAATTTAATTTAATCATTTTGATTTTTATTTAATTACAGTTAGGTTATACTTCAATTATTTTTCTAAAACAAAAACAAATACAAAAATAATTTCTAAATATTTAGATTTCTTTGGGTTTTACTTAATTTATTTAATTTTCATAAATAAAATTAATTAATTTAATTACACTTTGTTTTATTTTAAATATTGAAATTGTAATTAAATTAGAATTAGGTCTAACTTTTTATTTCACATTTCAATTGTTTTCTAAACAAAGAAACAACAAATTATTTTCTTAAATACTTAGAATTTTTAGGGTTTCTTAAACATCTTTCCACTTTCTATCTCTGCGCATTTGTTTATTTTTCGCATTAATATAATTATGTAACTCTTAAAAGTTTGTAATAGATAATTAGGGTTTATTGCTTTCCTCCCCCATTCATAAACTTGTACCCCCACTCCCGAAGCGTTATAATAGTGTAGGATATTTAATTTCCACAATTTACCGCTTTCCTTATTACTGTTAGTAATTAGGGTTTGCATGGCAAGATTAAAATCAATCATTAGATAACCTAATCTCAAAGATAAATATTTGAAATCAAAACACTTCACACACATACACCTCTAGGGTTAACCTCACTTGTTGCCTCGGATAAAAACAGCCATGTCCCTCGAACGTGAGATACTTTAGCAAAGACCTTTAGTTAAAAGATTGTAGTCCCTCGGTGACCCTTCGATGCTGCATTTGGTAAACGATCGTAGTCCCTTACGACAATTGCTAAAGCGTCTTACAAGTTGTCTTCTATGACTGTACGATGACCCACGCATATCTCTCACATCCAATGATATGGCTTCCTACTAACTAATGGTAGGATAACACTGTCTAAAGGAGGAGGAAAAGAACACAAACTTTTTTGAGTAGGTAGATCGCTCGTAATCGCTTGCTCATAAACTAAAACAATTTCCAAACCTCACACTTTCAAAACAACTACTTAATGTTTTATAAACACTCTTGAGGACTGATACAATAGTTATTATAAAGTAAATTGCCTTAAATTGGTATTTCCAAAACATCTTTCCACAAGATAACACTTTCTTCAAATTAATATCTTCAAAACAAACATTTTGTATACATTCTCAACGATACGAGAATCATTACAAAATTGTTGTACTTAGGCATTTTCAAAATATTTTCAAATATGTACAAGCACAAAGCATTTACAAAAATGAGCTAGCAATTAAGAGCCTGTAGATAACTACGAATGAAAAGGGTGCTAACGCCTTCCCTTTCATAACCTACCCCCGAACTCAAGAAAATTCTCAAAGGTCTTTCATGTTCTTTTCACCCTTTCCTTTATCGGATAAAAGACAAGTCGGTGGCGACTCTTGCTATCCGCAACATTTGCGATAAAACGCAATACCAAAAGCCAGTTCTCCTACCGTATTACAGTCAAGAAATAGTACAGAATTATACAAGCTTTGCATCACAAAAAGGTATAATATTGTATACTACAAGACTTTATACGAGTATAATATTAAGATAAGTCAAAGATATTTTAGCTAAATTAAGTAGGAAAATATTTGTGCTATAAGTAGGAAAATATTTGTGCTATAAATAATTTATTTCATTCCCTTAATAGAAGAGGAATTATAGGGACTCTTTTATGTATATATAGTACCTTGATCAATGAATAAAATCATCAAAATTATTACTTTGAAATGTTCTATATGGTATCTAGAGCCAACACCGTCTCTCTTTCAATATAGGAACAGTGGTTTTTTTATTTCTTAGTAATTTCTGATGGCTTCTGATAAAAACAAATCAGAGAATTCTGGAACTTTCGCTGCTGTCCAATTCAACGATGCACTCACCCCAGAACGACTTGACGGCACTAACTACGTCAAATGGTCGTTGAATGCACATAACAAAATCAGAGGCAGAAAACGATGGGGTTACGTTACCGGAACAAAGACTGCACCAACAAAAGATAAACCCGATGAATATGAAGCATGGGAAGATGAAAATTGCTTAGTTAAGTCTTGGCTTCTTGACTCCATGACCAAATAAATCAGATCTCTTTTCATTCGCTTAGCTACGACGAAGGAAATTTAGGAAACTACGAAACAAACGTACTTCGTCGACTAAGATGCATCAAGAGCTTATCAATTGCATCGTGAGGTAATCTCTACTTAACAAAATGGTGGATCTGTTATTACATACTTTGGAAAATTGCAGAGGCTATGGCAAGAGTACGATAGTATTAATAATTGTACCATGGAATGCACTAAAGATGTTGAGAAATACAATAAGATGGTTAATTCTCAACGAGTTTATGTTTTATTGGCTGGTTTGGATTCACATTTGGATGGAGTTCGTGGTCGTGTTCTGGCTACCACTCCGCTTCCTAATGTTCAATCAGTCTATGCAATTGTATGTGCAGAGGCGAATCGCTAAGAAGCTATGCTAAGCGGTGAGTCTTCGAATGGTTCCGCCTTAGCTGTCAAGAAGTATCTGAAGAAAGAAATCCGCAAGTGTAATCACTGTAATGGAGATAATCATGTCATGGAGACATGTTTTAAGCTCCATGGCTACCCGGAGTGGCATCCAAAGGGAAAAACTACTTCGAATAATAAGACAGAAAACAACAAGGCTCATCTTTCTACTGTCGGCTTCATAACCAAGTCAGGTATGTCTAAATTTGCTCAAAATCCTTCTGTTATTATTAGAAATAGCGATTAGATAATCGATACAGGTGTTACTGATCATATGACTTATGATCAACACATGTTTACTAATTTCTCTCCTAATTGTCATAAAACTGTTATTATTACTGCCAATGGAGTGGAATCTCCCATTGAAGGTGTTGGTACAGTGACTCTATCACCCTCCCTATCAATACCTAATGTCTTATTTGTTCCTACCTTGAATTGAAATCTTATCTCTGTCAGTAAATTAACAAAATCACATTCATGTGTCGCTGTGTTTTATCCAATCCACTGTGTTTTTCAGGACACATACCAAGGAGAAGATTGACAGTGGTAGATATAGTGAAGGGCTGTATTATCTTGAAAAAGTTTCACAAATCCATAAAGGAGCATTGGTTCATCTTGCAAGTGATCACATACAAGATCAAAAAAAAAAAAAAAATTTGGCTATGGCATAGGCGATTGGGGCATCCCTCTTTTAGTTATCTAAAAAAATTGTTTCCATCGTTATTTCATAAATGCAATATTTCAGATTTTCTTTGTGAAACTTGTGTTATGGAAAAAAGTCATCGTGCTATTTTTCCCTTGAGTAATAATAAAACAGACTTTCCTTTCTCTTTAGTACACACTGATGTTTGGGGTCCTGCTCCACAATCTACACATAATGGGAAAAAATGGTTTATTAGTTTTGTTGATGATTGTACACAGGTAACCTGGGTATATTTGCTACAACATAAAAGTGATGCGTATGATGTGCTTCGCTCCTTTTATCAAATGATAGTAACACAATTTAAAACATGTATTAAGGTAATTAGATCAGACAATGGAGGGGAATATTTTAAGAAAGAATTAAAAGATTTTTTGAACTCTAAGGGCATTTTGCATCAAACAACATGTCCTTATTCCCCCCAACAAAATGGGGTGGCTGAGAGGAAAAATAGACACATATTAGAAGTTACTAGAACACTCTTAATTGATGGTAATGTTCCATCTCATTTGTGGGGCAAAGCTGTGAATTCAGCAGTTTACTTAATTAATCGAACCCCCTCTAGTGTGCATAACTTTAGAAGACCTCTAGATGTTTTATCTGATCATCATGTTCTCCCTTCCATTGTTCATTTACTACCTCATGTTTTTGGATGTGTTATATATGTTCACTTACACCCACATCAACGTACAAAACTTGAAAAATGAGCTCTTAAATGTGTCTTTGTTGGGTATGGATCAACTCAAAAAGGTTATCGTGCTTATCATCCATCATCTAATTTTTTTTATATTTCAATGGATGTAACTTTTCATGAAGATAACTTTTTCTATGTTGATTATACACTTCAAGGGGGGAATGAAAGTGAAGTGCAGCACCATGATGTTAGCATGTTTGACTTATTTTATGAAGATAAATTATCTTGTGAGGATCATTCTGCAGATAATGAATCAATCTCAAATATGGACACACCACCTTTAGATAATACAGTTTCCCCTGACGATAATCAACTAGCTCAATCTTCTCCACAAGATCAAGTTAACTCTCCAGAGGTATTTCCTAATTCTATTCCCGATAATACAATTATCAATGGAGTTGATACTAATGTTCATTCTTAAGTAGGTACTAATGTTCATTCTGAAGTTAATTCCTTGTCTCATGAAATTGATCATGAAATTGACCCTAGTTTCCATGAGACCACTAACACACCTAACACTGAATCCATTATTGTCCAATATAATCTTCCACCTTGTTCTAACCGTGGTCAACCTCCCATTAGATATAAACCAGACCTTCAGTCCAAAGTTAAATATCCCATTAGTAATTATGTGTCATCTCACAAGTTATCTAAGTCATATGCATCATTTATATCTCAATTATCCTCAATTTCTATTCCTAGTAATGTGCATGAAGCTTTAGCAGATCCTAGATGGACTGAAGCAATGGTTGTGGAAATGGCAGCTTTAGAAAAAAACAACACTTGGGATCTTATGATGTTACCAAAAGGGAAGAAAATTGTGGGGTGCAGATGGGTTTATACAATTAAACACAAAGCTGATGGAACTATTGAGAGGTATAAAGCACGACTAGTGACTAAAGGTTACACTCAATCTTACGGTGTAGATTATCAAGAGACATTTGCGCCGGTAGCCAAGCTCAACACTGTGAGAATACTTTTATCACTAGCAGCAAACCAAGATTGACCTCTTCTACAATTTGATGTGAAAAATGCTTTCCTACATGGAGAAATTTTAGAAGAAATTTATATGGATCTACCACCAGGTATGATAGATTCAAATGAGATGAAGGTTTGCAAGTTAAGAAAGACTCTATATGGATTAAAACAATCCCCAAGAGCATGGTTTGGTAGGTTTACTCAGTCTATGAAGGCTTTTGGCTATAAAGCAAGTAACTCTGATCACACCTTATTTTTGAAGAAAGGAGGAGGTAAAATTACAGCTTTGATTATTTATGTAGATGATATGATTGTTACAGGGAATGACCAAGATGAGATGTCTAGTTTGCAAAAATACCTCGCTTCTGAATTTGAGATGAAGCAACTTGGAAACCTCAAATATTTCTTGGGTATTGAAGTAGCTAGATCTAAACATGGTATTTTTCTATGCCAGAGAAAGTATACTCTTGATTTACTATCTGAAACGGGACTGCTTGGGTGTAAACCTGTTGATACCCCAATTGAACAAAATCATATGCTATTTCAATGCCAAAATTTAGCCAGCATAGACAAAGGAAAATACCAGAGGTTGGTGGGAAAACTAATTTACTTGTCTCATACACGGCCAGATATTACATATGCAGTAAATATCGTTAGTCAATTTATACATGATCCACTGAAAGCTCATATGGATGCTGTTGAAAGGATTTTGAGATATTTGAAGTCCACTCCTGGAAAAGGAATTTTATTCTCAAATCATGGAAACTTGAAGGTAGAAGGGTATACCGACGCTGATTGGGCAGGTTCAAGAAATGATAGAAGGTCTACCTCTGGTTACTTTACATTTGTAGGGGGGAATCTTGTAACTTGGAGGAGTAAAAACCAACAGGTAGTAGCAAGGTCTAGTGTTGAAGCTGAGTTTAGAGGCATGGCACTAGGAGATTGTGAACTTTTATGGATACGAAATGTTCTATCAGATTTGGGTTTTGAAACAAGGGAGACTATGACTTTGTGTTGTGACAATACTTCAGCAATTGCCATTGCGCATAATCCTGCGCAACATGATAGAACGAAGCATGTAGAAATCAATAGACATTTTATCAAAGAGAAACTTAAAGCTGGAATAATTTCTTTTCTTTTTGTAAGATCTGAATTTCAGTTATCAGATGTTTTCACTAAAGGAGTGGCAAGTAAGGTGTTTAATGAGTCTTTGTTCAAGTTGGGAATGTGTGATATTCATGCACCAACTTGAGTGGGGGTGTTAAGATAAGTCAAAGATATTTTACCTAAATTAAGTAGGAAAATATTTGTGCTGTAAGTAGGAAAACATTTGTGCTGTAAATAATTTATTTCATTCCCTTAATAGAAGAGGAATTATAGGGACTCTTTTATGTATATATAATACCTTGATCAATGAATAAAATAATCAAAATTATTACTTTGAAATGTTCTATATATAAAGCTTACAAAATAGCACGTTGCAAAAGTACAATTTCTCAGTGACTCCTTTATCACAAGATCTAGATAGTCTAATGATCATAAAAAAGAAGTTGTCTAACTTTTTTTTAAATACAATTTAAGTTTTCAATTGTTTAAAATAATACACAAATATATAACACAACAAAAACTAATAGAATCTGGAAAAGTTGTGAAGTGAAACATGAAATAATTAAATATTAATTTGATTATATTAATGTGTTACTTTTAACATCGAAAAATTATTATAATTTTAGTGAAGTGAGACAACTCAATGTGTTGTTTTTCAAATAAACAACAAAAATATTAATATATTTTTAAAAATGTTAATAGTCAATAACCCTAGAACACACATCTTACATCTTAACACATCATCTAAAAAACCCTAAAACTATAATTGTCAACCACAAATAAAAAATGTTTCTTCTCATTCTCAGATTCAATACCTTCGTTCTTTTTCAAGACGACAAAGCATGCAATTAATGTTAGTGTAAATTAGATTCGCTTTTGCAAACAATATGAACGAATGAGAAATCATTAAAACTGGGCCATAAGAAACATTTTTCTTAGTTTTAATAAATAAGTAACTTATTATATTACTTTTTACACATTTTTTATTTTCAAATTTTAAAACATTAAAAATTATCATTTTTAAAATTGTTTTAAAATACTTATTATATACAAATTAATATGTGAAATGGGATAAAGAATAATTAATGATATTATTAAAAACAAATTCAATAAAAAAAACTATTGGAGAAACATGTCTTAGTTACCGGCAAAACAAGAGTAATTTTAAAGAAATCTTTGAGTCTAAACAAGTTAAGCAACAAAATACAACAAAAAAAAAATAACGCCCACCGTGGGGCTCGAACCCACGACCACAAGGTTAAGAGCCTTGCGCTCTACCAACTGAGCTAGACGGGCTTAGTGCTTTAATTTGGCATAATAATGTATTTATTTCATATCATTCTTAAACTCACCTTATGAAGTAGTTCCGTTACCTTGGCCCTTATTAAACTGATTCTATAAGCATAAAATAAGTGAAGTATATTCTTATTATAAAGGGAGACTTCAAATGTATGAATAATAATTAGTGTGAGTAGCATATTTAACATATTATTGACTAACTTAATATAAGAAAAAGAATCACAAATATATAAGTTTTCCTTTAAAGTAATTGATTGAATTTATTGATAATTGATGCTATATTCGATAGTGTTAAGTTTTATGACAAACTGTTACAAGAATTTTTTTTAGGGTTATGCTTTTAATTTATTGGTAATTCTTTCTTTTTTCTTAAACGAAACACTATTGGAATTGAGATTAAAAGAGATATATATATAGTATAAAATAATTTTACACCATCATTTAATAGAAATATATCGTTTTGTTATATCATATATATATTTTAAAAATTACTGTCTGATTTAACAGAATTAATAATTATGATTGATTAATTGTGTATAATTTTTTTACAATGTCAGTGTATCACTTAGTTTTTTATTTATGATATAAAGGTACAAATATTTGCACTAAAATTTAAGTCTCACATCAAATAATAGAATAGACATATCGACAAAAAAATAAAAACACAATAGACCTATTGTAAAATTCACTTTGCACTTGTTTAGAAATATTAGATAACATTGACAAATAAAGAGGATAACTAAGAAAATATATTTCACATCTTCATCTTAGTTTTGGATGTAATCTCTACACTGATTTGGACAAATTTTAATGTGGAGTTGTAGATAATTTTTAAGTAATTTATGGTTATCAATTTGACAAGAGTAGTGCAGACATGTTGCATTTACAATACATAGACCACAAAAATGATAGATGAAAAGAAGAGTTAGAAAAATATAGGTCAAATATATCTTGTTTTAAATGAATTTTTGGTCTTTCTATTTTAATATTTTTAATTTTTGCATCCCGTTTAAAAAAATCAGTTTTGATCTATGTTATCCATATTTTTTATTTTCATAGTATTTTTAACAAAAGGATAATTTAATGACGTGGCATGTATTATCTAGCGCCACGTACTCTATTTTTCCACATCATTAAAAATATAAAAAATTATTATTTTATCTTTTTAAATTATTCTTTTTAATAATTAAATGTTTTAATAGTTTATTTTTTTTTATAATTATATATTTAGATCTTTTGATGTTTTAACAAGTTACTCTTTTAAAGAATTATAATAAATTGATCTTTTATATCATAAAATATTTGCATCATTATCTTTTTTATCGACGTAATTGTGTATTAATAATGTGTTGTGTATGTTTCGTTTTGAACTGAGTCCCAACTAACATTGATCCAACCTAATATGAGATACACATGAGTTGTACTGAATGGATGTCTTTGGACTGTCATATCTAAATATCAAGGGATATTGGCATTATCTCTCTGTCGTTGATCAATGATGTCATTTGTTTTTAGACAATTTATCTATAAGAAAGTTATAACATCGTAAAACGTAAGATGAATTTGTCCTGGAAAGACACCTGATCATAACAATTAAAAGTAGATGAGTCACCAGATAGTATTTGGAAGCATCTTCTAACATTTGTCATTTCTCATGTCTGTCAAAAGTAGAAGTTACAGGTCCTTAAAAAATCTAGAACTCTAGTATAATATTCTACCTAAAGACTCATTTCCAGGTACATATTATTCGAACCCTAAGTACTATTGTACACAAGTGTAAGTTGTTAGTTCCACATTGCTTGGAAAAGTGGATGTTGAGCACTTTATAAGTGAGATGACCCATACACCTATCACCTTAAGGTTTTGAGTGAATATGTGGTGTCTCTTTCACTTGTGTGTTGCTCTTGACCTAGTGTGGATGTTCCCTATGATAACCCAATAGTGGTATTCAGAGTTGGTGGTTCAATTAAGGGACCGACTCCTTGTATTGAAAGTCTTCCTGGCATGGTTGTGGGCGGTGTGTCTCGTTGTAGTGCCTGCAACAACGATACAAGTCTCGTTGTAGTGTCCACAACAACGGTACAAGTGTATGTGGATGAATAAGCTTCCACTTGAGGGGGAGCATAGTGGATGGACTCACACTTGATGGGGAGATTGTTGTACATAAGTGTGAGTTGTTAGTTCCATATTGCTTGGAAAAGTGGAGGTTGAGCACTTTATAAGTGAGATGGTCCATACACCTATCACCTTAAGGTTTTGAGTGAATATGTGAAGTCTCTTTCACTTTTGTATTGCTATTGACCCAGTGTGGATGCTCCCTATGATAACCCAACAAGTACCACTCATTTTCAACCATTATGGATTTGATCGTCAGGGTGTTTACATGTACCAATTTCATCGAATCGAAGCTTCAAGACATTAAACTAGTCACCATACTACACCATATTATTTTTGAATATGTTTGCCTTCTATATATCAAAGGCCAAATCCACCTCTCTCAAAACTAAGGCTCATATGTGAATCATCTAGTCTTGGTTTAAAACAAAAGTGATCAATTACTTGATCTATGATGTTGTTGGTGATAAGAAATGGTGATTATGCATACATTCATAACCTAAAGAATTGATAACACTGAAACACACTCCATAGTTGACTCAGATTACACATGTTTATTAAAGTATTAGTGTATTTTCTTATGTTATATTTCATTTTTGTCTTATTTTCAGGTACTTTGCTTACCTAGAGCCCTTCTTGAAGAAATAAAGCCAAAAGCCCAAGAAATCAAGTTTTTTTAGTGAAAATATGCACATGGTATTCAACATGGCGACCGTCATAGAAGGCGCCATGACGTGTGTGATACGGTGGGAGAACTGACTTGGATATTTGTTAGCTGGCTATTTCGAATAAGGAACAATTTGTTAGCTGGCTATTTCGAATAAGGAAGAAACCACTATCAAAATAATATTTCAAATGAAGTACCTAAGGAGATTAATATCAATATTGGATATTGGTAGGAGATATGGAGTCATTATGTTGAAGGATTATTCAAGTTCCAGCAGATTTCGATTTGGACTTTTTTGGTGTTCGAATTACAAAAGAGCTCCTTTATGTAAGGGTGCCAGAAGTTGGAAACGGTCCAAGTAATTGAGTTATTTCGAAAGCAACGAAGAAGCAAGATGCTTCGATTGGTACATATTTCGCAAGATGCTTCGATTGGTACATATTTCAAATTTCAAATAAAGAGCGCCATTCTAGAAGACGCGTGGAAGTCAGCAAGCATAGGAAGCCTGCATGCTTCGAACGTGGCGTGATTTTAGAATAGGGCCGTTAGGGTCAAAACACTATAAATAGGTGTTCTTATGTTAGATTTAGATATGTTCACTTTTATGTACTAAAATATCTCAAAATACTCATTACTTCCGTGAATTAAGGAAAACGAGTCAGAAGATACAATGTACGTGTTGAACATCATTACTTTTTTACAATTTCAATACAAGTCTTGTTATATTTAATTCGCCTTTACAATATTTCCTTGCCCTTTACATCCTTCGATTTGCTTGCATTACAGTATTTCCCTGCCCTTTACATCCTTCGATTTCCTTGCATTACAGTATTTCCTTTCCCTTTCAATCCTTCGATTGCCTTGCATTTCCTTGTTTTTACTTGCCTTTAAACACAGTCATTTCGTTAGACAATATTTTTACCCTTAAATCCTTTGATTTACTTTTACTTTATCCTTTTAGTCAAACACTTATCTTTAATTCAAGCCCAAGTTTAATTCGAAGCATTTCCTGCCTACATTCAGTTAGTTTATTCCTATAGACCATTTTAGAAATCTTTCCTAAGAATCTCGTATTCGAACTTAACATACAATATAAGTCTATCAATATAATAGATATGAACATAAAAATAAGTTATGACACATGTGTTCTAGGATCAATCTAGTCGATCCTGCAAGTAACCAATAATAATTAGTAAATTGGAAGACTAGCGGTTGTTTACTAGAAATCACTGTAAACAAATTGGCACACCCGGTGGGACAGTGTCATAACAAAAAGTTTTATCAAACATATTAGAGAAGTTTTAGGATTTTCTGAGTGTGGAGCGCGTTTCGGTACATGAACCTTCGAAGCGGAAAAATAAAGAATAACAATCCACATATACCCAGAAAACAACGTACCAAAATAATGGTTAATACAACCAACCAAGATGGGGTACAAAATCCCCCACAGGGGGCTGCAATAATCGTTTCAAGTTCGATTGATGCCTCCAATGCCATTCCTGTTGGCAGTTCGAATACGATCCCAGTAAGTACATTAGACATGCCATCAAACGTGTCTTTAGTGCAAACTGCGCCACACATAGGGAATCAACAGTATTCGACCCCCCCTAGGCCTCCAGGTTTCGAACCTTTGAGACCCAGAAATCCTCAGTATGGGATGCCAACTTCGTTTATGGCAGGGTTACATAATGCATCAACTTCGTCCCCACTCTAAGGATCTAGTTCAGGAATGAACCATTTGGGTACAAATTTCCAGAATATAGGAAACTTTGCCCAAATGCCTACTCTTACAACTAATAGTCAGGCAGCGCTTAGGCAACAGATGGATGATAGCAATCATGACATGGTGGGAATCTTATCCCGCGAAATGAATGCTATTTTCAATCCCCTAATCCAGAATATAAATAGAACAAACCAAGAAAATGCCGCCCAGATGGCCAGAATAGCAGATTTCTTTGGTGCCCCTAATACGCCTGCAAGGCATAGGCAAAACCCAATGGTAATTCGAAATGAAGAACCCATAATTGAACAAATTTGACCTCCTGTACAAGTGGTCGAAGAAAGAAATATAGGGGTGAGATTAAGAGATCAGGGAATTCAGGAAGTTCAGAATGAACAACCTAGACCTATAATGATGGTGAATAGGGACCAAAATGCAGACGAAATTGTTCATAGAATTAGAAATGACAATTTAGTGGCAGAAAATAACCTCACCACCATGATTGAAAGAATAATGGCCCAGAATGGTTTAAATTCAGGATTTATGAGGCCAAACTACACATCTCCTATTGTAGATTATATTATGCAAACAGAATTACCCAGGGGCGTTAAAGTTCCTAAATTCACGAAATTTGCTGGAGATACAAGTGAATCAACAGTGGGACATATAGCAAGATATTTAACAGAAGCAGGAGATATATCAAATGATGAAAATCTTAGGATAAAATACTTCCCAAGTTCTTTAACAAAGAACACTTTTACTTGGTTCACCACCTTGCCCCTGGATCTGTAGACACCTGGCCTTATTTAGAAAGGCTTTTCCATGAACAATTTTACATGGGTCAGTATAAAATCAGTCTCAAGGAACTAGCAAGCATTAAGATAAAATTCACGGAACCAATAGATGAATATTTGAATAGATTCAGTTTATTAAAATCCAGATGCTTCACAGTGGTCCCTGAACATGAATTGGTCGAAATGGCTGCTGGGGGCCTAGATTATTCCATTCGAAAGAAATTGGATACACATCATCTTAGAGATATGGCCCAACTAGCAGACAGAGTGCGTCAGGTCGAAAGATTAAAAGCTGAAAAAGCTAGGGCTAGTAAAAATCATAAGAAAGAGAGAATAGCCTACATAGAGGCTGAAGAGGAAAACATAGATGGTCCTCAAGACCCTTATGATTTCAATCAATTCGAAATAGATCTTGCAGAACTAAAAGAAGCACCCCCTTATGCTTGCAAAGTTCTACTTCCTTCCAATGGAAAGGATTCTGTCGAAAGTGAAAGGAATGATAAATTCCCCAAGAAAATCTATACTTTCGATATAACTAAATGTGATGAGATATTTGATCTACTTGTTAAAGATGGCCAGTTAATAGTTCCTCCTAACCTTAAGGTTCCTCCGTTGGAACAAAGGAAAAAGAGGGGCTTTTGTAAATATCACAACTTTTTAGGCCATAAAACCTCAGTGTTTTCTTTTCAGGGATCTGATACAGAATGCAATCAAGGATGGCAGGCTGAAGTTCTCAGACAAGGGAAAGAATCCAATGAAAGTTGATACTGATCCATTGCTGACGGCGGAGACTAACTATGATGAACCTCTAGACATCAATGTGGTGGAAATTACTGAGGGGAAAGTTGAGTCGAAGGAGGAATTCAAAGAGGATGAGGACTTCATCCTAATCGAAAACGAAAAAGAGGCTACTGATGGCCTCCCATTGATCAAAAACAAAACAGAAGCCACTGATGGCCTCCCAAAGGTGCTCAAAGCAAATATATTAAGTAATAGAAAATTAGTTGAGGCCACTGAAGGTCTTAGGATGAAATTTGAAGAAGTCAAAATTTCTGGTAACCAAATGCTGGGAGTGAATATGGTGGATTTCGAACAGCCTAATGCTGAAATGGAAGAAGTAGAACGCTTTTTAGAGAGGGAAAGAGAACAGAGAAGAGAGAACTTACCTAGAAAGGACGCAAGTTTGCGTGAATACCTCTTCCACTGTCATAAGAAAAATCAGGAGAAGTTGTTATGCCCAAGGTGCAGTATCATCTGCAACCCCATAATTGCTGCTGAATTCGAAAGGGCCCAGCGTGAATGAACAAGAGTCAACTGGAGGAAAGATAACCAACTATACAAAGTCTATCCAAAAGCTGATGAAAGCCTGTTCGAATTCCTGGTTCGTTGCCACAAGATTGGAACAAAATGCTTGATATGTCCCAGATGTGCAGCAGTGTATGATAAGGAAATGGCTGAAGCATTCGAGAGAATTCCATTTGCGTCAGGCTGGGGGCACCAAGGCGGAATGCCTTCGAATCTTGTTAGCACAGCCAGAAGTATGCAAAGGAGGCCAGATAGCCCTTATCCCAGGGGAGCAAAGAGAGTTTCCTTTAAACTACCTGCAGAAATCCCCACTGATAGATGGCTGCAAGTGAATGCTGATAAGGGAAAAGTGAAGTGGCGCAACTTCGATCGAGGAGGCAGGACTGCAATGGCTTACAGGAGGCAATTCAATTCGAACAGGAGGGAAGAAATAAGATTGGAGAATTATAAAGGCAGAAACCCAATGTCTCGCTCTCAGTGGCGCAGACACCAGAGAAACCAAAAAGCAGAAAGGGATTCGAAACCTACCGGAGTAGGAGAATCCAGTACCAATAACCCAACATCACTAAACCAGACTGGGGGCAAACCCCCAGTGTCCAGGAAACTTTTTTCTCCATAGAAGGACACTAAAGAAAATAGGACTCAGAAGGAAGCTGCGAACGAAGAGGACTTGATGACTGATGCCTTCAAATCTGAGGGGGAATCCTTCTTCAATGCAAACTGCAATGTAGTTTCAGTGCTTCCTTATGAGTACAATCAGGAAACAAAGGTTTATGCTGATGAGGAAACTGATGAGGACGAAATGGCCAGACATAGGCCAATATGCTATTATGTGATGAACAATGGAGCAGTCGAAGAGCAGAATGCTTTCTTCGAAAAGCTAGACGAAGGAATGAAAAACCATCTCAAACCCTTATTCATCAGGGAAAAGGTGGAACAATATGGTGTGAACAAGGTTCTGGTAGATGGTGGAGCTACTGTCAATCTGATGCCCCAATTCATGCTGAAGAGAATAGGAATGCAGGATTCAGATGTTAGACCTCACAACATGGTACTTTCGAATTATGAAGGGAAGGTTGGCCAGACTTTGGGAGTAATACAAGTTAACCTGACAGTTGGTTCCCTCACAAGGCCAACAATGTTTATGGTCATTGTTGCAAAAGCAAATTACAATCTGTTGCTTGGCAGGGAATGGATCCATGGAGTTGGAGTTGTACCTTCTTCAATGCATCAAAGGCCGGTGTTATGGAGAGATGATGGAATTGTTGAGAATATAGAAGCAGACCAAAGCTACTATATGGCAGAAATCAACAATGTGGACAAAAGGAATTTCGAAAGAAATATGGCCAACATAGGGCCATGTCACCCACCTGAGGAATATTTCGAGCCAAATGAGAACGCTTATTATTCCCTAACCTTGCGTCCCAATGGATTCCAATGGGATAGGGAAATCATGTGGGATGGGCAGGTGACTGAGAGAGATGGAGAGACTTCGAAGATACGACCAACTGGCTAGGCGAGCGAAGGTTATTATGACTGAATCAAATTACTACCAAAATATTTCGGCCTATTTGGCTGAGAACAAATGAAGAACGGCTCTCGAAGCCGAAATACAAAACATGGCTGTCGAAGCCATAGACAAAAAAGAAATAGCAAATCCTGAAGGAAACCATTCATCCTCACCATGTGATGGACAAACTTCTGAACTGATGGATCAAAGACTAGATGCCATTTATGATCAAGAGCCCTTGGGGTTCGAAAAGGATCCAGAGTCATCAAGCGCTAAGATGCTGGCCCAAGATCCTTTGGAGGAAGTTGATATTGGGGATGGTGTTGAAAAAAGGATTACATACATTAGTGCGAAACTTAGTCCCAATTTAAAAGGCAAAGTGGTTGAAATACTCAAACGAAATAGAGATTGCTTCGCCTGGGACTATGATGAAATGCCTGGTTTAAAGAGGGAACTGGTAGAACATAGGCTTCCAATCAAGGATGGCAAGAAGCCCATCAAGCAGATGCCTAGACGATTCGCTCCAGAAATTCTCTCAAAAATAAAGGCAGAGGTGGAACGACTCCTTCGATGCAAATTTATCAGGACCACAAGGTACGTAGAATGGCTTGCTAACATCGTACCTGTTATTAAGAAACATGTCTCTTTATGAATTTGCATAGATTTTAGGGATTTAAACACTGCCACCCCAAAAGATGAATATTCCATGCCTATAGCAGAAATGTTGATTGATTCTGCTGCGGGTTTCGAATACCTGAGTATGTTAGATGGATACTATGGGTATAATCAGATTTTTATTGCTGAGGATGATGTTCCCAAAACTGCATTCAGATGTCCAGGCGCTTTAGGCACTTATGAATGGGTAGTTATACCCTTTGGACTAAAAAATGTTGGGGCAAGATATCAGAGGGAAATGAACACTATTTTTCATGATTTCATTGAGTCATTTATGCAGATTTATATAGATGACATAGTGGTCAAATCTGTTTCTGATGAGGATCATTTGACTCACCTTTGCCAGTCATTCAAAAGAATGAGAAAACATGGCTTAAAAATGAATCCTCTTAAATGTGCTTTCTTTGTTCAGTCTGGGGATTTCCTAGGCTTTGTGGTCCACAAGAAGGGGATCAAAATTAACTTGAACAAGACGAAGGCTATTATGGAGACGAAGCCTCCTTCAACCAAGAAAGAGTTGCAATCTCTATTGGGTAAAATTAACTTTTAAAGGAGATTCATATCTAATTTGAGTGGGCGAACTCAAGCTTTCTCTCCACTGCTCCGTTTCAACCAAGGGAATTTCGAATAGACTGCGCAGCATCAGGAGGCATTCGAGAAAATCAAAGATTATTTGATGCATCCTCCTATACTTGCACCCCCTTCGAAAGATAAACCAATGAGGCTGTACATCTCTGCCTCCAATGTAACTATAGGTAGTATGTTGGCCCAAGAAAATGATGATGGCATCGAAAGAGCCATCTGAAGAAGTGAAAAACACAAGAAAGGGGGTTGAATTGTAAAACTGAAAATCAATGCAATGAACACGTTATTTTTATCCTGGTTCGTTTGATCTCAAACTACTCCAGTCCACCCGTCAAGGTGATTTCGCCTCTCTCCAACGAGGTCTTAATCCACTATATTCAACTGAATATTACAAACTGCTTTAACAACTGCTAAAGCCTTCTTGATGCAAACCACAACCCGGTTTGTCAAGGAAACACTTTCTTACAAAGAAGGGAAATCTAGGTGTGTGAATGTTTTCTACAAAACTGTTTATCACAACTGTGATATTACACAACTTAAGCTTATTGAAACTAGATTGCTAAAATACTGAGTAAGGAAATATGGATCTTTTAGCAAACTGAGAGAAGGAAGATGATGATTAGCTTTTAGGCGTGTAATTTGATGTAGAGCATTAGCCAATTCAATCTTCATTGACTTGTTTATATAGCACTGAAATTGTTGAACGTTGGAGCAATAATCTTGATTCAATGCCAATAACAAACTTTCCTTATTAAGCAGATCTTGTCTGGAATGATGCCGTTGGTAATAATTCGCTTTGAATGCACAGTACCGTTGCTACTTAAAGCGTGTTCTGGCTTGGACTCATTCTGACTCTGCTTAAGTGCTGATGAATTGTTGTTGTCTTTATCAGAGTGTTGAGCACAGTTCTGTTCATCAAGCTTCAGCATTCGCGTGAGTTGTTCTTCTGATTCTGGTATTCTGATATAGCATCTTCTGATGCTGATGTTGATATCCAATATTCTGATGCTGATTATGATGCACTCTTGCTGATACCTATCAGAGTTTCTGCAAAACAGAAAGGTAATTTTTAGGTAGCAAGTAGTTCTTACATGAATCACATAATTAATATATCTTTTCATTTTGTTATCATCAAAACTTAAACTTAGGGTAGTAGATTCAAACTTTGTTCTAACACCATTTATTATCTTAGTAGGGTCCTAAATAAAGCAGAGGCTAAGTATAGTAGCATTGAAAAACTATGCCTTTGTTTGTATTTCTCTTGTACAAAACTTAAATATTATATTAAACCCGTTGATGTTTATGTTTCATCTCACTTTGATGTTATTAAACACATGCTTTCGAAACCAATCATGCACAGCAGGATTGGCAAATGGGCCTTAGCGCTCACTGAGTACAATTTGACCTTCAAGCCTTTAAAAGCTATGAAAGGACAAGTAGTTTCAGATTTCATAGTGGATCACTTTGTGAGTGAGGACTTCGCGTTAGATTATGTTGAGGTCCAGCCTTGGAAATTATCCTTCGATGGGTCAACACATAAATATGGAAGTGGTGTTGGAGTCCTTATAATTTCTCCTGAGGGAATTCCAACGAAATTCAAGTACAAGTTAGAAGGCCCTCCTTGTTCGAACAACGAAGCTGAGTATGAAGCATTAATTGCTGGACTTGAAGCTTTGCTAGAATTAGGGGAAACCAGAGTCGAAATTAAGGGAGACTCAGAGCTGGTCATCAAACAGATAACCAAAGAATACAAATGTATCAAGGAAAATTTGATCATGTACTTCGTTATTGCTAATAGATTACTCAAAAAATTTGAATATGTGGATATAAAACATATTCCCAGAATTGATAATCAGGAGGCAAATGACTTGGCTCAAATAGCTTCAGGATATAAGATATCTAGAGAAAAACTCTAATATCTCATAGAAACAAGAGGCAGAATATTGGCTACCAAATTATCACCATTAGACTTGGAAACTTCGAAACTAGGTTATGCAGATCAGAAAGAATTCGAAGTTCTAAATATTGATACTTTGGCAGATACAGATTGGAGAAGTCCCATAGTAAATTACCTGAAAGAACCTTCAGTAAGTACAGAGAAAAAGACCAAATATAGGGCATTGTCTTATGTCCTAATAGGAAATGAACTTTTAAAGAAAACCCCAGAAGGTATATTACTCAAGTGTTTAGGAGAAAATGAAGCATATTTAGCAGTATCTAGTGTGCACAGTGGGGCATGTGGGGCACATCAAGCAGGTTACAAAATGAAATGGTTGTTGTTTCGATATGGAATGTATTGGCCCACTATGCTCAAAGACTGCATAGAATTTGCTAAAGGTTGCAAACAATGCTAAGTTCATGCAGGTATTCAACATGCTCCTGCAAGTGAGTTACATTCAATTGTTAAGCCTTGGCCTTTTAGAGGATGGGCATTAGATCTAATTGGTAAAATTCGACCAGCATCATCCAAAGGACAGAAATATATCCTTGTGGGTATAGATTATTTTACAAAATGGGTCGAAGCAATTCCTCTAGTGAACGTTGATCAAGAGGTCATTATGGAGTTTATCCAGAGGCAAATAATTTACAGGTTCGGAATACTAGAAAGTATTACAACAGATCAAGGTTCAGTTTTCACAGGGCGAAAAATGCAAGAGTTTGCAAAAGAAATGGGATTTAAATTACTCACGTCAACTCCTTACTACGCTCAAGCTAATGGACAAGTAGAAGCAACCAATAAAGTCATAATAGGTTTGATAAAGAAACATGTAGGACGAAAGCCAAGAAATTGGCACAAAACTTTGGACCAAGCTTTGTGGGCATGTCGAACATCTCCTAAAGAAGCAACAAATACTGCACCGTTTCGACTTACCTTTGGACATGATGCAGTGTTACCAGTCGAAATACACTTACAATCAGTAAGAATCCAAAGACAAAATGAAATACCAACTGATCAATATTGGGAAATGATGATGAATGAATTAGTGGACGTGGATGAAGATAGGCTACATGCTTTAAAAGTTATGAGAAGACAGAAAGAAAGAGTAGCCAGAGCATATAACAAAAGAGTTAAAAGTAAGTTGTTCTCAACCAATGACTTGGTATGGAAGGTTATATTACCTATGGATAAAAAGAACAGGTTATTAGGTAAATGGTCACCCCATTGGGAGGGTCCCTTTCGAGTATTGAAAATATTTTCGAATAATGCTTACGAAATAGAAGAATTAGTAGAAGATAGAAGAATCTTGAGGGTAAATGGGAAATACTTAAAAAGGTATAAACCATGCTTGCAAGAGGTTAGAATCACTGCAGGATAATGCATGAGTTTTTGATACTCTCGAAATAGCCTGGATGAGTCAAAAAACAAGTATTTCTTTATATCTGTCAAAATACATGTTCTTGGGGGGCAATTTGTTAGCTGGCTATTTCGAATAAGGAACAATTTGTTAGCTGGCTATTTCGAATAAGGAAGAAACCACTATCAAAATAATATTTCGAATGAAGTACCTAAGGAGATTAATATCAATATTGGATATTGGTAGGAGATATGGAGTCATTATGTTGAAGGATTATTCAAGTTCCAGCAGATTTCGATTTGGACTTTTTTGGTGTTCGAATTACAAAAGAGCTCCTTTATGTAAGGGTGCAAGAAGTTGGAAACGGTCCAAGTAATTGGGTTATTTCGAAAGCAACGAAGAAGCAAGATGCTTCGATTGGTACAGATTTCACAAGATGCTTCGATTGGTACAGATTTCAAATTTCAAATAAAGAGCGCCATTCTAGAAGACGCGTGGAAGTCAGCAAGCATAGGAAGCCTGCATGCTTCGAATGTGGCATGATTTTAGAATAGGGCCGTTAGGGTCAAAATACTATAAATAGGTGTTCTTATGTTAGATATAGATATGTTCACTTTTATGTACTAAAATATCTCAAAATACTCATTACTTCTGTGAATTAAGGAAAACGAGTCAGAAGATACAATGTACGTGTTGAACATCATTACTTTTTTACAATTTCAATACAAGTCTTGTTATATTTAATTAGCCTTTACAGTATTTCCTTGCCCTTTACATCCTTCGATTTCCTTGCATTACAGTATTTCCATGCCCTTTACATCCTTCGATTTCCTTGCATTACAATATTTCCTTGCCCTTTCAATCCTTCGATTGCCTTGCATTTCCTTGTTTTCACTTGCCTTTAAACACAGTCATTTCGTTAGACAGTATTTTTACCCTTAAATCCTTCGATTTACTTTTACTTTATCCTTTTAGTCAAACACTTATCTTTACATTCAAGCCCAAGTTTAATTCGAAGCCTTTCCTGCCTACATTCAGTTAGTTTATTCCTATAGACCATTTTAGAAATCTTTCCTAAGAATCTCGTATTCGAACTTAACATACAATATAAGTTTATCAATATAATAGATATGAACATAAAAATAAGTTATGACACATGTGTTCTAGGATCAATCTAGTCGATCCTGCAAGTAACCAATAATAATTAGTAAATTGGAAGACTAGCGGTTGTTTACTAGAAATCACTGTAAACAGTATTTTGCATTTTATCGCAAATGTTGCAGTTAGAAAGAGTCGCCACCGACTTTTCTTTTATCCACAAGGAAAGGATGAAAAGAACAAGAAAGACCTTTGAGATTATTTCTTAAGTTCGTGGGGGTAGATTATGAAAAGGGAAGGTGTTATCACCCTTTTCATCCATAGTTATCTATGGGCTAGTAGTTGCTTGCTAGCTCACTTGCTTTTCTTTGAAAATGTTCTTTGTGTGGTTTTTGAAAGTATTTTGAAAAGGCGCATTCGTTTAGGCAAACTTTGTAATAGTTCTCATTCGTAAGAACATATACAAAGTGTTGAGCTTTTTGAAAATGTTTCAAGTTTGGAAAATGTTTTGAAAGTGTTTTTGAAAGTTTTGGTGTTTATTTTGAAAATAAGCAAGAGTGTTTGATTTGAAATTGAGCAAGCAACTAGGAACAATCTACCTACTCATAAGTCTTAGTTCATTTCTTCCTTTCCTTTGATATTTCTATCTTACCATTGATTGGTAAGAAGCTTTATCTTTGGATGTAGAGGGACGAGCGTGGGTCATCATATAGCCATGATAGTAATATTGTGAGATATCTTAGCATTTTCTTTGAGGGACTAAGATCTTTTTTGAAAGACAACATTGATAGCGTCATCGAGGGACTATGATCTTGTATTTTTTATTGCTTTTTGCTAAGATATCCCACATGCATAACATGACCATTTTTGTAAGGAAACAAAGGGGAATTACCCTAAGGGTGCAAGTGTGCAAGTGTGTTTAATTTACAAGCTTATTTATCTTCGATTAGAGTTTGTTAACTTGTTGATTTTAATCTTCACATACAAACCCTAATTACTAGCATTTATATAAAGCGGTAAATTGCAGAAGGTAAAAATACTAGGCTATTACATCATTAGGGGAGGGAGTATACAAATTTACAAATGGGGATTTGCAAAAAAATTAAATCTAATTATCCATTACAACCATATTGGATATTGTACAAAATTGAAAAGAAAATAATGCAAGAATGTAAATGGAAAAAGAAATGATTTTTGTTTTATTTTCATGAAAGGGTTTTTAACCTAATTAAGAGATGATTAATTAAAAAATTAAACAAAATTAAGCTTAAACTAATTAAGAAAGAAATTAAGTTGAAAAATGTTTTTTAGGGTTTTTTGTGAAAAAGGTTTTAACTTAATAAAAATAAAATGAAAATTAATTAGTTAAAAGAAACCTAAGTTCTAAGTTAATTTTAATTAAGAAAATAAAATAATATAATAATTAAATCTAATCATCTAAATATTAATTATTAAAAAAAGAAGTTAAATTTGTTAAGAAAATATTTTTATTCTTTTTGTTTTATAAAGAAAAATAAAATGTATAAGCATTCTTTAAATATGCAGATAAATAAATAAAATATATTTGGATTTTTTTTATTAATAAAAATAATAATAATTATAATAATAGTAATAATAAAAGTAATAAAGAAAATATGAAATAAAAATAAAAATAAAATGAGAAAAATGAAATAATAAATAAAACAATGAGTCAGGGGTGCAAAAGTAGTCAGGGGTTAGAGGTCAGTAAAAATAAAAGCCAAAAAGGGGGGAAGCCCATGCGCTGCAAGCTGAAACAAAAAAAGGATGGAAATATTGAAAAATGAACAAAAGGGTATGACTGGGGCTCGAACCCAGGTCCCAAAGATTAACAGGCGCACGTTTTACCACTGGGGTGGCTATACATCTGTTGATATAAACAAAACAACAAATATATAACATAAATCAAGTCATGAATGAACTTCATCTTCAACCTCCAGCCAAAGAACCTGTAACTCATTCATTTCTCATCCATTCATAAAACTTCCAACATTAAACTTGTTAGAAACTTCCTCACGATTCTGAATATGTAAATAACTTAAGTTAATTCTCAAAGATGAGCATAGATTTCTAACAATACCAAATTTTGACCTAAATATTTTCAGAGGTTCAAACTCAAAATTCTCCCTACTCAAGCAACATAAACGAAATCTATGGACATGTATAGTTTCAGGGCAATGATGTCTACATTTTATCTTCATAAATGCAAGTCTAATAATGCCTAAATGAGAAGATAAAAGTTCAAGAAAAATACCTAAAAACTGGAAATTGTGAAATGAGTTTAAGCTTGATTTAAGGTGCTGTAATGATCAAGTTAGCTTCCTTGAGTCTCTAGGAAGCTAATGCAATGCTTAGCTTGAGTTGAGAGTGGCTGAAATGGTCTGGAGAAGTCAATGTGCAGTGCTCTATTTTTGGCTATGGAGGATGATGGAAATAGAGTTGCAGTCGTGTAATAGGGACAATGATGGTTTGTATTTGATGCAAGGAAGCTTTAGGAACTAAAAGGCCAAAGAACGCACGAGGGAAATGGAAGTTTGAAGTTCAAAGTTAGAAACTGTGCAACAATAGAGTTTTTGGGCAATTTCTAATTTGAGTGAGTTTGGGAGTGTTTCAGGGTGCTCAAGCTCGTGTTCTAGCTCATAAATAATGACTCTATTTATAAGCAACAAGTTTGGAGACTTGTCCTTGATCAGAATTCAAAATCACATGTTATGGCTCCTTTTCTTGTTTTTGAAGCAAGCTTGAAACACATTATCCCAATGCATAGTACAAGGTTGTATAGAGTGGTTAAAAACTTTAAACATGTTTATCTGACTTTGTATGTTGAGTGTGTGTTGAACAAACAAGTTAGAGGCTCAAGAAGAGTGGCCTTTGTGCATAAAGCCACTTTTTCAAAATGGCAATGTTGCCTTTCTTCCTAAAATGGTATTAAGCATGGGCAACACATTGAATGCTTGGATTAAAGCTTCTAGCAGCTGTGCAAAATATTAATTATGGAGTGAAAAACAAGTTTGAGGTCTGCAAAGCAAAGATTATGCAGCCTAGCATGGATTTGGTTCACGTGTTCTTCACAAAATGGCTTGTAATTCAAGTTTAAAAACCCTAACTTCTTGCCTTTGATTCTCCTTGCTCAAACACGATCTCAATGAGTTCTTAGACATTTTGGAAATCTTGTAACATCCTCTACAACCTATATGTTGGAAGTTTTTGAAGATTCATCTTGGAACTATGTGAAAAATTTCCATGAAGTTAGGTCAAAATCCTGCCTAAACTAGGGCAAAATTTCACTAAGTTTCCAAGTTTCATGAACATGCATTCTCAAAATTATAACTTGAAATCCATGCATTTCTAGAAGAAGTTGTGTTCTACAATGTTTTATATCTCACTTAGATCTACAAATTTCATGTTGGAAGTTTCCTTTGAATCATCTTGAATCATGGTGAAAAATTGGCTCAAAGTTGTGAAAAAATATGAAATTTTCAACACTTAGAAAAATTTCGTAGTTTAGAAATTTTGACTTTTCAAAATGAAATCTTGACTTTTTGATTTCTTGATGAATGAGTTTCATATTTTGATATGTTTTGATGAATTGTGATCTTTGACACTTGATTTTGACCAAAAAGTCAAAGTTTGACTTTTCAGTGTACAATTGACTTTTCATTAGTTGACTGAAATTCAACTGTCAATCAATTGAACTTGAGGAATGTTTTGAGCCGTGCCATTAGGTTAAAATGATTCATTTGAACCCTTGAGATCATAACTTAAACCAATCAACTATTTGCTAGGTCAAAAATCAGAAATTGCACATTCTCAGTCAAAACCCTAATTTTGACCATTTTGCCCTTTTGATGATTTGATCAAATTTCTTGAGGAATTGTGATCCAAACTTGATCAAATGACATATATGAGTTCATGATGTTTATATAGATCTAAAATTATGAAGTTTGACTGTAAATTGACCACAATTGACTTTTTCCCCAATACAACTGATTTTAGGCCAACTGATCAATTGATTGAGCAAAAATGTGATCTAAAACTTGAAACTTGACATGAACAATCTTGAGGGTCCAAAATGATCCATGAAAGTCATTTGGAGCATTAAAAGTCCATTTGTACTTGTGCAAACTCTAACCCTAATTTTCAGTCATTAGTGCTAGAGGATATGTCTTGAGCTAATTTTCAGTCAACTTGAAACTTTTTTTCACTTGTTGTTGCCTTAGTGCTCTGGAGTGAAATTTTATTTGTGAGGAGAATATTATTTTGTAAGTGGTCGTGCTGGTCGTTTATATTCTTAAGGGTATACCTTTAAGAGGTTGAGTTTTGGTCCTTGAGATCAACCATAAATCTCTGTTATTGGTTTATTAAGCTTAGTCAGAAAAAATCGTCTATAAGTTGAGATAAACCTAGATAACTCGCTGGTGCAATCTTTCTACCCGTACTCTCTTTAATTTTCTGCAATTTATTTTATTCACTTCACTTTCGTTACGCTTAAAAACATTACTAACGCGATCTTAATCAAGAAAGGAAAAATTAATCACATTTTTCAAAAACTACAATTCACCCCTCCCCCAACGCGCTCTTGTACTTGAGGTTACTTGTTCAACAAGTGGTATCAGAGCTTAACTCTTGTTAAGTACAAATTATCTCAGGAGGAAGAATGACTTAAAGTCATTCACTAAACAAACCTATATCCTTTAATGGAGAAAGAATATGAATTGTGGAAAGAGAAAATGAAATTCTTCATAGAAGGGATGGATCGTGATATTTAAAAAACTATGGAAGATGGACCATTTGTTCCTACACATAATTGATGGTGTTGTAATAAACAAAAGTATTTCTCTTTTTTTGCCTGTTGTAGTCCTTCCTTACAATAAACAAACATAGATAATCATATAAATCACTTTTTTATTCTTGTTCGCATAACGTTTTCTAAGACTAAAACTATCGTGTGCACTATATACAAATCAAAATTGATTAATTACTGGAATCAAATTTCATACCAATCATTAATTTCTAATCAATATTCATTAACTTCTAATCAATATTCGTAGATGTTATTTTTTATCATACTCCCAAGTAAAAAAACCTAAAAAATTAAATAACAGTGAATAGTTATATTAAACAAAAGATACATACACATAATTAGAAAATAAATACAATGAGTTTCTATGTTTTGTTTAATTTATAAAAAGAAGAGAAACCACATCAACAAAACAAACAACAACTTTGATGAAAAGATTTAAAAAAAGAGTTAAGAGACAACAACTTAAAGTATTGTGTTTGTTGCTTAACAATTTTCTTAATGTTTTATGTCTCTTGCACATAAAATTAACAATTCAACGGCAACAAAATCAACATTACACATACACTTATAGTAACATAGAAATAAAAATCTCGAAGAAGCTTATTATTTGTCATTATAATAAATTAGAAAAACATGTTGAGTTATTTTTTCAATCGATATACAAAAAATATTAGAAAATAAAGTCAACACAAAATAGAGAGTCACTTTGATGACTCTTAAAAAATAAATTATTTAATTAATTAAAAAACATTATATCTTATTCTTTTCTCTTTCATAAGTTTTCTTTGGATGTGTGCCTAAATACATTTTATTTAGGCTTGTGACCAAACAAGAGTTGCTCTCATTTATGATAGCTTGTCATATTCCATATGCCTTCCTAAAGCTGACGTGTTGTGTATTTCTCTAGGCATGAATTTTTTACTTTATTTTTAAACACCAAAATTAGTTGTTATTCCATTCATACTTTACTTTTACTAAAATTGTTACATCAGAATAAAGAGGAATGGAACGTGCAGTTCACAGCCTCCATTACTTGCTACCCAAATTCTCAATCTTATAACTACCATTCATATTTCTCATCTCCAATTCATCCAACTTCATACCTTTCCTATGCACAAAACTCAGTTACATATATAATATTGCATGTCGCAGATCTCAAGATCACCGGCGATTACATCCCGGAGAAAAAAACCACCGCATCCATCACCGTCGGCTCGTTGTAGTAGTAGGACGAAGAATAAGCCAAAATTGGTCAAAATCCTGAAGCGCTGCTCATCGGCGCCTCTGCTAATTTCACGAGGAGATCATGAAGATGAAGATGATATTGTTGATGTCGTTGCTCAATATTCTTTCAGAAGCAGAGGAGGAACACTTTCAAATGCCTTTGTTTCTTCCCCTTCTCTCTTCCCTTCTTCTCCAACGATTTACGCAAACGAGGTTAGTTAGTTAATTACATTCAACTCTATGCATGTTAACTTAGTGCTCTATTTATTCAAGTTAGATCAAGATCAACATTGAGTTTCTTAATCTACAGAGTAATTGCTTCTTCTTTGCCTGGTTTTCATTTTTACGGTTATTTTAATGCTTATCACTATACCTATCGTGGTGTTTGCTTGCTTCCACGTGGCGTTTGCTTGCTTCCACACGGTGTTTGATAATTTTTTGTTGTTTGAAGGGATGCAAAGTAGAGATTGCGTAAAACAACGAATCAAGTTTGGTATAACTTAACTCACTTAATTTCATAATGAAAACAAATGTCTGATCTATTTATAAATTTTTTTTTTTTTAAATTTATTGAATGAATAAATATCTAAATATAATATAGATTAAATACATTAATTATTAAATTAATTTAAAAATAAAAACAATTTTTTTTATAAATATAACAGAATTTTTTTCTTAAAATTAAATTCGAGAGAGTAATAAAAAATGTTGGCGTTGAAATACATGTTACTTTTCTTCTAGGATTAAACTTATCTAAATTTTAATATATTCTTAATACTTTCAACTACTATAAAAATGTCAACTATAAAATATATGTAATTGAATTGAAGGTGAGTTCTATTGTGGATTATTTTTATAAATAGTTTCATGTGGGCCGGTAGTTAAAATTTATGAGAAAATATTTTTTAAATATTGGTATTTGGTGGATCACTTATTTTATAGTGGTTATTTACTACTTCATCCGTTTTAAGAAAACTATTATTTTAATAAATAAATTTTATTTTAAAATAATTGTCATTTTCACATTTTAATATGATAATTTATTATTTTTCAATTTTATTATTTTTCAATTATACTCTTTATTTTTTACTCTTTACACTACTTCTAATATATTAATAAAATTAATTTTATAAAAATATAATATATTATGATAATATTATTATATTTTTTAATTTATATATAAAATCTTAATCGTTTTGAGAATCTCGTAATAGAACTTTTCTTAACTGCGTCAAATTTTTTATTTAAATAAACAATATATTTACAATTTATAGAACAAGGTAACACAAATGCTTATTGTATTAAATATTTATTTATAAGTTTTCATAAATAAAATAAAAATAAAATATTGTGTGCATTATATAACTTATTTTCGTAATTATTTTATTTATAAAAGTATTTTGAATTTTTTTTTGTGAAATATGTCATAAATTGTTTTTATAAAAAATCTCCTAAAAATATTACCACAAGGCTTATCCTAATAGATAATTTAAATAGATCAATTAAAATAAAATGTTAATATTGTCAGTATTTTGTTTTATGTTTTTTCATATTTTTTCTTTCATTTTTAAAATACGACATGACTGAGTCAGATTAAGCAAATTAACGCTTTCTATTAATTCAACTCTTCATTATAACATTTTTTTTGAATTTTTTAATTCTTTTTTATAAGACTTTCTTTTATTTTCAGAGTGTATTAATTATTCTCTTTCAAATATATCGTTAATCATATTACATATTTTTTTTTATCATTTATAATAAATACAGTTAAATATATATTAACTATTTCTTTCTCCTAAAGATAAATTTATAAAATTATATAAAATAATCAAAAAAAATTATTACCTAAACAAACTTTATTAATTCTATAATTTATTTAACGGGATTTAATATTTAGGGACAGAGCTAGCAGCTTTCATGGAGCAGTAGGCTGTGTGCAAATTTATAACTAACTTTGTTTTCAATTGCTTTCAGAGTAGACAATGCAACCAATTAATTTTATTATCTACTTGTATCCAAAGACCGTTATTAAAAAATTATTATTTTTTTTTTTGTTCTGCAATAAATGATTCGGTCCACTATTTCATATATATATATATATATATATATATATATATATATATATATATATATATATATATATATATATATATATATATATATATATATATATATATATATATATATATATATATATATATATATATATAAAATAAAAGAAAAAAATAATATCTTATTATAAATACTTAATTAAATTGAAAATGATAAAAGTTTAATTAATTAAAAAAATATGTTAAAAATTGAAATAAATCATTTATTTTAAAATATTATTTTATTTTAAATGAATTATTCACTATGAGACGGAAGAAATATTATTTTTTAGATTTAGTGATGTGAATTAATTTTTTAAACCTTTTGTACCATCCAGATTAATTAACATAGAAATTGAGATTAAATATTAGGTAATGATGTAGAAGGCATGTGTTGTAAGTAATTAGTAATTACCACTAGTAAACTTGATAGTGACTCAACCACAAATAGCAATAAATTAACAAATCATGTTATAGTATTGTGTTCCTCATGGTGATTTACTTGTCCATTCGATTAATCAGATGAAAGGATACGACAAGGAAGCTAAGGTTGTGGTTAATGTCACAGTTGAAGGAAGTACAGGACCAGTAAGAACCATGGTTAAACTGGGATCTACCGTAGAACACACAATAAAGCATGTAGTGG
This sequence comes from Vicia faba, assembly GCA_948472305.1. Classification (NCBI taxonomy): domain Eukaryota; kingdom Viridiplantae; phylum Streptophyta; class Magnoliopsida; order Fabales; family Fabaceae; genus Vicia; species Vicia faba. Next base: position 1,189,963,880 of record OX451736.1, read on the forward strand.
ATAAATATAGAGAAGAAGGAAGAAGCCCCAAGATTGATTCCAATGTGCCATCTTCATTTCAATTGCATCTTTCCTATTTCAGTCTCCAAGGTAATAATAATCTCAATAAATTTACTTATGTTATATATGTATTCGATTTATGTTTATTAATTTCCTTCATAGGTTTGGACAAATCAGAAGTAATTGGAGATGTAAATAGTAGAAACTTTTATATGCGGAAGAGTAATGGTGAATCTACAAGCGATCAGGATTTAACAAAACATCGTTCTGCGAATCCTTCAATGTTACTTCCATCTTTTGTTGCTTTGAAAATTAACCAAATTATAAGAAGAGCTCACAGGTTTTGGAAGATTCTGGTATGCTCGCCATGACAAGAACAACAGTGCATTGCGATACCCGTGACATGGAAAAGCAACCAATTTTTATGTGTTGCCTTTCAATTTATTTCCATATTTTATATTTGATATTCTACATGTATATATACTTTCAAAGAGTTAATTTTATACCGTCATAAACAAACATTTTTTTTCTGTCATTAAAGAAAATTTAAAATAAAAAGGTGACTTAATTGTGTTATGGATTGAGTCTGTATTTTATTTAAATATTATATAAGGTCCAATTCAACTAGGCTGCAAGAAAATACTAATCGGAGAGAATCTGTCCTTGATCATGTCGGGCAGTGATTCCGCTCCTCTCATCGATCAGGATATGTTCACCGGGCAAAATTATAAAGACCAGACAAAAAATTAAAGACTGCAAATTCACATTGTATATAATATATAAATAGTTATCAATCAAAATAAAAGAGACTCCTCATTTTTTCAACAAAAATATAGTTTAAAATAAAAGAGATAAACAGAACCTTACAATAGCGGGTTAAATAAAATCACGAGGCAAGTGTCCTTTTCGAGACTTCTTTGCGGTAAATGTTCGAATAATATCAATATCATCAAATGACTTGAATATCTCCCGCTCGGTGTAACATACCATCAAGTCATTAAACCACGCACCATTGATCTTATTGCGCAATTTAGACTTGATAATCTTCATTGCTGAAAAAGCTCTTTCAACGGATGCTGTCGACACCGACAATATCAAAGCTAACTCAATAAGTTTATAAACCAATAGAAATACCAAATGTTTCTCAGTTTGAACCATCTTCATAGCCAAACTTTGAACATGTTCACAAGTAAAAAATGAAGCATTTCTTCTCACTTGAAGAACATAAGTGTCAAGTTGATCCCTTATTGTTCCTTGGTCATCATCAGAAAAGTATGTATGATAAATATCAACAAGACGGACAAGTTTATCAACATTAAACTTGGAGAAAGAGTTCTTGGGATCAAGACACGAGAAGTAATTGAGGATAATGTTACTTCCTCAACTAAAGCAATGATCCATCTCCATATATATTTTGTCAATAGCAACATAAAAAATCTCTTCACATAATGATAAAGATTAGTGATAGTCCTCACTTATACCCTTGAACGACCCCGAACCAATATTTTGTCATCCATATTTGGAACCGGAATACCTTTAGCAACACAAAAATCTTGGACATCGGTAAATAAATTATCCCAACCACTCTCTCTCATTGTGGCCAACTAAGCTTTGACATCATCAACTATTCCATGGCAATCACAATATTAAGATCTTTTCTTTGCAAGACATTTGAAAGCTCGTTTGTGATACCAAACAACTTTAATATTAACTTTAAAATGAAAGCAAATTTAAAGCTCTCCATTTTTTCTATCAAACTCGCTGCTTGAGATGATCCACGTCCATCTTCATCAACCATACTAAGAACCTTTAACACGAAGGACCACATATGATCCAAACAAAACAATGTAGTATGATGTGAACCCCATCTAGTATCCCCGGGTCTAGTGAGACTAGAAGATTGGTGCAAGCCTTTTCCTCTAGATATCTCACCACTCTCAAGTTTATTTAAAATATCTTAGTGTTGTGCCTCCTTCAAAGCATCCTGCCTCTTACAAGATGCACTTGTTGTGGTCATAATCAAGGAGATACACTCAAAGAAATCATGAATAGATGAACAAATACTAACAACAGACACAACAACTAATTGCAAACAGTGAGCATAACAATGAAAATAGAAAGCATAAGGGTTTTCATCTAGAATTTTTCTTTGCAAACCATTAAATTCACCTCTCATATTTGAAGCTCATCATATCCTTTCCCCCGTATCCTTGAAATCGATAACGTGTACTTATCAAGAATATTATAAAGAGCATCCATTAATGACTCTGATGTAGTATCTTTAACATGATGTAGAGCAATAAAGTTTTCCACAACATTCCCTTTGTCATTCAAAAACCTAAAATAAATTCAATAATTTTACTTGGCGATATAAAAAATAATAGGTAATGAAAATTGGAAAATACAACTACTAACCTCAACATCACTTTCATTTGCTCTTTGACGGATATATCACGTGACTCGTCAATAAGCACGAAGAATTTTCTATCACCAAGCTCTTCCAGAATCACCTTTGTAACTTCATGTGCACAACACGTTGCAAGCTCCTTTTGAATGTTACCAGAAGTCATTGTGAAATTTTTTCCACCATAGTCAAAAGCATCCCTCACTTGTTCATTTTGAAATTTTACTCAATCTACCATCTCTCTAAAATTACCCTTATTTAGAGAAGTAGAGGATTCATCATGGCCACGGAAAACCATGCCTTGTGCTATGAGATATCTTGAACAATCTACATAACAAGTCAAACAAATCTTATACAATTCTTTTGATTCCTTGGTTGCTTTAGCAAACTTACTTGTCACACTTTGTCTTTGATTATTATAATCATCGTAGTGCTTGACACATGAGTTGTGAAAACTATTATGGTTACCAACATGACCTTTCAAGTCTTTAGATATATGCTTCTAATCTCTATATCCGCTTTTAGTGAAGACTTCAAAATTAAAGTGTTCGGCCCTCCCAAATTACTTAAAGAGAAAGCAATAAAAATAATAAGATGCATCCTTTATCTCACTATATTCTAACCATGTATAATTCTTATACCATGATTTACTAAATGATCTTTTAACACTACCAAATGGAGTACGAGGAAAGCTTGGCAAATCTGGTTGCATTGGACTCTTCAATATTTACGCCCTCCTCACTTGGTCTTGAATATCCGGAGCATACTCATTAGTTTGTTTCCTACGACCTGGATCACGCACAATCTCATTTGGATTAAACTCAACAATCACATTAGACAATGGTTCTAATTCGACTTCCGGTTGTACAACATTCATATTCTCAATATTTTCTCTAGCAACCAAAAATCTCCTCATCTCTGAACAAAAGATAAAATAGTTACAAAATTATAGTTTCAAAATTTAAAAGAATAATAATCAAATAAAACAAATATGAATAAACAATGCTCTTCAAACAAATAAAACAAAATTTAAAACTCTAATAAATAAATTAGTATTTATAATTATACATGGTTAATCAAATAACCTAAACTCTAATTAATAAATAAATTAGTACATGGTTAATCAAATAACCTATATTTTAATCAATAAATTAGAATCAAATATGGAATTAAACAAGTATAATATATAAACTTATTTCTACAAGTTTCATTTGAAAAATAGTAAGTAGCATAATCACTAATTGATTTGTAATTGTAAATATGTCAATTCAATTTTGTACTAGTTTGGTGACTTAAATTAAACTTTTTGCATTAAGCATTTGTCAACTTTCCAGTGAAATAAAAGTACAAAAAGAGAAAAATTATATACGTGTCTATCTAATTCTTTACCAGCATATTAGTAACCTCTAAATCCTTATTTCTTGTTGTGACAAACATATCAAATAGATTAACAGACCAAGTTAAACACATGTAGTATATTTGTATTATATAAAAAGAGAAACACACACATTTTTTATTTAATAATCAAGTTAAAGTTTTACATTACCTTCTCTAAAAATGGTATGAAACTGTAAGGGAAGTTGACGACAACAGATTGAACATATAAGGAAAGAGAACGGCGACGATTGCTATTCAATAATCCTTTCCCTCTTCAGATTTTTTTCAATTCTAGGTTCCACTATTTATCTTTCTTTTAATTTTATTTATTTTAAAATAAACATAAATACTATAAAAAAAATTGGGCCAGGCCGAGCCTAGGCATTTGCCCAAGCTGGCCGTATGGTAGATGTAACGCCCTAGTATTTAATTATTTATTTTTGAATATTTTTTTATTAATTAAAATTTTTATCGTCGAAGTCAGAATTATTTCTTTAAGTCAGAATAATAATTGATCGGATTTAATTTGATGGAATTAAGTTAAAGTGTTATTTTATTATTAAGCTTAAATATGATATTGGGCTTAATTGGTGGTGTTGTGTAGTAATAGAGGGGTATGTCATTTAGGCCCATTTGAATTTTTTAAGATTAAATAAAAACATAACTATTCTATTAGAATAGAAGTAGAGGAAATAGGAGAGAGTATTGTATCAGGAAGAAGAAAAAAGAGGAAAATAGGGTTTGTGAGGAGAGAAGAAGAAGAAGAGGAAAAATTGCTTCTAGTGCCAAAATTCCCCAAATATTCGGTTGAAGTCTCTTAAAGCTGCTCCTAATCCAAGGTAAGGGTGAAGTTCTGACTCTATAATAGGGTGTATAATTAATAGTATGTGAATTTGGGTTATGAAAATTTATTTCTAGTGTGTTTGAAATTGGTATATTGATGAAATTGAGAGATGATTTAGGACCCAATATATTTAGAGATGCACATATTTAAGTACCTTAGGATTTCCTATGCAAAATTCCAAACAATTACTACTGTAGCGTAAAGATGAATTTATATTTGATGGCATATTATTTGCTCCTGTATCACATTTAGAGTGAGGCAGCATTGAGAGGCATATGTTTTGGTTACTTACTGTAGCAATATTTGTGGGAGTATGTAAGGGCACTTGTCTTGTATTCTGTAGCGCACTAGCGATGAAAAGAACAATATTTAGTGTCTAATGGCCTGCTATACAATGAATATATAAAGTATTATTTAATAGTATAAAACTTGCACTCTGTAGCACAAATTTATGAAGTAGCGCTTATGAATCGTTTGGCGTGCAGTAGCGCTTAAAGAAATGGCACTTGGAGTATCAATTTGCATTACTGTAGCAATAATTGTAAAGTAGCATATGGAAGTGGTTAGTTTGCAATACAAAAGCGTGAATTGAATAATATTTAAATGGCTTTGGCTTACTGTAGTGAGAATAATAATGAAGCAGTATATTGGTAACACTTGTCTTGTTTCTGTAGTGCTAATATGAAGTAATACTTAGAAATAAATAATGGATACACTGTAGCTACTACGTTCCGGTTTACCAATACAAAATATTTAATAATAATGATTTAATATCTTTAATAATTAATTTTGTAGGACTTATAAAATAGAAATAATAGAATTTTTGGCTGATAATTAATTAATCGATTTTAGCCAAAATAGTCCGAATCATTATGCGGTTTATTGTAGTAATTTTGGTTGATCTGTTGGGTGGTATTTTTGTTGAAAAATGTGAATTTGCAGGTGACTTCATTGCCACTATTTATGGGCAAAATATTAAGTTGCAGGCTTATGGCCAATGTTGAATTAAGCTGAATTATTGTTGTTGTTGTTATTACGCTCATGTCGTTAATGCATACATAGCATATCATGTTGGAGCTGATGCTCGTCAAGTTGGCCTGGATTGGCAAATATAAAGTTGAAGGCTTATGCCTTGTTGATGCCTCTATTTATTGGCAAATTTCTAAGTTGGGAGTTCTGCTCCATTGGTACCACATGCATGTGCATAAAGACGAGTCGCATTTCATGTTGCATTCTGAGTTGTCGTGTGGATGAATTAATTATGTTGAATATTGATAAAAAGCTGTTAAGTGGTGAATTGTATGATCTAATACTAATATATTATTTATTGTATATCCGATTATATGGTTCGATATCTCGCCCCTTCTGTTTGAATTTTTCCCTCTGTTGGTAACATGCAGGTAATCAAGAAGGTTAGTTGTTACCCTAGTTAGTTCAAGTCGGTGTTGTAGCTCTGATACGTAACACTCAGAGGGATGAACGCATGTTTTCTTTATTGTTGATTTTCATTATATTATTGAATTTTCAAGTTCTTTTCATTAAGAGACTTGTTGTCTTAAAGTTGTTTTGAGTTGGATAAGATGTTATGGTGTTTTCAGTTGAATTTTGTGAATCCGTTGCGTAGTAATGAAAGTTGTTTTTTATTTTTAAAGATTAAACAGGTTGTTATTGGTTCATCCGAAATTCATGTGTTATGCATATGAACTATAGATGATTGAATATCGTAGTTTTAAGTTGAAAGTGTAGCATTCTATTTATTTGTTGGAAATTTTTATAACTCTGATTTTATTTAACTCGTTGGGTAGAAATGGGGTGTTACAATAGTAGTATTAGAGCAGGTCGGTCCGTCCGGTCAAGTCATCGAGTTGTAGTTTTGTCTAACAATTGAGTATTGTTAATCTGAATTCTAATTGTTGTTTATGTTGTAGAGATAAGTTTAGATGGCTGGAAGGAATGATGTTCCACTTGCTGCTGCTCTACAAGCGATGACTCGGACTGTGCAGAATCAACCGAATGCTGACGAGAATGCTGGATCTCACAATTTGGCGACTTTCCAAAGGGAGAATCCGCCTACCTTCAAGGGTAAGTATGATCCTGACGGAGCGTTGGATTGGATGAAGGAGATTGAGAGAATCTTCCGTATGATGGACTGCACTCCAGCGCAAAAGGTTCATTATGGTACTCATATGCTAGTGGACGAGGCTGATGATTGGTGGTTAGAGACTCGTCATAGATTGGAAGCTGCAGGTGAGGATGTCACTTGGGCTATGTTTTGTAGGGAATTTCTCAGGAAGTATTTTCCTGAAGACGTTTGTGCTAAGAAGGAAATCAAGTTTCTTGAGCTGAAGCAAGGGAGTATGTCGGTTGTTGAGTATGCTGCAAAGTTTTCTGATTTGTATAAGTTTTATCCACACTATAGTGAGGTAGAGGGTGAGTTTTCGAAGTGCATCAAGTTTGAGAACGGGTTGCGCCCAGAGATCAAAAAGGCAATTGGATACCAGAAGATTCGTGTCTTTGCTGATTTGATTGATAGTTGTAGGATTTATGAAGAGGATAATAATGCTCACTATAAGATTATCAATGAGAAGAGGGGTAAGCACCAATAGAACCGTGATAAGCCTTATGATGCCCCAACTGGTAAAGGTAAACAGAAAGTTGCTCAGAGTCAGAGGAATAGTGAGGGAGATGCTCCTGCTAGGGTTGTATGTTTCAAGTGTGGGTTACCTGGTCACAAGAGTAATGTGTGCACTACTACTGATGGAAAGAGGTGTTTTCGTTGTGGTAAGATTGGGCATACGATATTTGACTGCAAGCATAAAGAGATGATTTGTTTCAACTATGGTGAAGAAGGACACATTGGTAGTCAGTGTCGGAAACCAAAGAAGGTGCAGACTAGTGGAAAGGTGTTTGCTTTGGCTGGGACTCCGCCAGCTAATGAGGACAGACTCATCAAAGGTACATGTTTCATTAATAGTATGCCTTTAATTACTATTATTGATACCAGTGTTACTCATTGTTTTATTGCCGCTGATTGTGTTGAAAGATTGGGCCTTATGTTGTCTTCCATGTGTGGAGAAATGGTCGTCGAGATTCCGGCTAAGGGATCGGTGACTACTTCTCGTGTGTGTTTGAATTGCCCTTTGTCGATCTTCAGTAAGGACTTTGTTGTTGACTTGATTTGTTTTCCATTAAGAGGATTGGATGTGATCTTAGGTATGAACTGGTTAGAGTATAACTATGTTCATATCAATTGCCATGATAAGTCTGTGAGGCTTTCTACTTCTGAAGAGGAAGGAGTCGGTTTACTGACTGGTAAACAGTTGCGGCAACTGATGCAAGAAGAAGCGCAGATGTTCTCGTTGATGGCGTCGTTATCAATGGAGAACCAAGTTAGAATTGATGAGTTGCAGGTGGTGCGCGAATTTCTTGAAGTGTTTCCGGATGAAATTCCTGGTGTACCGCCAGAGAGGGAAGTTGAATTTGCGATTGATCTTGTACCTGGTACCAGACCTGTTTCTATGGCACCGTACATGATGTCTGCATCTGAACTGTCTGAATTGAAGAAGCAGTTAGAAGAGTTGCTTGAGAAAAAAGTTTGTAAGACCAAGTGTATCGCCGTGGGGAGCGCCCGTGTTGTTAGTAAAGAAGAAAGATGGAAGTATGAGACTTTGTGTTAATTATAGACAGCTGAATAAAGTGACGATTAAGAACAAGTATCCGCTTCAGAGAATTGATGACTTGATGGATCAATTAGTGGGTGCAAGTTTGTTTTCTAAGATTGATTTGAGGTCAGGATATCACCAGATTAGAGTGAAAAAAGATGATATTCAAAAGACCGTGTTCAGAACTCGGTATGGACACTACGAGTATTCGGTGATGCCTTTCGGTGTGACCAATGCGCCGGGAGTATCCATGGAGTACATGAATCGTATTTTTCATACTTATTTGGATCGATTTGTGGTGGTATTCATTGATGACATTCTGATTTACTCAAAATTGGAAGAAGAACATTGTTGTACCCCAAAATTCCCCCCCCCCCCCCCCCATATTTCTCAACACATGGCAAGTGAGGCCTCAAATTGCTCAAGGAAAGTCAAGAGTTGACCAGACAAACTCTCTCCTAAGGCAGTCTACCTCATATTAGGGTTCCATTTTTCATCAGGATATATGAACCACAAAGGAATAAAATTCTCAAAATTGTCCTAATATGTTCTCAAGATCATCCATGTCAAGTTTCAATCCTTGCAGAAGAAGTTTGCTCAGTCAATTGCTCAAAGGCCTGAAAATCGACTGTGTTAGGTCAAAAGTCAATTGTGGCCCACATACAGTCAAACTTCAAGATTTTTGGTCAACATCCTCATTTTTAAGTATTATCCATCATTTGATCAAGGATTGATCATGATTCATCAAGGATTGCTCACAATTCATCAAAACCCAAAAGTTGCTAAATTAGGATTTTGCAGGAAAAGTCAACTCAACTTTGACCAAGCATAACTTTCTCATACTTTATTAGAAATGACCCATCCAAAGCTCATTTTGAAGATGATGCAATTCCCTACAATTAATATTCATATCCCAAGTTTATAGTATGCACTCACAAAAAGATATGAATTATGACATTATAGGTCATTTTGAAAAGTCAACAAAAACACCTTTAGGGTCAAAGCTCCATACGTGAACATGGAAGACTCAATTGAGATGATACCAAAAGGTTTGCTTAGAGGACATCCTAAGCTTCCTAAAAAGTCCAAGAACACCTCTCTAGGGTAAAAATTTAGAGAGTTGTGCATTGGCCAAGTTGACCATTTTTGCAAAATTGCCAAAAGTCAAATATGCTCAAATTTGCATTTTTTGCCAAATGGGCCCAACTTTTTATGCTTTCACCTCAATTATAATGTGGTCCACGACTCAAATGCTTATCCACCAATTGTTTGCTTCATTTTTCAATTTATTTTGATTTTTAATTAATTAAAAGGTGAATTAAATCAAATAAATGATGAAAATTATCAAAGATTTGATTTGATTGGTTTTTTGACAGGTTAGCAACCAAGATATGCTGAGCTTGCAAGATCAATTCAAATAAATGGTAATTGGAACAAAAAGAGCATGATTAGGCCAAATTTGGAAGGATATCATATGCCATGAAAACCAAATCAAATCTTCAAGATTTGTAAAGAGACTAGTGGTTTTTACAACCCTAATTCACTCTAGTACATATAGAGAACGTATCCAAAGCAAGAATAAGGGTTAACAGTCGTGCATAGCCAAGAACCAAACTTCAAAATCTCAAAGAAAAGTGGTGATTCAATTTCCATCCTAGAGGTCAATCCAAGCCATTCTAACATTGTCAATAGATTGCAGGACATCCCGGGAACGCATCCCAATCAATTGCAAGCATTTTCACGTCCGGAATTCTAAGTTACATGTACCACGGTTTGCCTCTAAACTCGATTTCGATTTTGTTGATTTACTCATCCTACGCATGTTTTGATTATGTATTCTTGTTTATCATTGAGTTTGCAAGATATTGGCATTGTTTAATTGTGTTTTTAGTACAGGAATCAAGATATGCCATAGTTAGGGTTTCGTGTTCTTGTTTAGGGTTTTCCAATGCAGGCAAAATTGAGCGTTGATTCTGGTACCATGATGCCCGTGAGGATGAGACGAGTTGATTGGTACCAGCCATGGTCATTTATCTTAAACATATGCAATTTTTGAGATGCACAGGTATGCACCTACAACAAGGTGTATGTAGGTAAAAGTATCTTAGGCTAAAACGACGGTTTGGGGAAGAAGACAATGGGTGGCACTCACTGGTTGGGTGGTTTGAATTTTAGCGCGTTTTTTTGAATACGTTATTGGTTTTTGATTATATTATTTTACTTCCATTATATGTACAACAAAAATGCATGGCTCAGTTGGCAGGAAGACATTGGAGTGGGATATAAGGGCCTGGGTTCGATCCCCGGGTCCCAACCTTTGTTCATATTATTTTGTTTCATGAGACCAGGTACACCGTAGGTCCTAACTTCCACCATATGCCACCAATATCTGGCCATCAAGTTCATCAGAAATCTAGATCCAATGCCTCTCCATTGAAGGTCCATCATACACCTCAAGTCAACATGTGCATCAGATCCAGCGAAGTCAAACGGGTTTGGATTGTTTGGGCCCAGAATTTCAACAATACACCCCCCTCTCCAGCACTGCTATCATGCCCATCTCTAACTTGTTTTTTTTTAATTTCTTTTCTTTAATTCTTTTAATTTTTCTTTTAAATTCACAAATTAATTGTTTTTTTCATAAAAAAATCATAAAATAAAAAAAAATCAAAAAATTAGAATTAAACTTTTTTATCAAAATTAATTTTGTTAATTTAATTTAATTTAGTTTAACTTAAGGAAATTGTAATTTATTTTCATAAATAAAATCAAATAGGAATTAGGTTAAAATTCTTGATTTAACTTTATTTTCTCTTTTTCTCAAATAAATAAAAACACAAAAATAGGTTTTTTTAGAATAAATTAATTTATTTTTCTTAACTTAAAATTAATTAGAATTAGGATTTTCTTGTTAATTTAATTGTTTCTTTATTTTCTTAAATAACAAAAACATTTTTAATCAATCGTCAATAGGTTTAGTCAAGGGTCAAAACCCTAGTCGCTTCATATTTGATTCATCGCGCGCTTATTATTTATTTTAATAATATTTTTGTAACTGTTCATGGTTTGTAATAGTTTAATTTAGGGCTTTTACTTATCGCTTTTTCCCGGGTTTTTGGCTATGTAATTAATGCCCCTCCCCGAAGCCTTGTAATAGCGTAGATTTACTTTCTCGCATTTTAATTCCCGCAAATATTTGACTATTTAGATGTATGCTAATAGGATTGTATGACAAGAATGCATGACAAATTAATACGGTTAGAAAACCCTAATGTACAAATATTAAATAACTGAAAACAAATCACTCACACATATCACTCTTAGGGTATGCTCTCACTTCGGTTGCCTTCGGTAAACGGTCATTAAGCATAGGGTGTCTTAGTGGTTGCCCTCTGTTGGCTGAAGATTTTGATAATGTTATTTAGAAGCCAAATGAGTTAAACGTTTTGATCGAAATGGAATTAAACGTCATATTTCGAAGTTGCAGAAGCAGTGTTTCGAATAAGTGTGTCAAAGCTTGGAGCTTCGAGCGGCAATTATGGGAACATATCTAAAAGAGTCTCGAAACAACAGCGAAGCTGTGTTTGGGAAAAGCGTTCGAAACGGAGAAACACCAAAGCATTTTAAATTCAAATGGGAGCGGGACTTTTAAAGTTTGAAAGTTATGTGTTGGAGCATTTGGGGACACGTGGAAAGATGAAAGAAGCATTGTCCTGCATGTTCGAAACGTGGCATAATCCTATAGCGAGACCGTTAGGGTCGAATTAGTATAAATGGAAGTCTTAGTATTAGGATTTCGGGTGTCATATCTATTATACAAAATACTCAATAACATTCAAACTACCACATGGCAAGGGAAACGAATGCAAGAGAAATGTATGTATGATAGCACCATGTATTTCTGATTTAGTGAAAACCTTTTACCATTTCCAGTACTTTCCTTTACTCCTTTGTCAAACAACATTTACAAGTTTTCTTATTTACAGTCTTTTCACTTCGAAGTCTCTTCCTCAAAGTTTTACGTTTTATTGTTTTCTTTATATTTCAAGCACTCTATATTTCAGAAAACTGTCACATTTTCCATACCTTTACCTTCAAGTCTTGTCTTTCGAACGCATACTTTTACGTAAAATCATTTACAGATTTCTTGCATTAAACGCTTTCTTCACATTTCAAACTTTTACGTTCCAGAAACCCTTTATGTTAACCGTTTTGTAAGTCGAAACCATTTACTTCATTTTCATGCAGTTTTATATGTCTTTACAATTTACAATTAGCATTTATTCGTATAACTTAGTTTCATACACATTTTGATTACATCTTTAGACTCTTAGAGAGAGAGATCGAAACAAGCCAAACACTTATACAATATCAACCATGAATAATTGTTCGATTGTGAGAGTAACCTTAATATCCAAGGAGTCCTAGGATCAATCTAGTCGATCATGTGAGTTACCAGAGGGATTGAATAACAGTAAGAAAGATTATTCGATAGTTTGGAAGACTAGCGGTTGTTTACCAGAAATCACTGGAAACAAATTGGCACACCTGGTGGGACCAATAATTGGATATCAGAATTAAGGATTGTTGAGACATAACCATTACAAAAACGTTGGAACCTAAGAAGTTTGCTGTTTTATGAACCTGAGAAGTGGTAAGATAACCAACAGCAACCAACCTTTATCCAGAAGAAAACGTTTGGACAAAATGTCTAATTCAGACAATCAACAAGGGGACCAAAGTGGCCCACATGCAACAGGCACTAACGTGTCCATTTCGAGCGGAACATCTAATGTAATCCCTTCGAATGCACAGTCTGTTGCATCTTCGACCAGTAACATAGCCACCAATGGAATAAGTGGCATATCAACTAATAGTTCGATCTTAGGAAATACTGGAACTATGGGCTACCCTGGGGGATTCGTTCCACCATCAGGGACACAATCCCATTTCGCCACCCCATTAACTAGACCACCCGGTTTCGATGGGAATAGAATCAGAAATTCCTCTTATGGAATGCCAACGTCTTTTATGGCAGGTTTACACAATTCCACATCAAATTCATCTCCACAACTAGGGTCTGGGTCTGGGGCGAATCAGTTTATGACAAATAACCAAGGGTCAGTGGGTTATAGCACATTGCCTATCCTAACCACAGATAACCAGTTGGATTTCAGGCAATTGATGGATGACAGTAACCATAATATGATAGGGGTGTTAGCGCAAACCATGCAGGAAATATTTGCCCCAATAGTGCAGAATGTGACTGTGACGAACAGGGAAAACGCTGACAATATGAGCCGAATAGCAGATTTCTTTGCTCCTCCAGAAAGGCGTAGGCAGAATCAGGCGGGATTTCGAACAAACACGCCTGTTATAGAACAAATTGCTAACGACCCAATTTATAGACCACCCAGAGAAGAAGTTAACTTAGGGGCCAGGGCACCAAGGTTAGAAGCCCCAATAATCCCGGGTCCACAAAGGGAAGTTATGGAACCAGGGGCAAGGATCGAAAGGCCAGAAGCCCCAGAATTTCGAGAAGAACAACCTAGGGGAGTTGTTTTGGTTGGTCGAAATCAAGATGCCGATGCCGTCGTTCATAGAATTTGAAACGATAACATCTTGGCAGAAAACAACCTAACCACCATGATAGAAAGGGTCATGGCCCAGAATGGCCTCAATACAGGAATGAGGAGGCCAAATTACGCTTCTCCTATATTGGATTGTATAATGCATACTGATTTACCAAGGGGATATAAAGTCCCTAAATTTACAAAGTTCGCTGGGGATACCAATGAGTCAACAGTCGAACACATAGCGAGATATCTAACCGAAGCGGGAGATATAGCCAATAATGAAGATCTCAGGATCAAATACTTCCCAAGTTCCTTGACAAAAAACGCCTTCACATGGTTTACCACTTTGCCCCCTGGGTCCATTGACACTTGGACTCTCTTAGAGAGATTATTCCATGAACAATTTTACATGGGACAATCGAAAATAAGTTTGAAGGAACTGGCCAGTGTTAAGAGAAAGTTCACCGAACCCATAGATGATTATTTGAATAGATTTAGGCTGTTGAAATCCAGATGTTACACAGTAGTGCCTGAACATGAGTTAGTCGAAATGGCCGCCGGTGGTTTGGATTATTCTATTCGAAAGAAACTAGACACTCAGTATTTGAGGGACATGGCTCAGTTAGCCGATAGGGTTCGACAGGTCGAAAGACTAAAGGCCGAAAAAGCCAGAGTCTTTAAGAATAGCAAGAAAGAAAGGATTTCCTATGTTGGGACTGAGGAAGTAGAAGAATATCCCGAATTCGAATTCGAAGAGGTCGAAATTGACCTTGCTGAATTAAAACAGGCCCCGCCTTATTCCTGTAAAATGTTAGTTCCCACAAAAGGGAAAGATATTGTTGAAAATGAGAAAAGTGACAAATTTCCAAAGAAGGTTTATACTTTCGACGTCACTAAATGTGACGAAATTTTTGACTTGCTTGTCAAGGATGGCCAACTAATTGTGCCATCAAATGTCAAAATACCTCCTTTGGATCAGAGAAAGAAGAGGGGATTTTGCAAATATCATAGTTTCCTAGGCCACAAGACCTCACAATGTTTTCTTTTCAGGGACTTGATTCAAAACGCGATCAAAGATGGCAGGCTAAAGTTTGCTGATAAGGTGAAGATGAAAGTGGACGAAGATCCCTTGGACGTCGTAGACACCAACTACTCCGAGCCTGCATGCATTGGAGAGGTCAACATGGTGGAAACTGATCGAAGCGACGCCCCAACAGAAGAGAAGGGTACTGGAATTGAAAACTGGGTGATGGTCGAAGTCAGCGAGGAGGTCACTGAAGACATCCAGAATACGCCAGAGACTTCGATTGCTGCACCTATAGCTGTTGCAGGAGAAACCCAGGCTACTGAAGGCCAGGGGGATCAAAACGAAGGATTAACACAAGGCACTGAGAGCTTGAGGCTGGAATTGGAGAAAGTCCAAATCACGCAGCCAATTCCCCCTCAGAAGGAAATATGGGACACTCTAGGGGAACCCAGTGGAAAATTTGACTATTTGGTCAAATATTCTGCCCCAGAGAGTTCGAAGGTTCAGATTGAGGATATAAAGCCCACATGATGGGGTGATGATGAAGCTAAAGAGGGGGATGTGGAAATAAATATGGTGGATATGGAAAGGCCTCGCTCTGAGATGGAGGAAGTGGAAAAATACTTAGAAAAAGAAAAGTACAGAATGGGGGATAATCACACTAGAGATGCTAGTCTCAAAGATTATCTCATGACATGCCACAAAGGAGATTCAGGCATGATATTGTGCCCTAGGTGCAGCATCCTCTGCAATCAAAGAATTGCTGCGAATTTCGAAAGGGTACAGAGGGCTCGAACTGGCAACAATTGGCGTCAGGATAACCAACTTTTTAGGTGTTATCCCAAGGCTGGGGAAAGTTTGCTGGAGTTTGTGTTTCGCTGCTACAAAGGGGCAACCAAGTGCTTGATTTGCCCAAGGTGTTCTGCTGTGTATGACCAAAGCATGGCCAGGGCCTTCGAAACGGTTCCCTTCGCCCCTTGCTGGAACCATCAAGAAACTGCCCAGATGGGCCCACGTTTCGACAGCAGACACAAACAGCGAAGGCCTGATAGCCCTCATCCCAAGGCTGCTCGAAGAGTAACTTTCAAACTCCCTGCTGAAGTGCCAATCGATAGATGGTTACAAGTCAGAAATGACAAAGGCAAAGATAGATGGAGAAACGCTGAACGAAATGCACGCCATGCTGTGACGTACAGGAAGCAATTCAACACGGCAAAAAGGGAGGAAGTGAGATTAGAGAATTACAAAGGAAGGAACCCCATGTCAAGATCCCAGTGGCGCAGACAGCAAAGGATTCGAAAGGCTAAGAGAGAAGCTGTGGCAAACAAAGGGGATACTTCAACAAAAAACCAAGGTGAATCTAGCACCAACAAACCAAAAAATCAAACTGAAGATAAACCTCCAGTCAATAGGAGGCTCTTCTCTGAAGAACAACGCGATGAACCAAAGGAATACACTCCAGGCCCGGAAGAGGACGAAGATATGATAACAGATAACTTCGAATCGGAGGGGGAGTCTTCATTCAACTTGAACTGTAACGTGGTGTCTGTGCTTCCCTGCGAATTTGGGCAGGAAACCGAAATCAACGAATATGAGGAGGAAGACACCACAAATTTGATGAAACATAGGCCCGTGTGCTACTACGTGATGGACAATGGGTCTGTTGAGGAACAAAATGCGTTCTTCGAACGTCCAGAACCTGCAATGAAGAACCATCTCAAACCACTTTTCATTCGGGCGAAAGTTGGTGTCCATGGTGTGAACAAAGTTCTAGTGGACGGGGGTGCTGCAGTCAATCTGATACCCCATTTCATGCTAAAAAGATTAGAGATCCGCGAAGAAGATATCAAGCCCCATAATATGGTTTTGTCCAATTATGAGGGAAAAGTGGGCAAAACACTGGGGGTGGTCCAGTTGGAATTGACAATAGGCTCAAGCTGTAGGCCCAACATGTTTATGGTGATCGAAGCCAAGGCCAACTATAACCTGCTGCTGGGAAGAGAGTGGATCCATGGCGTGGGGGCAGTTCCTTCGTCAATGCATCAGCGACTAGTTATGTGGAGAGATGATGGAATCGTGGAAAACATCGAAGCAGACCAGAGTTACTTTATGTCAACTGTCAATTTAGTTGACAAAAGGGATTATGATAAAAATCTGGCAAAGATTGCTCCATGTGTTCCAAATGATGAGATTAATGAAACTAGAAACGCCCACTACTACATGACACTTCGTCATGACGGCCTTTACTGGGATAGAACAATAATCAGTGAAGAAGAGGAATTCGAAAGCACTATACAAAAACGGCCAGCAGGCTGGGACTTCGACAACCTTAGCCATGACTGAGTCTACCTTTTTCGAAAGGATTTCGGCCTATATGGCTGAGAACGAATCAAAAGCGGCCTTAGAGGCTGAAATAAATAAGTCAACTATAAAGACGAACGAAGTTAGTGGGGAGGGTTCGAAATGCTCACCCATCAAAGAATTTGAGATGGATCAAAGGTTTGATGCCATCTATGATAAAGAACCCTTAGGCTTCGAAAGGGACCCCATAAACTCAGGTGTCAAAATGTTGGCACAGGATCCGCTCGAAGAAGTCAACTTAGGGGATGAAAAAACGAAAAGAGTAACTTACATAAGTGCTAAACTTAGCCCAGGCCTCAAGAAGAAAGTGATCGAAGTCCTTAAGGAAAACAAAGATTGCTTCGCATAGGATTATGATGAGATGCCTGGTTTAAAGAGGGAGTTGGTCGAACACAGACTGCCAATCAAAGATGGCAAGAGGCCCATCAAACAAACTCCCAGAAGATTCGCACCAGCGGTCCTCACAAAAATTAAAGCTGAGATCGAAAGGTTGCTGCGCTGCAAATTCATCAGAACAACAAGGTACGTTGAATGGTTAGCAAACATAGTACCCGTTATTAAGAAAAATGGTTCTTTAAGAATTTGCATAGATTTTAGGGATTTAAACACTGCAACCCCTAAGGATGAATATTCCATGTCCGTGGCAGAAATGCTAGTAGATTCTGCTGCAGGGTTCGAATACTTGAGTATGTTAGATGGATACTCTGGGTATAACCAGATTTTCATTGCTGAAGAAGATGTTGCAAAAACAGCATTTCGTTGCCCAGGAGCCTTAGGCACCTACGAATGGGTGGTGATGCCTTTTGGTTTAAAGAATGCTGGGGCAACTTATCAAAGGGCAATGAATTCAATTTTTCATGATTTCATTGAAACCTTCATGCAGGTGTATATTGACGATATAGTCATCAAATCTATATCTGCAGAAACACATTTGCATCATTTAAGCCAATCATTCGAGCGAATGAGAAAACATGGCTTAAAGATGAATCCCCTTAAATGTGCATTTTTTGTGCAGGCTGGAGATTTTCTTGGTTTTGTGGTCCACAAGAAAGGAATCGAAATCAACCAGAACAAAACCAAAGCCATAATGGAGACGAAAGCACCTGCGTCAAAAAGGGAGTTGCAATCTCTGCTAGGGAAAATTAACTTCCTCAGAAGATTCATCTCGAACCCGAGTGGAAGAACCCAAGCTTTCTCTCCGTTACTTCGTCTGAAGCAAGGTCAAGCCTTCGAATGGAACGAAGCTCACCAGGAGGCGTTTGACAGAATAAAAGAATATCTTTCTCAGCCTCCTATTTTGTCTCCACCATCATGGGGGAAGCCCATGAGATTGTACATATCTGCCTCTGAAGTTAGTATAGGTAGTATGCTAGCACAAGAGGATAGCAATGGCGTCGAAAGAGCCATATACTATTTAAGTAGAGTGCTAAATGATGCAGAGACCAGATATAGCAATTTAGAAAAGCTATGTCTCTGTTTGTATGTCTCTTGTATGAAACTCAAGTATTATATAAAACCTGTTGATGTTTATGTTTCATCTCACTTCGATGTCATTAAACATATGCTTTCAAAACCAATAATGCATAGCAGAGTTGGCAAGTGGGCTTTAGCCTTAACAGAATATTCATTGACTTTCATGCCTTTAAAAGCTATGAAAGGTCAAGTGATTTCTGATTTCATTGTGGACCATTCGTTGGTTGAGCAGACAAGCATGAGTTACGTCGAAATGCAACCATGGAAATTGTACTTTGATGGTTCAACCCACAGGAATGGAAGTGGTGTTGGAGTCCTTCTAATTTCTCCTGAAGGAATTCCAACAAAATTCAAGTATAAATTAGATGGTCCTCGTTGTTCGAACAACGAAGCTGAGTATGAAGCGCTCATTGTTGGACTTGAAGCTTTGTTGGAATTGGGGGCAACCAGAGTCGAAATTAAAGGAGACTCTGAATTAGTGGTCAAACAAATCACAAAGGAATACAAGTGCATAAAGGAAAATTTAATGGTATACTTCGTCATAGTCAATAGGCTATTAAGGAGATTTGAATACATGGATATTCAACACATACCAAGAATAGAGAACCAAGAAGCAAATGACTTAGCGCAGTTGGCTTCAGGTTATAAAGTGTCTACCAAGAACTTTAAGGATTTGGTCGAATTAAGGGGAAGAGTTGTGGCTACTAGATTCACACCATCGGATCTGGAAAGTATGAGATTGGGATATGCTGAGAAACAGGGATTCGAAATACTAGCCATAAATACATTGTCAGATGCAGATTGGCGAAGTCCATTGAAGAGTTATTTAGCAGACCCAACTCTAAAGGTGGATAGAAAAACAAAATATAGAGCATTGTCATATCTCCTCATGGGGAACGAATTGTTCAAAAAGACCCAAGAGGGTGTATTACTGAAATGCCTAGGAGAGAGTGAGGCATATTTAGCATTGTTTGAAGTCCATAATGGGGCATGTGGGGCACACCAAGCAGGCCATAAAATGAAATGGTTGCTATTTCGATACGGTCTGTATTGGCCTAGCATGCTCAAAGATTGCATAGACTTTGCTAAAGGATGTGAGGAATGTCAAAAACATGCAGGAATTCAACATGCCCCTGCAAGTGAGTTGCATTCGATCATCAAACCATGGCCATTTAGAGGATGGGCATTGGATTTGATAGGAGAAATAAATCCTGCTTCGTCCAAAGGACAGAAATACATCTTGGTGGGAGTAGATTATTTTACCAAATGGATTGAAGCTATACCTCTGGTAGTTGCTGATCAAGAGGCAATTATTGAATTTATACAAAAGCACATTATCTATAGGTTTGGATTGCCAGAAAGCATAACTACAGACCAAGGCTCTGTATTTACTGGTAGAAAGATGCAAGGATTTGCCCAAGAAATGGGGTTTAGATTGCTAACATCAACACCATATTATGCTCAAGCAAACGGACAAGTCGAAGCAGCAAATAAAGTAATAATAGGATTAATCAAGAAGCATATTGGCAAGAAGCCAAGAAATTGGCACAAAACTCTGGACCAAGTGTTATGGGCTTGTAGAACATCTCCTAAGGAAGCTACTAACACTACGCCTTTCCAACTTACATTTGGTCATGATGCAGTGTTACCAGTAGAAATTCACCTGCAATCAGTTCGAATTCAGAGACAAAACGAAATCCCAGCTGCATTATATTGGGAAATGATGATGAATGAATTAGTTGAGTTGGACGAAATTAGATTACATGCGTTGGAAATTTTGATGAGGCAAAAAGAAAGAGTGGCCAGAACATACAATAAAAGGGTGAAGAAAAAAGTATTCATTATTAATGACTTGGTTTGGAGAGTCATATTGCCTATGGATAAGAAGAATAAAGCATTAGGTAAATGGTCACCTCATTGGGAAGGACCTTTTCGAATATTAAAAGTGTTCTCAAACAATGCATACGAAGTCTAAGAACTCTTGGATGATAAACGTGTCCTAAAGGTTAATGGGAAATATTTAAAGAAATATAAGCCAAGCCTGCGGGAGATTCGAATAGTAACAACGTAAACAAAATATTATAAAAAGCCAAGATGGCAAGATAGAATGCCAAAATGGCGTTGTTCGAATATTACATGTAAGAAACCAAATTATAGTGAGATAAACATCAAAATCTAGAAATAAGCATTATTTTTCAATCGATTAAAGGTGCTTCGAAATGTTTCAAGTTTCTGCTGAGCAAACCGCCTGGCTCCTTCCAAGGTTGCCACTTCTCCTTTAAGTTGTTCTGCAGTCTCCATTTCTGCAAGCCCCTGGTTGAGAAGCTCTTCGAATTGGTTACCTGCAGGATTGGTTTCGAAGGCTAGTTGTTGTTCCTTAGCCTCCTTAACTTTCTGTTGAAGTTCCAGAATCTGCCTTTCCCAAATAAGAATGGACTCAGCTCGAGCCTCATAATCAGTTTTCGCCTGCTTCAGATGCATAGCTTGATCCTCAGCTTCTTGAGAGAGTTTCGAAGCTTGTTCATAAGCGGCATCCATGGCAATGCGTTTCTCTTGAACCTTCTTGGCAGCAGATTCGTCTTGGAGAAGGTATCCAGTTACGTTGTCCAGCAAATTCTGAAGATCGAACAAGAGAGTACTAACTGGCAAGGAGCAGGTGGAAAGATTGACCTTGGTGAGCAGCTCCTTCATAGTATAGCAAGCAGTACTATCTTGCTTAAGCACTTCGAATATATCCACATTGAGAATAGTTCTCCTAATTTTGTTAAGAAGAACAACTCTTTCATCTGTGGGAAGAGGATAGCTGGTTGAACTTGTGCCAGCCCTAGCGAGTGGGACGTCCCTCTGAGCCAACTTTGCCTTCATGTACCCAATAGGGTCATTTCGTCTCAGAAGTGCCAGTTCCTCGTCAGTCATTCAAGACAGAGAGGATTGGGGGAGTTCCACGCGTAGGGGAACCACGTTTGTTTCAACCTCTAGAGGTTCGTTGATTGCATTACCATCCCCCTCATTCGCTTCATGCTCTTGGTCTTCTTCATCCTCGTCCAAGTCTACCACTTCGATACCATCCCTTTCGCTGCTATTTGCATTGGACTCCGTCCCAGCAGTCGAACCGTCATTGACATTTTCCTCGTCATTGGCATTTTCCTCCTCAGATTCTTCGTCTGCAGATTCTTCGGCTCTTTGCCCAGAATCAACTTTCTCTTCTTCAGTTTGAGTGTCCTTTGGGTCCTCTTGAAGAGTTTCAAGAGGGGACTTTTGAAGAGAAGCCCTTTGCGAATCCTCTGCAGACGTTTGAAGTATTGTTTCGTTCACCTCTTTCAGAGGAATGGAGGTACCTTGATCATCCTGCTGTTCAGAAGTTCCAGCCAGAACCGCCATATTGGAGGAACCTTTATTTTGGACTAAGTTGCTGGAATCTCCTTGAGGAGAGGAGTTGAGCGGAGCAGCAGCCTTGGATGGTGAGGTCGAAATGGTGGAAGTTGGATTCAAGATGTTCTGCAAGGAACAGCAGAATGTTAAAGAAAACATTCACCAAGGTAATAAGAAGTTAGTATTAGAAACAATTTTAGAGGTTCAATTTACCTGTGGACCCTCAGAGGAGAGGTTACTAGCTATACGTTCCAACGGTGGGTTGGAGGTCGAAGGTGGATTTTTGGATTTGGGTAAGGGAGCAGCATCCCTGGAATCGAGTCCAGAGACACTAGTCGGAACGGCGCTTTTAGAAGTATCTTTCTTTGGCTTCTTCTTCGAAGCAGTATTTAAGTTTCCTCCAGCCTTGGGGTCTTCCCCAGTGGTGCTTGATTTCCGTTTCTTGGGAGTAGTAGGAGGAAGCTTGTTGGTCTGAAAGAGTTTTAACGAAAAGTTAGATATAAACCATAAAGCTTGAGTGAATTCGAAACATCAAGGCTAAGTGATTACCGTTGGAATTGGAGCACTTGTTGTTGTTGGCGTTATTGTTGTTGTTGTGGTTGCAGCAGTAGTAGTTGTTTCGGGTGGAGTCACTTTGTCAGTAGTTTCGATGGAGGCTTGAGAGGCACTCCCTTCCTTCGACTTCGAGGCAGCTGTCTTTATCCTGATAGCTGAGAATCGAAACAATTAAAGCAAAGGTTAAAGATATGGAAAATAAAAGACATTTGGGATTTTCCCAAGCATTCGCACCTGTGCCTTGATCAGATTTAATTGACATGGCAGAAAGGTCGTATCGAAGGTGTCCTGGGAAATCATGAAGCCAGTATCGAGCCCATGTCACAGTCTCAGATGGCTTTGGTTTCCTTTGAAGATATTTGAACATCTCTTTGCAAGTAAACCACCATGGATATGGGGGAAACCAAGCCAGAGCCAGTTCTGAGGTAGGTAATCTGGGAAATTTAGGTGGATGCATTTCGAATGCCAACCTATACCTATCCTCAGGTGACAGCCCTGAAGGAAGTTTTAACTTAGAAACTTTTTGTTTAAATTTTTCCTTCAAGGTCTCAGCTGCTTGATGCACAGTGGAGTCCAAGCGCGTGGGGTCGTAAGTAGTTTCAAAATAATTTTGAAAAGCTTTAATCTCTTTGGCATGAGTAAACATACCTTTCTTTGCTGGTACCTGCACATCGAAGGCATCAATTAGTTTCTGTCGAATTGTAAGTGTATCAAACATATAAGTTTGATAAAACTTAATCCACCACTCCAGAAATCCTTTAGCCGCGAGATGGGTAGGTTCAAAGGCTATCAGCTCAAATTGGACAAAGCCTTGATATTGTTCTTGCTGTATTTTGGCTTCCCTTGCCTTGAAAGTTCGTCCAGAAGTGATGGCGCTCTCAGTTTGGAACAAAGGTTCAGGAATCAGTTGGCATAAGCCAAACTGCCTCGTAACGAAGTTTGGTTGGTAGGCAAAGAGAAGAATTTGGTTCTTGGCTGGGGTTATCCTTGAAGTGATGAGTCTAGGCAGCAAGAAAGCTCTCCATACATCCTGAATCTCCTTGCTCTTGATGGCTTCTGAGAGAGCCATGGTGAACCAAGAAGGTCCATGAGCCCTCGAAGCAAAAGGCGCCATGCTCTCTTCGAACTTGTGCCTTTTGGAGAATATCATGATGTACTTCGAGAATTGAACTTTGAAGTCATCTTTGTCATCATTAGGAGTTAGTCTTCGAAGCCTAGTGCCTTCGACTATCCTATCGCTTATCTCAGAATCTTGCTCATCAATGGTATTGGCGGTTGATAAGGAGGGTTCGAACATGGCATTTAGCCATAGTTGGAGTAACCAAAATGGGCCAGCCAATAAAATGTTTTTGGAGGTGTGGGATTTGAGGCTCGAAACAGCTGACCTCAGGCTTTCATAGAGGTCAACTAAGAGTAATTCACTTAGGCACACTTTTCAATTTTCATGTAAATCCCTAGCTAGAGGAATGAACCTACTAGCTACCTGTAGGGATCTACTACAGAAAACGTATCTTGACAGCCACAGGGTTAAAAAAGCAATGTGCTCTACGTCAGACACATTGTCCCCTTCAGCATGATAATGACTGATAAATTTGGAAAAACTGGCTAACTTGACTTCGAAGTCAATTATGCTTGAGTGCTCTTCGTTGTCAAGAACATAAGTTTCTCCCACTGGCGACAGCCCAGTAATGGCCGCTATATCGAAGAAGGTTGGGGTGATCATTCCACCTGGGAGATGGAAAGTGTTGTAGGTACTGTCCCAGAAATAAAGGGACGCGAATAGTAGAGGATGGCTGTAGGTGAATCCAGGTTTCGATAGCTTAATCAGGTTATAAATGCCTAATTCTTCCCATTGCTGGGATTTCTTGGCTTCTACTTTTGTGAACCAATTTTGATAAGCAATATCAGAAGTAGGGCAAGATCGAAATGGCTTAAAATTGCTTTTTACATAATCCAAAACAAATGGGTCCTTGGGAAGAACAGTTGGGGTTTCTATGGTATTTGAACTAGGAGATTCTACTGCCCTAGGGGCATCCATTTTGTTGAATAAGGGTTTGAAGCTATAACAGACGGGAAAAATTGTCCTGGTGTCCTTTAATATTTCAAAAACCGTAAGAGGGCCATTTAAGGCTAACCTCTTACCAGCAACGTGGGTAGGAATGAGTACCTGTGATGCGTACATCATTTCTTTTTCTTTGGAAATCATCTGAGGAGAAAGAGCAGATTGGCCTTGAATGGTGATGATTTTACTTTCCATGGTAGCTCCTGTAGTTTTTCCTTTCTTCTTGGAGACTTTCTTGAGTTGAGATGAAGTAGAAGAAGACATTTTGAGAGATGTTGAAAGCTTAGATTGTTTTGTGAGAGAAGGAGGGTAAAAGATTCAGAGTATGAAAGATTTAGAGTGTGAAAAGAAAAGAAGAAGATTAAGTTGATGTTTTATAATGGGGAAGTTTAAGCATCCACCGAATAGAGGTGTGATACGTGGAGATCATGGGTTGGTATGATGAAGAGGTGGCGTGAAGTTAATATAGGTAATAGGCGTGATTTAAAAGATAATCATTACTTATAACTGCACCACGCTGTGAAGTGACTCCGGGCGGTTAAGGAATCCAAAAGGTACTATGATTGATGTGACTGGAGTCAAATGCATTAAATGTTACGATGATTCGAAAGTCCTATCAAAATCTTGTGTAGATGTTTAAAATAGGTATTTCTCAAAGGAATCGAAATACATATTTTAAAGGGGCAATTTGTTGGCTGAAGATTTTGATAATGTTATTTAGAAGCCAAATGAGTTAAACGTTTTGATCGAAATGGAATTAAACGTCATATTTCGAAGTTGCAGAAGCAGTGTTTCGAATAAGTGTGTCAAAGCTTGGAGCTTCGAGCGGCAATTATGGGAACATATCTAAAAGAGTCTCGAAACAACAGCGAAGCTGTGTTTGGGAAAAGCGTTCGAAACGGAGAAACACCAAAGCATTTTAAATTCAAATGGGAGAGGGACTTTCAAAGTTTGAAAGTTATGTGTTGGAGCATTTGGGGACACGTGGAAAGATGAAAGAAGCATTGTCCTGCATGTTCGAAACGTGGCATAATCCTATAGCGAGACCGTTAGGGTCGAATTAGTATAAATGGAAGTCTTAGTATTAGGATTTCGGGTGTCATATCTATTATACAAAATACTCAATAACATTCAAACTACCACATGGCAAGGGAAACGAATGCAAGAGAAATGTATGTATGATAGCACCATGTATTTCTGATTTAGTGAAAACCTTTTACCATTTCCAGTACTTTCCTTTACTCCTTTGTCAAACAACATTTACAAGTTTTCTTATTTACAGTCTTTTCACTTCGAAGTCTCTTCCTCAAAGTTTTACGTTTTATTGTTTTCTTTATATTTCAAGCACTCTATATTTCAGAAAACTGTCACATTTTCCATACCTTTACCTTCAAGTCTTGTCTTTCGAACGCATACTTTTACGTAAAATCATTTACAGATTTCTTTCATTAAACGCTTTCTTCACATTTCAAACTTTTACGTTCCAGAAACCCTTTATGTTAACCGTTTTGTAAGTCGAAACCATTTACTTCATTTTCATGCAGTTTTATATGTCTTTACAATTTACAATTAGCATTTATTCGTATAACTTAGTTTCATACACATTTTGATTACATCTTTAGACTCTTAGAGAGAGAGATCGAAACAAGCCAAACACTTATACAATATCAACCATGAATAATTGTTCGATTGTGAGAGTAACCTTAATATCCAAGGAGTCCTAGGATCAATCTAGTCGATCCTGTGAGTTACCAGAGGGATTGAATAACAGTAAGAAAGATTATTCGATAGTTTGGAAGACTAGCGGTTGTTTACCAGAAATTACTGGAAACACCCTCCTGTCTAAAAAAGTTCAAACTTCCCATTCGAATGTTGCCTCGGAAATGTTGCCTCAAATATGATCTTAAGACTCTAGGGTTATTACTAAGGTGTCCTAACATTGCTTTAGTGGTCGTACGTCCCTTTCGAATTGACCCTTACAACTCCAACAACGGTGATACATATTTCTCAATAGTAGGATAACAATGTCTAAAGGAAACAAGAATAGAAACAATCTTTTTTCGAGTAGGTAGATGCTAGTAGGTACTTGCTCAAATCAAAACTTTTCACACTTACACTTTTCAAACAAATTTTCAAATAACAACTTCGTCACACCCTTGAGGACTGATACAAGGGTTATCACGAAGTCAAACTGTTTCAAAACAAAGCACATACACCAGCAATTTTAAAAAGATGAGAAAGTACCTAAGAGCCCATGGAAAACCATGGATAGAAAGGGTGCTAACACTTTCCCTTTCTATAATCTACCCCCCGTACTCAGAATATCTCGAAAAAGGATTTTTTCTGTACTTTTTTCCTTTCTGGTTGGATGAAATAAAATTCGGTGGCGACTCTTGCTTACCGCGATATTTTGCGAACAAAAAACGCAAAACTCAAACCAGCGTCAAACATTCAGTTCTGCCACCGTATCACAAACATGAAGAGCACCCCAAAGTTGTATTGCAAGTTTTGAAGGAGAAGAAGTTGTATTCGAAGTTATCCAAGTGTGAATTCTGTTTACAAGAGGTTAGTTTCCTTGGTCATGTTATTTCTGGTGGTGGCATTACCGTGGATCCTTCTAAAGTCGATGTTGTGTTGCAATGGGAAGCTCCAAAGTCGGTTACTGAGATTAGAAGCTTCTTGGGATGAGCCAGTTACTATAGACGGTTTATCGAAGGTTTTTATAAGTTGGAACTTCCATTGACTAAGTTGACTTGTAAGGGTAAAGCTTTTATGTGGGATACTCGATGTGAAGAAAGTTTTACCGAGTTGAAGAATAGATTGACGTCGGCTCCAATTTTGACTTTGCCTAATCTAGGAGAGCCTTTTGTTGTGTATTGTGATGCTTGTCTGATGGGGTTAAGTGGTGTGCTCATGCAGAATGGTAAGGTGGTTGCTTATGCGCTGAGGCAATTGAGGACTCATGAAAATAATTATCCTACGCATGATTTAGAATTAGCTGCAGTTGTCTTTGTGTTGAAAATCTGGAGGCATTATCTTTATGGTTCTAGATTTGAAGTGTTTAGTGACCATAAGAGTTTGAAGTATCTTTTTGATCAGAAAAAGTTGAATATGAGGCAGCAAAGGTAGTTAGAATTGTTGAAGGATTATGATTTCAGTTTGAATTATCATCCAGGAAAAGCTAATGTTGTGGCCGATGCTTTAAGTCGAAAGACCCTGCACGTGTCGGCAATGATGGTTAAGGAGTTGGAGTTGATTGAGCAATTCCGAGATTTGAGTTTGGTTTGTGAAATGACACCGCAAAGTGTTATGTTGGGGATGTCAAAGATTAATAATGAATTTTTGGATAGTATCAGAGAAGCTCAGAAGTTAGATGTGAAGTTGGTAGATTCGATGGTTGGGATTGATCAGTCTGAGAATAATGATTTTAAGTTGGATGCGTAAGGTATATTGAGATTTCATAATCGGATTTGTATTCCTGATGATGCGGAGATGAAGAAAGTGATTCTTGAAGAGAGTCATATAAGCAAGCTGAGTATTCATCCAGGATCTACAAAGATGTATCGGGATTTGAAGAATTTGTTTTGGTGGCCAGGAATGAAGAGTGATGTGGCTTGGTTTGTGTATGCATCTTTGACTTGTCAAAAGTCGAAAGTTGAACATCAGAAGCCTGCAGGGTTGATGCAACCGTTAGAGATTCCAGTAGCATTTCTATGGATTTTGTAATGGGATTACCTAGTACCTTGAGAGGACATGATTCAATTTGGGTGATTGTTGATAGGCTTACAAAGTCGACACACTTTATACCTATTAACATCACATATCTGATTTTGAAGTTGGCAGAGATTTACACTAGTGTAATTGTGAAGTTGCATGGTGTTCCTTTGTGTATTGTGTCGGACAGGGATCCGAGGTTTACTTCTGATTTTTGGAAAAGTTTGCAAGAGGCGCTGGGATCTAAGTTGAGGTTGAGTTTGGCGTATCATCCTCAGACGGATGGTCAAACCGAGAGGACTATTCAGTCATTGGAGGATCTGTTGAGAGCATGTGTTCTTGAGCAGGGAGGTTCGTGGGATACTTATCTTCCGTTGATTGAGTTCACTTACAATAATAGTTATCATTCTAGTATTGGGATGGCACCTTTCAAAGTGTTGTATGGTCGGAGGTTTAGGACTCCTTTGTGTTGGCATGAATTTGGTGAAAGTGTATTACTTGGACCTGAACTTGTTCGTGAGACTACTGAGAAGGTGAAGTTGATTGGAGAAAATATGAAAGCTTCACAAAGTAGACAGAAGAGTTATCATGACAATAGAAGGAAGGATTGGAATTCCAAGCTGGTGATCATGTGTTTTTGAGAGTCACACCTGTGACTGGTGTTGGGCGAGCTCTGAAGTCTAAGAAGCTCACTCCTCGTTTTATTGGTCCGTATCAGATTTCGGAAAGAGTGGGGAATATTGCTTATAGAGTAGCCTTACCACCTAATCTTTCGAATTTGCATGATGTGTTTCATGTGTCACAACTCCGGAAGTATATTCCCGATCCGTCTCATGTGATTCAGATGGACGATGTGCAAGTACGGGATAATCTCATAATGGAGACGATGCTTGTGAGAATCGCAGATCGCGAGATGAAGATTCTTAGAGGAAAATAGATTGCATTGGTGAAGGTTGTATGGTTAGGTGTTGTTGGTGAGAGCGTGACCTGAGAGTTGGAGAGCAAGATGCGAGACACCTATCCCGAGTTATTTGAACGAGGTAAACTTTTATTTTCGAGGACAAAAATGTTCTAAGTGGGGGAGAGTTGTAATGCCCCGGTATTTAATTATTTATTAATTAAATATTTTTGAATATTTTTTTATTAATTCAAATTTTTATCGTCGAAGTCAGAATTATTTTTTTAAGTCGGAATGATAATTGATCAGATTTAATTTAGTGGAATTAAGTTAAAGTGTTATTTTATTATTAAGCTTAAATATGATATTTGGCTTAATTGGTGGTGTTATGTAGTAATAGAGGGGTATGTCATTTAGGCCCATTTGAATTTTTTAAGATTAAATAAAAATATAACTATTATATTAGAATAGAAGTAGAGGAAATAGGAGAGAGTATTGTATCAGGAAGAAGAAATAAAAGGAAAATAGGGTTTGTGAGGGGAGAAGAAGAAGAAGAGGAAAAATTGCTTCTAGTGCCAAAATTCCCTAAAAATTCGGTTGAAGTCTCTTAAAGCTGCTCCTAATCCAAGGTAAGGGTGAGGTTCTGACTCTATAATAGGGTGTATAATTAATAGTATGTGAATTTGGGTTATGAAAATTTATTTCTAGTGTGTTTGAAATTGGTATATTGATGAAATTGAGAGATGATTTAAGATCCAATGTAATTAGAGATGCATATATTTAAGTACCTTAGGATTTCCTTTGCAAAATTCCAAACAATTACTACTACAGCGTAAAGATGAATTTATATTTGATGGCATATTATTTTCTCCTATAGCGCATTTAGAGTGAGGCAGCATTGAGAGGCATTTGTTTTGGTCACTTACTGTAGCAATATTTGTGGGAGTATGTAAGGGCACTTGTCTTGTATTCTGTAGCGCACTAGCGATGAAAAGAACAATATTTAGTGGCTAATGGCCTTCTATACAATGAATATATGAAGTATTATTTAATAGCATAAAACTTGCACTCTGTAGCACAAATTTATGAAGTAGCGCTTAGGAATCGTTTGGCGTACAATAACGCTTAAAGAAGTGACACTTGGAGTATCAATTTGCATTACTGTAGCGATAATTGTAAAGTAGCATATGGAAGTGGTTAGCTTGCAATACAGAAGCGTGAATTGAATAATATTTAAATGTCTTTGGCTTACTGTAGCGAGAATAATAATGAAGTAGTATATTGGTAACACTTGTCTTGTTCCTGTAGCGCTAATATGAAGTAATACTTAGAAATAAATAATGGATATACTGTAGCTACTACGTTCCGGTTTACCAATACAAAATATTTAATAATAATGATTTAATATCTTTAATAATTAATTTTGTAGGACTTATAAAGTAGAAATAATATAATTTTTGGCCAATAATTAATTAACCAATTTTAGCCAAAATAGCCCGAATCATTATGCGGTTTATTGTAGTAATTTTGGTTGATCTGTTAGGTGGCATTTTTGTTGAAAATGTGAATTTGCAGGTGACTTCATTGACTCTATTTATGGGCAAAATATTAAGTTGCGGGTTTATGGCCAATATTGAATTAAGTTGAATTATTATTGTTGTAGTTATTACGCTCATGTCGTTAATGCATACATAGCATATTATGTTGGAGCTGATGCTCGTCAAGTTGGCCTGGATTGGCAAATATAAAGTTGAAGGCTTATACTTTGTTGATGCCTCTATTTATTGGAAAATTTCTAAGTTAGGAGTTCTGCTCTATTGGTACCACATGCATGTGCATAAAGACGAGTCACATTTCATGTTGCATTCTGAGTTGTCGTGTGGATGAATTAATTATGTTGAATGTTGATAAAAAGCTGAGAAGTGGTGAATTGTATGATCTAATACTAATATATTATTTATTGTATATCCGATTATATGGTTCGATATCTCACCCCTTCTGTTTGAATGTTGCCCTCTGTTGGTAAGGTACAGGTAATCAAGAAGGTTAGATATTACCCTCGTTAGTTCAAGTCAGTGTTGTCGCTCTGATACGTAGCACTCGGGGGGATGAACGCATGTTTTCTTTGTTGTTGATTTTCATTATATTATTGAATTTTCAAGTTCTTTTCATTAAGAGACTTGTTGTCTTAAAGTTGTTTTGAGTTGGATAAGATGTTATGGTGTTTTCAGTTGAGTTTTGTGAATCCGCTGCGTAGTAATGAAAGTTGTTTTTATTTTTAAAGATTAAGCAGGTTGTTATCGGTTCATCCAAAATTCATGTGTTATGTATCTGAACTATAGATGATTGAATGTCATAGTTTTAAGTTGAAAGTGTAGCATTCCATTTATTTGTTGGAAATTTTTATAACTCTGATTTTAGTTAACTTGTTGGGTAGAAATGGGGTGTTACAGTAGAACCGCCCATGCACCAGGGACAATCACACCACACGACTGGCGAGTGTAACAGTAGAAATATTGAGACTAAGCCATTTGATTGACTTGACTTGCACAAATTAAAATAAAAATCGCCACCGCGCTTTATTGTTTCCAAAGGAATGGTAAAAGAGCGAATAACGCAAAAAGAGGGAGAGAGAATTTAAGTTCGGGGGTTGGTTATGCAAAGGAAATGTATTAACACCCTAAACATCTATGGTACTCCGCATGAACCTCTTTGTAAATCTGTGTATTTTGGGTATAAATGTTGTATAAAAAAATAGACGGTGTGTGATCGGTGGATTTAGAACTGACTGTTTAACGCTGGATCGCGAAATTTCGCGGTAAGCAAGAGTCGCCACCGTCTTTTATTTTCTCCAACATGGATAGGACAAAAGCACAGCAAAATTCCTTATGAGATAGTTTCTCGGTTCGGGAGGTAGATTTATAGAAAGGGAAGGTGTTAGCACCCTTTCTATCCATGGTTATCCATGGGCTCTTAGATACTTGCTCATTTGTGTTTTCAAAAGCGTTTGCTTTTCAAAGTGTGAGTGGGTTTGAAAAAGTTTCGTTTAAAGATTTCAGAATGACTCTTGTATCAGTCCTCAAGAGTGTT
The DNA here is from genome assembly GCA_948472305.1 of Vicia faba. Taxonomy (NCBI): domain Eukaryota; kingdom Viridiplantae; phylum Streptophyta; class Magnoliopsida; order Fabales; family Fabaceae; genus Vicia; species Vicia faba. Next base: position 1,189,996,295 of record OX451736.1, read on the forward strand.
TGAAAAATTGTTTTGAAAGCTTTTTGAAAGTGTCGGTGTGAAAAGAGTTTTGATTGTTTTTGAAGAGAGCAAGTATCTATGAGTCATCTACCTACCCTAAAGAATTAGGCTGTGTAAATGTTCTTAAGGTAGTGCCATCCCACCATTGAGAGATAGGTAGCACCACCGTTGGAGGTGTTCGGGTCAATTCGTTGGTAGGGACAGTGTGGTCACCAGAGCAACAGTAGGACACCTTAGAAGCTACCCTTATGTCCTTGATCCTTTTTTAATCCGAGGCAACCGTTTCGAGGCAACTATTCCGAGGCAACCGTTTCGAGGCAACTTATTTTGAGGCAACTGGATCATGGACATAAGGACTTACTAAGACGTCCCATACTTGACGACCACATTTCAAAGGCAACAGGTGAGGCGTATCCTAAGAGTGATGTGTGAATTTGTGTGTTGTTTTCAGTTTAACATTTATCTTTGATCATGCATCATTGTGAGCTACGCTTGTTTTTAATTAACATTCATTCTTTCATGCAAAGTTTAGAATTTAAAAGTGCGGAAATTTAAATGCGGAAAGATAAATCCTACGCTATTACAAGGCGCGGGTCTATACATCGCCAAATTACAAAGACCCGTTTTAATAAAAATGCGGAAAGTAAAAGACCTAATTACTATTACAAGCCTTGAGCAATTACATAATATTCGAAAGAAAATAAATGCGCGAAAAGAAATTGAGTGTCCGAGGGTTTTGACCCTTTTGAAATTAAATTGAATTAAAAGCTAAATAATTATTTAATTAAAGAAAAGAAATTGTTTTTTATGTTTTTGGTATTTAATGAAAATAAGAAAAGAATTAAAATTAGAAGGAAACCCTAGTTCTAAATATTTTTAATTATTAATGAAAATATTCAAGTTGACCTAATTTACACTAATTAGTTAATTTACATATTTATTTACAAAAGTAATAATTAATAATAATAATGAGAGAAAATTATTTATTTAAGAAAAAGATGAGAATGTTAAAAACCCTAATTCTACTTATTTTATTTATTAAAAAAAGGTTAAAGTTTAAAACCTAATTTACTAAATTAATGGTTAGAGTTTATTTACAAAAAAAATATTTTAATGGTGAAATAATAATAATTAAATATATTACATTTTTTTGATTTCTGATTTTTATATTATGAAAATTATTTTTGGTGAATTAAATAAAATAATTAAAGAAAACAATTAAAAGAATTAAAATTGAAAAGAGAAGAAAATTAAAAAAAAGAAAGAATACAAACATGGGGGGTGTCTGGCCCATTATGGAGGTTTCTTGAAGTGATTTTGGCCCATCAGCATAGAGCCTGTTTGACTTTTTGGAATCACATGCTTGATGGTTGACCCAGGCGTATGATGGTCCTCCTTCTATGGCCACTAGATTGATCTCAAATCCACTTGGCAGGCACAGGCATGAGCGTGCATGGTAGAACGTTGGATAGAAACTGCATGGGAATATGTTAAGACAAAAATTATTGAACATATGGGGGGACCTGGGAATCGAACCCAGGTCCCTATACCTGCAAGACAACTCACCCACCAACTGAGCTAATGCGCGCATTTGTAATGTTAGTGGAACACAAATAATATAAAAGAAACAAAAGCTAATGATATGGGACAAACGAAAACGCGCCAGATTTCAAATGCTCCAATCATTCTAAGCCACGTCCATCTTCTTCCTGGTTTTCCCTGCAATTATAAAACAAATAGCGGGGGTTTTAAACCCCCACGAAATAGCACATTCCATAATAGCGAATAGGCGTATAGGGAACATAAATTAAGCGCGAATAGTTCAATCACTTCGTCTTGTTGCCACGATTTGGTCTGCACCGGTTTGAAGGTCCAATTTTTCCATATGTGAGAACCCCTAATTTGGAGCTTCTGAAACCCTAGGTTTCATCAATGGTGAATTTTGTTTCAGGAATTTTTAGGACAATTAAACTATGCCAAAAGTTTCAGAAGATCATTAGTAGCAAGAATCAACAATTAAAACATATGAATAATGCATGGAAATCAAAAATCGATTATGGACATATTCATGAAAAGCGCAATGCTGTTCTACCAATTCTTGGAGTATGGGGACTTGTTCTTGATTGCAATCGACTCCTAGCAATGTCAGGAACATAAAGGAATACTTGTTATGCTTTGAAACGTGCTCTAACCGTGATTTCAGATTTCAAGTTTTTGGTGAAAATTTGCAATTTTGTTCTCTCCTTCTGAGCAGCTTTTCGTGTCCTTTAGAATAGGGTTGAGTTGTGCATAAGTAAGTGAACGAAATTAGGTCAAAAGACAAGCCCAAGGTCCATGCATTTATGTTTTGAATATTTGATTTTTATCACATCTTTTTCAATCTTTTTTTTCATGCCAATCTTGCCAATTGTGGAAGATATTGCCTTGTTTGATTGATGCACGAAATCTTTAGCCTATAATGAGGATATTTGCTGCACAAAAAAGATTTAAAACCATTATTTCATATTTTCCTCATAATTAAATGAATTAATAATAATAAAAATTCAATTAATTAGTTAAAAATAAGAAAATAAATCATTTTTAGCTCAATGGGTCGTGCATATGCTTTGGGTAATGATTCAAGGAAGAATTTGAGGCCCATTAGCAATTTTGAAGCTTTTGAAGCAAAGTTGACTTTTCAAAATTCCCAAAAATTTCCCAACTTCTCCAATGCATATCTTGCTCAATTTTGAAGCTATGATCATGTTCTTGGACATTTTGGAAAGGTCTTGAAGTCCTCTAACCAATGCCTTTGGTCCCATGTCATTTTGATTTACCAATATCAAGTTATGGTCTTTGACTTAAAGTGCCTTTTTGTTGACTTTTGAAAATGACTTATAATGTTGAAATTGATAACTTTTTGTGAGAGCATTTCTTGGACTTGAAGTGTGAAGATGAGTTGTAGGAAATGTCATCCCCTTCAAAATGAGCTTTGGATGGTGTGATACGGTGGGAGAACTGACTAGTGTTTTGCGTTTGTTTTCGCAAATGTTTCGGTTGAGCAAGAGTCGCCACCGACTTTTTATTTTATCCTAAGGAAAGGTTTAAAAAGCACAGCAAAAACCTTTGAGATTTTTCTTGGGTTCGGGGAGTAGATTATAGAAAGGGAAGGTATTAGCACCCTTTCTATCCATGGTTATCCATGGGCTCTTAGGTACTTGCTTAGATCAACTTGCCTTGGTTTTCAATTGTTTGAAATGGTGCTTGATGTGTGGTTTTGAAAATATTTTGAAAAGATGCCTTGTATAGGCTACCCTTGTAACAATTCTTTACTCGAATGTTTTACAAAAGGTGTTTTGTCTTTTAAAAAGATGTTTCAAGGTTTTTGAAAGTTGGTTTTGAAAGTGTTTGTGAAGTGGGTTTTGAAAATAGGCAAGTGTTTTCTTGGCAAATTTGACAAGTACTTAAGAGTTGTCTACCCTAAAGTTTTCTCAAAGATTTTTGTTATGTTTTAAACCTTTTGACAATTTTGTTTCCACCATTGCATTGGTGGACAATCTTGTCTTAGGAGGTTGGAGGGACGGGCGTGGGTCATTGTTTAGACCATAATTGCAATAGTGTTAAATGTCTTTGGGCAATTTTTCTTTAAAAGGGACTTTGATCATTCATTTAAGCAACATTTTGTGGGACTATGATCATTTGATTGTTTGTTTTACCCAAAGAAGTTCAACATGCAATATGGCCCCAATTATTTGAAGGCAACAAAGTGGAATACCCTAGGGGTGCAAGGTGACATGTGATGTCCATTTTCATGCTTGTTTGTCTTGTATTAGGTCCAACTATTTGTTCGTTTTATTCGCATACAAACCCTAATTCTAGCATAGTATGTTTAGAAAGCATTTAAAGTGCGAAATTTAAATTCCTACGCTATTACAACACAATAATATGGGGAAAGGGGGTACAATGTTCAAATGGGGAGATATTTAGACAAGAAATTGAATCTAAGCTATTACATCATTTTGCTTTGAATATTTACAATATGATTAAAAGCATAAATAAAATAGAAATAAAACAAATATGCAAGAATGCAAAAAAGAATTTTATAGGTATGAAAAAAGTATTATTTATGTAAAATAAAAAGAAAATAAAAAGGTATTTTTTTTTGGAGTATTTTCAAATTTAGGGCAAAAACCCTAATTTTTAATCAAAGGGGTATTAATCAATTATTTATTATTACATACAAAAATAGAATAAAATATGGTATATTTGTAAAAGGGCATTTTTTAGTATTAAATGTTAAAAAAATAAAATATGTACATTTTTTGGTATTTTACCCTAAATGTATTAATATATATATATATATATATATA